>VWZV01005944.1:441296-742023 GCA_013397155.1 Irena cyanogastra
ATTCCCCCCCCACCCCCTCTTCACCACCATTTCAGCCAAATATTCTTGGCTGGTTCTAATTATACAGCCATATATTTTTATATGCACACACAACCAGTGTGTACACGTGAAGGCTCAGTAATCACAGATCAGATGGGGAGGAAAGTGTTGATAAGACCTTAGCTGCTCCACAGCATAAAAAGTTGTCTGAGAACCCTTTTCCCTCCCACCTCTTCACCTCACCCTCCCAGGAAAAGCCTAGCAGAAGAGGCAGTGGGCTCTGCAGATGGCAGCCACATGCACTGGCTGGCTGAGTCCCCGTCTTGACATTTCTGCATTTCTCTGGTGCCCTCCTCAGGTTTTGCAGAAGTTCACCTTCCTCTAGATGTGTGACTGCATCTGGCCCTGCTGTTCACTGCCAGCACCCTTGAGGGAAGGTGAAAACTGGTGTATTCCACACCCAGTGGGAGCCCAGGAAAATGGAGACGCCCAGGGAATGCAATGTCCTCAATTATGAAACTCAACATCAAGAGCTGCCACATTTCAGGGTGTGCTACAGCCCTGGAGAAAAGGGTCCCTGTCTTGAGTCCTGGCATTTTCAGTGAGAGCCAAGGGCACTAAGCATCCAACAGGCATCCAGCACTCCTCAGGATCAACTCATAGTTCAGGGCTGCTCAACACAGCTGGTAGGAGGCATTACCTGAGGCCAAAACTGCTGACAAGGTTTCAGTGAGGGTTCCTACACCACATGAGATTGACCCTCTTAAGGAAGGGGGGTAGGGGAAAGCGTTTTCTCTGAAAATGATGAAAGAGTTAAAGNGAATGATCTCAAAAACCTCTGCAAGCAGGAAAAAAAATGAGGCTGGGAGGTGATGGTTTAAAAGCGCTGCATTGGAATGTTTAAAATATGTCAAAACTTTTTTTTTTTTTTTTTGAATGGGAAATTCATCAAACCTGACACTTCTCAAGAAGAGTTCTGGCTCCAATGAATCGGTATATTTGGACACCCCCTGATTCCCCCCCCACCCCCNCAGTGGGAGCCCAGGAAAATGGAGACGCCCAGGGAATGCAATGTCCTCAATTATGAAACTCAACATCAAGAGCTGCCACATTTCAGGGTGTGCTACAGCCCTGGAGAAAAGGGTCCCTGTCTTGAGTCCTGGCATTTTCAGTGAGAGCCAAGGGCACTAAGCATCCAACAGGCATCCAGCACTCCTCAGGATCAACTCATAGTTCAGGGCTGCTCAACACAGCTGGTAGGAGGCATTACCTGAGGCCAAAACTGCTGACAAGGTTTCAGTGAGGGTTCCTACACCACATGAGATTGACCCTCTTAAGGAAGGGGGGTAGGGGAAAGCGTTTTCTCTGAAAATGATGAAAGAGTTAAAAGTTGAAAGCAAACAGGCCACCCAGCTCTCCCTTTAACCCTCCTACAGCAGAAGAGACCCGAGGGCCAGCCAAATCTACCAGTTCTAGGAAATTATTAAAAAAAAAGACATACACACATTAGGGGGTGGGAGGACCAATCTATTTTCACAAGAATCTGTCCTTGATTAGAGCAGAAACATCGAAGTGGGGGAAAGAACCGATTATTCAGCAGAGAGCTCAGAAGAACAAATAAAAAAGGGGGGAAAAAAAAAAGGCATATTTGTTCAGGGTGTGATAGAGAGACTTCCAAAGTGCATGGAGACAATTGGAAATTAGGTCTATTGAAGCGGAGGAATTCGCTGCTCAGGGTGAGGAATCAAAGGGCAAGTCCCGGGGAGGCGGCGGGGTGGGGTGGCCACCCCCGGGTGGGCAGTGACAGGCAGGCTCGAGCGTGTGACCTCTCATAAAATCCTTCCAGGGGGCTTTCACATATTGTGTGGAGCATAAGCTGATTTCCACACAGAGATTCCTAATGAAGATGTCCTTCAGGAGGCTAGGGGAGGAGACGGGGTAATGAAACCAGCCTGTCTGCCTAGCAGACGCTCACCCCCACCAAAGGTGGCACGGATGTATAACGGAATATGTAAAGGGATGGGAAAAATGCTGTTGGCCTCAATGCCATGCAATAAAAAAAAAAGAACTCCATGTGAATTAAATCCAAACTACCTGAATGCTAGAGGCTTGAGGGAAAATCAAGAAACCCTGGTTTCTTACTGCAGACCAGACCAAGGAAGCTTCAGAGAGTGCCTCTGGTTAAGAAGCAGTTATCGTCTGCCTCAGACTGACCTGGCCAGAGTTTGAACTAGTCTGAACAGAGATTTATTAACCCTCCCAGTCAGAGATCAATAAATAGCTTCCTCTCGAGCAGGCAAACTGCCTGGAATACAAAAACATGCAACGAGCCTGCCACCAATCTGCTCTCCCCGTATCCAATAAAAAGATGCTCTAATTCCCCAAAAGACAGCAATTTCTTATTTCTGTAGTGTTTTGAAGCCAACTGTAATATTCACATCTAATTCCAGGGCCTGGATACCTGCCATGTAGAGTATGGTTGTTAGCAACATAATTTGTACACTTCTCTGGGGTTATTTGGAAACCATCCATGCTTACACCCTCCTCATCTCCTCTGCTGAGTGTGTGCTGGTCACTCAGTCTTATCATGCTGCAAAGGGCAAGGTGCACCAGTGAGATTTATGTGCAGGAAAAGAAAGAGTAGAAGATGTTCTTCAGGGTCAAAGCCACCCCAGTGCTTAATCTCTCCAATTAACTACTCTACTAGGGAGAGAAATAAGGCTAAAAGAAGTGGGGTGGAATAAAAGATTTAAATTGCAGTTTGACTTTTTATTTTTTTAATTGAAACTTGATTGGAAAAAAGGGTGAAGGCTTACTATACCAAAAAAAAAAATAAAATTCAACACACAGGACTGGCATGATTGTTCTACAAATCAAACCATAGACAAATGAAATGTGGGAAAAAGAAAGACACTCTAACAAACAAGGTGCCACAGGATCTTTTCCATCAGCTCCAGTGAGCAGTTCCACTTGACTTTGAAAAAGTCACAATTATTAGATTTTTATCTGTATTCATACTGTATTTCAAGATACCTTAGCCATGCCTTTAAACAAAGCTCCTTCCTCAAGGAATCCTTGAGTTGCAAACCTCTAGAAGTTGGAGGCTCTACTGAAGATAATCTTCTTCAAAGCTCTCCCGTGCATTTTCTGTCAGTGATGGGTGATTGTTTGCTGTGTACCTTCACACTAAGTCATCCCTAACTTATTTCCCAATCCTTTCCTACATGTCATCATTCTTATTCATTGACTCCTGTCTCACATAATTCTGTTTACAAATCCTTCTGGCTGTCTCCAAGCATCTTAACACATCTCCATCTCCAAAACATGATATACTCTATTTTAGAAAAGTTTAAGAGCTCACGCAGGTGGAAACTGTCAGGAATAGCTCCCTGTTACTCACTCTTCGGAGGCTACACAGGGGTGTGACAACATAAGAAAACCCTTCCTGGTAAATTCAGATCACAGCTTTTGACAGTCAGTGTTTTCAGACATATCCAAACTGTAGCTAGAGCTTGGCAGGGAAGACTTTCCCTTACTTATAAAAGTTTTCAAAACTTCAGTTGATGTTCCTCTCCACATCAGAAAGAAAACTGGAAGGAAGTCTCAGAACTGTTCACAGATCATGAGCAAAAAAAAAACCAAAAAAAAAACCACCCAAAAAAACCCAACAAAAACAAAGCAAGGCAAAACAAAAATTGGTACAGATAAAAGTAATTTTGAAATATTTGATTTGGACTTTTCCTTGCTATTTAATGTCCTTCTTGTACTATAAATTCAATTTAAAAATGAAATGCTATTTCAATATAGAAAACCTCCAAATCTCTAATCATTAAAAAAAAAAGGAAAAAAATTGGGTTAGAAGACTTGTATCAATTTTGTAAGCTGGAAAATTTGTTAAAACCATCCCATTTACCACAAACAATTACAGTTTGAATATATTTGTCTTTTGTGGCAAAAAAAAAGTGAAATAAAATTCCCAACCCTTTCTAGCAGTGACTTCATGTTTTTGTAACACTTTTCAAGGTGAGAGATGCACCAAAATAAAATTCTGACTTTGCCCAGCCCTTGAAACAGCTTGGAGCCAAGGATGTTGTCAAAGAAACTGGTGGATCCAAGATTGTTGATGGAGGAAAGAGAGAGGGTCTGAACTGAACAAAAATACTTGTGCCAGTGAGTGAGGTTTGTGTGGTTTGCCCCTTCTTTCCTGGCTGATCATGCTGCAGAACACACCCATCCAGGGGTTGAGGCACAGAGCCAGGAGCCAGAAGTGGCCAGGTGACCTTGAACAAGCATCAGATTCAGCAGGGGCTCAAAGGACTGCATGGGAGCCAGGAGAGGTGCTACTTGACCTGATGCTGGCTGTGGGGGATAAATAATGCTGCTTTCCAGCAACCCCCACCTGTTTTTCCAGTAGTTTTTCATCCATGTTCAGTTCTCAGCTGTGCATCTGACTCTTTGTAAATTCCAAAAATTGATCTATCTGGGGCATAAGGGTTGAGGAAAAGAAAAGGGTCAGCACATAGCAGGCAAGCCAGCTGCTGTGTTTATGTAGGGGTGAGGTTGCCAAATAGCTGCTGAGGGATGGGACAGTGGTGTGGCAGTCATTTTTCCTTCAGCGGAGCTGGCACACGGAGACAGAACATATCCAGACTTGCACTTGAGAGCTTCCAGGATTCATTGGCCCTGACATCTTCTGCCAGAAATAGAGAGAGATTCTGGAAACCACATCCCTGTCAGAAGGCCATTACTTTACCATCTTGGCTCTGCAATGTGGCTCTGCTCCTTTCTGCTGCCCTCTCCCGTGCCACACACCTATCCCATCCCCTGGCAGCTGCTCAGGAGGCATCCGTGTGCCTTCTCACCCACAACCAAAAGTGACTAGGATCAAAGCAACAATTAGGGTAAGAAAGACATTTTCAGGCTGGTTTGAAGGTTCAGGCTCTGTGATGGTAGCAGCTCCTTGGGCCATTAAAAATAATCAGGATTCCAGAATCTGACATGTTTTGCTTGCACAACTCCTATTTACGCTACTGGGAAAAGTAGTTCTTTGTTGAACACACAATATGTACCTGGAGAAAAAACCTTTTGGGGGACTAGCAGAGAACTCAGTCAACTGCCAACCCCGCTGGAGGTAGGACTGCATGGAAAAGAAAATGTCTGAGAGACACTGACACCATATTTTATGGGGTCGTTTCACATGCTACCTGCTCAGTGGAGACAACAATGAAAAACAGAGAAGTGCCCAATTCTCATAAGAACATAAATGCCACATTACATAAGACCAAATGTCCAAGCAGTGCAGTATTTTGGATGTGACAGCAACTGGTAACAGGTATTTAGGGATGAATGTAAAGAACAGGGCATGGACAGATATTCAGCCTCTAGGAAACAGCAGTATAGAGACCAAACAAAATGGGTGTCCCTGTCCCTTAGAGATACCAGGGCACATGAGGGAACCTCCTTCCACCCTAAAAAAAAAAATCACTGGGGGAATGTGCCTAGTGGAAGTGAAGAAAACATTATAAATGACTTGGAGTCTGCCTCCCACTAACCACGGGGCAAGACATTTCATCTAGCCTGTGCCTCAGTTCCCACCATGACATAGAGATGTTGCATCACTGCAGGATGGTGAAAATGAAACCATGTCATGACTGACAAATCCTGAGGTGTGAGAGATGAGGACCAGATGGGACCACTCCAGATGGGGAGGCTGTATGGGCGTCCCCTTTCAGTCACTTTCCCTTTGGCGTCTGGATTTTAGTCCCAGTTTTGTGGAAGCATTGCAAAGACATTGTTCATTACACAAATAACTCCTGACTGCGATTCATTGTACATTATCTCCTTTCCCTTACTCATTATTTTTTCTTTTTAAGAAATACAAAAACAGCTGCCCTTGTCCAGGCAAGAGAATACCAGATTTTCAGCATCCAGTCAAAAGAGTGAATCATGTTTGGACTTAAGTTGCTATTAATCTGGGGCTGAAGCTTGTCTGGAGGAATGATTCAACTGAGTGTTGCACAGGGGTAAATTCAGGAAGTTCCTCAAAGTACCTGAGCACGTAGAGGGGAAAGACATCTAATAAATGGCCCCCAATAAACATTTCACTGGGCTGTAAGATCAGACGTGATTAAATGGCACAAGAACCTGAGCTCTCCCCACCCAGCTCTTACTTACAGGGTAACAAGAGTTTGGTGTGCTGCAGATGAGAAAAGATTTTTCTTCCTCCCAGCTCAGTAAAACCAGGGTTTATATACACAACATACCAGACTTCAGCATCTTACACTTAAATGTAACACCCAGAGCATATGGAGTGAGCCCCAGGCTCTGCCCAAATTACTTATAAGGTGAATAAGTAAGACAGGAAAAGTGAGAAGTGTTGCTAAGTGAGGAGCTGAAGCATACATGGGGCTTCAGTGGTTTCAGCAAGGTCCAAGGGAGATTTTGGGGTCCCACACCCAGTCCCCCACTGTCATAATGGGAGCACTGGCCACCCTACCAGCACCAGGTCCCCTGCAGCCATATACCGACAGCATCTCTGTAAGTGCTGCTGGATCTAAAGACCCCTACTAGTCCTTTCCCCCTGTGGGAAAGCATCTTGACTAAATAAATGTATTTAATTGCTCTTGATGTTGGAAGTTGAGTGTTAGCACCTTGTTGATAGATGGGAGGTACCATAAGGCCTGAAGAGCCAAACCGTTTTCTAAATTGTAACCTATTTGCGTCACTGCTAGACCCCTTTTTCCCCAAAAGGAAAAGGGGCACTAGATTAAATTCATCCAGGTATTAGAGGAATCCCTGGTCTGCTATAGATAATACCAAGCATCAGTTTCCTGTTTTAGGTGGACTATTCTAAGCACTCCCAAAGCAGCATGCCTCAACACCCCAAAATGCGTCCTCTCGGCGGAGCATGCCAAGGTTAGCAAGCCAGCCTTGTGGTGACTGTGCAGGGGAGGACCCGAGCCAAGGCCCCCAGACAATAGGTTCTCTGTCTGAAACTACTCCAGCACTCAAGACCTGCCTTTGTTGAAGATGTTGTGGACAATGTCAGTATATTTGGCTCAATACAGAGGAATTAAAAGGAGTCTGAAAGTCGTTATAGATAAGGTCAGACGTTCTAGGGAGGTCTTCCTGGCTTTAAAGTCTATGAACTTAAAGAAGTGGCTATGAAGAGATTTAAGAGAACTGTCTGCTGCCTGTTTCATCTCTCATAATGGGATATGCTTTGACAAAAACAATATTAACCTGAACTGGATGCTTTCATGTGCCTTGTTTCTTGAATTTTCCCTGAGATGTGGTCAGTACAAGCAAATACAGCAGCAATTCTCAAAGAGGGAAGAGTTAAGATTATTTTGACAGTGTACCAACATTTCCTACTTTTTAGAAGTTTAAATTTGCATTAATTTTTCACATTGTGCTGAGGATTAATCCTCTATGCATTCTGGAACAATTAGAGACACCATTAGGCAATGTTAACTTTGTGCTGAAGTTTTTTGGCATAAGGTGCTGTATGCTTTAATCTATTTGCAAATCAAAAGCCAATGCTTTGCACACTTCAGTGAAAAGCCAGAGGCAGCCTGCCCTACTGGAAAGGTCACCAGATTAGGACTCAAGGGAACTCTTCAAAGTTTTGCCACTGATTTACTGTTCAATCTTGGCCAAGTAATCTCTTTTCTTTGTGCCTGTAGTTTTCCTCCCATTCTTTGTGTTTTCTATTCAAGCTGCAGTTCTTTAGAGCAGGAGTAGCCTTCTCCTTTCGTGTTGGTCCTGTGTCTCAGAGCAGGCCCCCCTCTCCTAGCTGAAGAATTCCTACCATATCCCACCACAACACAAAGAGTTCAGACCCTAAACAGTTCAAAAGAGTTTGGCTTTCATTGACAGGATCTTCAGTCTCTCTCACTTGCTTCCTTAACACAAAACTTTTCAGAAGAGGTACCAGCCACCTACTGAGTGAGTAAATTCCCAGTCAAAGGGTTAAAATAACAAACTTCATAGAATAAAGAAGGGAAAGGTGTTTAAGAGGAACTCAGATCCTATGGTAAACTAGGTATTAGTTAATCAATAGTACTCAAAGGTGAAGGCCATATGGAGGAGCCAGAAATCATTGCACAAGTTAAGCAAAGTTTAGCAAGCCTGATTAAGCAAAGCGTTAACTATTTTCTGTGAAAAGTTCCACCTTTCCTCTAACCTAGCTCTGGTAATATACATCAATCTTCTCTGGGACTGACTCATGCATTAAAGGCTCCAGTGGAAGTTTTGAGACCAATCCATGGACAATACTTCTTTATTGTCCAGACGGTTCATATACTGCATGTTACATATATTTCTCCTATTCACTGGACTCTCGATCCAAACTCTTCTGGTAAAAGAGCTTGTGGGCAGTTTACTTTCAGTCCAATGACTTCATTGCAAAGGATTTTCTTCTCTGTTGAGCTTGCCATGTGCAAGCTTTCCTTCCTCTTGTTTCCCTCCTCTTGTTTCCCAGTTTCTGGAAATAATTTGTGGTTTGGAAATGGAAATGCCCTTGTAGGCTTCAAACTGCTTAAAGCCTGCCATACCAGATGAGTTCATTGGATCCATCTAATCTGCTCTCCTGTTGCCATCCATGACCAATACCTGTTGTTTCAGAGGACAACACAACTGCACAGTAGCTACAGGACACTTCAACTTTAGACAGAATCCTCTCTCTGTGAGGAGCTGACAAAGCATCCTTCCCACTTCTGCCCTGAACTGCTCCACGTTTTCTGAGAGGGTTTCTCAAGGCATCAGCTAAAGGACAGAGACCCCGCCCCCCCCAAAAGATAAAGAGACTTAAGGGGGACAAATTACATTGGCACATATCAAAAAAGGGCTTCCCAAAACGTAGTACAACAAACACAGATCAACCCCTTCCAGGACTGGCTTGGCTCACTTCCCCTGTTCAAAGAAATTGGCAAGCGAATCTTTATTGTAAGAGACAGAACAGAAGCTGGAGGGGAGGTACTGAAATCTGGGGATAATTCACAAAATCCTGGCCTGTGGTGTAGAAGGAAGCTAGTATTATGTATCTATCATTTGTATTTCTTTTGTTACTGCTGCTAGATTTAAGAAATACAAGCAACCTAACAATGATCAGATCTCATTTTCAGCGAACTTGTTTCCTGTCTGCTTTTAAACTAACGGGAAGCAGGTATAAGCTAGGACAGACATTTTTTGGCTTGCTCATTCATGTCAAGGTCATCTTGTGCTTCACAGATATCCTACATATAGTAGCAGGATTACTTTTCAATTAAGTACAATTTAGTAAGACAAAGGTACCAGATTTGGTCTCTTAAAAGTCTGCCATTTTGCCCAAAGAGCACGACCACAGTTCTCCAAGCTTGGTGACTCCATAGGTCATCCCTTGTCTTTTCCCATGGCCAACAAGTAGCGTCAAAGCCACAACGTTGGACTTGGCTCTCTGTCCCTGAAGACATGGCAGAGAACAGCCAGGAAGACCATCTGAACTCACCTCAGTCTGAGCTGGGCTTGCCTTCATGCCCGCGATGGGCACACAGAACCAAGGGCACCACTCTTGGGATCAGGGAAACGTCAACCAGGAGTCACGTGCCAGTGGAAATGGTGGGATGCGTGGTGCTACATTGCCACCTTGTGGAGAGCTCCCACTGGAGACCAGTGGAGAAAGATGGCTGACTAGTAAGTTGTGGGCTGCCAGAACGTCTCCCCATCACTGCGTGCCCATGGCTGGCTGAGCACTTGTGCCCCTGCTGTGACCGAATGGGCCACTATATGTTGCAGCTATTTCTCCTCCAATGGTTGAAGCACAGGAGCACCATGCAAGGCCTGGAGGTCCTATGCATGGGCAACATCATCCCATTGCTCCAATGCCTGGATTTGCAGGCTCAGTATAAAAGTTTTTTATAGATGTTGCCAACAGGAACCAAGAGTCTGGTCCTAGCTCAGCCTGCAGGGGTAGGAGTCTTAGCACAGTTGCCAGTAACTCTTGCAGTGCTGCTATCCACAAAAGAAGAGTACAGTTGCCCTCTGTGAGTCCAAACCCCCACGAGCTCAAGGAGAGAATGAAGGAAAATGTATTTCCTTTCATTAAGTGCAGAAGAAGCCTCTGGTGGCAATGCTTTTTATATTAGTGGTGTCCCCAGAGAGGTTCAAATACATAAACCCACAACATGCTCCTCCTGTTTGTGTGATGGAGTACTGTGTTGACAGACTGAAGAGAATTACTGACAAATGCTACCATGTGGACTCTCACAGCAATGCCATGTATTGATTTCCATCTGGTGATGATGTGCACTTTTGCGATTGCATTGACACTATTCTCCCTCTTAAGAATCTGCAGACTGAGTTTTTGAGTGAAAAGAATTAGCATTGTTTATTATTTACTCAGTACTAGAGGAGGTCTGCAACTTTATGGGCCCTTACAATTACAATGAGAAAAAAAATAAAAATCACAGGTCTCTGAGACAAAGCCCTTAGCAAGAAGAATTAAACATGACAGAGAGAGGGAGGCAAACCCTGGGAAGATGGGAAGATGGGCTCCAAGAGAAACAACACTGACAAATGACAAAATCAATTTGAAGAACAGTAATGGCTCTACATGAGGTAAAATATATCTAGCACTGATTAGAGGGAGCAAGCTGCCCTCCCAGGTTGTCCTCTGCCAACACATCCTGCACTGAGTATCTGGAAGTAAATAAGAAAATCCCTCAGCTTTGAGAATTGTGGTAGATCACACAAGTATCTGAAGCGTCAGCTGAACCTTTCAAGACCTTGAGAGAGGAACAGTCTTTGATTTCAAGGAAATATGATAGCTCCTCAAAGAAAGGGTCACATTCTTTGAAATGCAAGATATGGACAACTGAGGAGATGTTGGCCAACAACAACAGGACATGAATGCCAACATGTCCTGAGGGGAATAAGGCAGTAAATTTGAGTTCCAGAGGTTTGCCATGGGACTTTTGCTAAACCCCATTTGCCAGTAAATTCAATGTCTCTTAGAAACAGACCTACAGAGGTGTGAAAATGTGCTGGTACGCATGAGAAACACAAACTGTCACCTTTCTTTGAACAAAGGTTTGTCTTGGTAAAGGCAATGGCATTAGTAGAGAATATTTGTTTTGCTCCAAGGCATGTAATTTGATACCTCATGAGACCTTAGTTAAGACACAAATACTTTGCAGCGTATGGAAATAGCAAGACACGTACTGGACCTACTAACGTGTGCTTCAGTGACAGCTTTCAACATATTAACTGGGAAGCATTATCATAAATAGCACCATTATTGGCAGGATGCTTTGAAAACTGGTTATTAGTCCACTGAGGTTTAGTATTTTCAGTAGTAACCTAGATGACACAAAATCTCTGCTAGTGCTATTTGCAGGTATACAGTATACAAATTACTGAGATAGTAAAGAAGAAAGAGAACAGGCTGGACTGGGGAGGTGGGGTACAAGAAGTGCCTGCTTAAATTATCACAATGCAATATGTGCATTTTACTAGAGGCAAGTGAAACTTATCACACCTGGCAATAAAGGCTGAGATTCAACTCCACCCATCTCCTGCCCCTAAAAGCATTTAAAGTAAGAGCATAGTTGGCTTAGGCTTCCTCTACAGTTGATGAAGAAAAGATAGCACCTCCAAGCAGGAAAATCTGACTGAAGTTTGAAGGGCTGAAGCCAAGGCCCTGTGTTTAGGCTGAAAAATCTGTCTTGCAAATCTGTGCATAAAGAACATCAAAATTAACCACCTCAGCGTGAGGTCTCAGTACAGTGTTTGGTGACTAATATGATACTCAGGTGTAAAAAAAAAAAAAGCTTTGCCAAGTAGAAACAGAGAAGTGGTTTTATCCCTGAGCTGGCCACTTTAAATTCATTAGAAGAATTATATCTTGAGTCTTGGCATCCCCAGTTCAGGAAGGATATGGACATCTCAGCATTCACATAAAGTCACAAAAATGACCTTGCAAGAGAAAACAAGTCTTGCAATGTTATGAGTATAAGCCTTTAAGCTGCTGCAATTAGTCAAAATGTGACTTGATATTTTTATACATAGGTACTTTTGCACGGAAAGGATGCCTTACAGACTTTTCAAGTATTTCACCAATAGACAAAAAAAGATTCTGAGAGAATTCAGGCCGATGTTAAACAAATGCAACTGTGCAGCAGGATATGATTTCCTCACTGTGCGGGTAGTTAATACTAGACATGTAATGAAATCACAAAACATTTGGAGTTTGTCAAACACAAACTGACATTTTAGCACTTTGGCACACGTGATTACATGGGAGTGCTTAGGTTTAAAAGCATGTGCTTGGACAGTTACTGCAGAGCAGCTGATGCATGGTAACTGATCAGCTAAAGTTAACCTGTTCTTGGATCAATATATTTCATAAAACATTCACTCCACAACTGCCCCTATAAAAACATTTTGCAACCTAACTATACCCGAGAGGAAAAATACCGAGATTCACCACAGTCTGTTCTTACCTAGGGATCAAAGAAAAAGAAGCCTACACTAGAAATAATGGGATATTAAGAAGAGGAGAAAAATCAAGCTGCACATCTTTATGTCAAAGCAGTAAAAGTCACATATGGAGGATGAGGGTGGACAGCTCCGTTACTCCAAGCTCAGTCTTCTGCATCACAGAAGCTCTACATTCTTCTGAAAACCTCAGACTTCATTTTGTGATTTAGATATTCTCATAAACACTAAAATAATGTCAGCCTGAAAAAGCAGCTCTGACGGATGGGATCTCTCCTTTGTTTGAGCCAGTGGTCTAGCAAAACCTAAAGGCATTTATTTCAATGGCAGTTGGTGCATCCTTACAATTATCCCAGCAACAAACTCCAGTATTGCATGCTTCCCTCTGTTCTTGGGCTGCTTCTTAAGCCCCCCCCAAGCCCTACAAAATCTTTCTATTCTCTTCTTCCATGGCTGAGCCTCCAGCTTTATTTTGGATAATCTCAACAAAACACTTTCACATTCACTACACATAAATCTGTGCACGTTGATCATGCAGGGACAACATAAAATAAATAGAATTGAATACCAAGATGACACAGAGGAGATTGTACTTGAGTGTATTATTCATTTCCATATTTAATTCATTACATTTCTTCATCTTCTTTTTTTTTTTTCCCCCCTTTCCCCCCCCCTTTCAATTTATACAGAGCTGCAACACATTTTCCAGCCTGCTGTGCTGGAATGCTGCAGTGTCAAGGGACTGTGCAGTTAAATGTAAGACCTTGTTGTTGTATTGTGCACTGGGCCTTCATCCTCAGGAAATTGACAGCTCCAAGTTAGATAACAACTGGTAAATCAGCATCTTTGCTAAGTGTTTGCAAAGGCAGGTAGGAGGGCAGGAAGGAGCTTTCTTTAGAACAGGAAAAGAAAGAAGCATCTCTCTTAAGGGATTAAGAATTTCTCTGACCATCCATCTTTTAAGTCACCTCCTAAATCTTTATTTTTTCTGATACCAGAATTTCTTGACCTTTTCTTTTGAGTTGGGAGAGATATCTGAGGGCTCTCAGCAGGGTGGGAAGGGCAGAGAAGATGTGAAACAGAAAGAGGAAAGGATACCTTTCCAGGGGAGCGAGGGGGAGGAAATCCAGAAGAAAATTTCCTTTTGTACTTCAGCAATGATCATTCATTATTCTCTAAGGGTTAACCTTGCCTGGAAAGCCCACGGGAGGAAGCGTACACTGGTTGGTTGCAGGGACCGGATAGAATGACTTAATAGAACATGTTTTCTTTTCTAGCCCTGATTCCCATGATTTTGTAATAAGCCAACCTTGAATCAGCTAGCGAAATTTCCCTTCCATATTCTCTAACACTTCTCTAAATTCACCCTCATGCTTCTGGAATGACCTGAAATTTCACATTCTCCCCCAACACACACAGAAAGCTGCTGACTTCACTCCCCTGCCTAGGAGACAATGCTGTGCTCCTCACACCTCTGCTTCAGCCCTGAGCAGTTTCTACCTCAACCCAGCTGATGTTCCATACAAGCACTGGTAACTCTTTTTTCTTACTTTTGTTCATCTGTCTATGAAGTAATATAGTCCCATGGTGGCATGTTGATGCATGTAGAATAGAAAAACAAAATACTTAATCCCAGCCAGATGAAAGGAAGGGAAAAAACAAAACAATAATCATGAGTTCCTCCACACTCCTGCTTGGTAAATTTTCCTTCTGAAGCCAGCTGTTTGACAGATGGCTTTAAAAGTGAAGTTGTGTTCACTCCTCTCAGATAGGCTGATGGCCTCATTCTGTTTGTTCTTTTTTGGTTTGGAAAACTGCAGAGACAACTGGATGGAAGTCACTGTTTTTCAGGTTCACAACTTCATTGTACAGCAAAAAACCCACTGCAGTGACATAGGGTGTACTGAGGATAGAACTGGCTACATCTGAAAGCAAATTAGGATGGAGAGGAGAGGCAAGTGTGGGCAAGGCTTTTTCAATTGCCTTTCCTGCTCTTGCAATGTCCACAAGCTTAACTTTTGTACGGTAGGAGTTCAGTGAGAGCAAAGACTTCTGTCACCCTCAAAAATGATGTTATTCTGTTGTTGGGCTTTTTCCAGTATCTCTGATTTCTCTTCACACCCCCTCCAACCCCCACCCACTCCTTCCTCCCCCCCCACTCCCTTCCTGCCACATAGAAGAGAAAATTTCTAGACCTCCAAATATTTTTCAAGCCAGCAAATCTAGTTTATCAGTTACTATACTTTATTTCAATAATTCCAAGATGTTCGGTTTTGGTCTTGGAACTTAAAGTCAGCAGGGTCCCAGACAGTGTCAGTCTCTGTTCTGTGCCCCTTCCATTACTTCCACACAGTTGGTCAGACTCCTTATCCTCTTCATGGCCTCCTCCCATCCCTAAAAGTCCTCCTAACAGCTCTATTTCTTATGGAAACTCTGAGTAACTATCTATCTTTCTCCACACCTTCCCTTGACCTCCTCCTCCTCAACAGTTTCCCACAATTCTGGCTGAAGGGACAGTTAACCTTACTATCCATAATACCACCGACAGCTGCCTGCTCTTTCCTGCTCTTGGAGGCTGCTCTGCTCCCCACGCTCATGGGTCACCTGAGGAGATCACCAGCTACTCAAGGAAGGAATATCAGCTTCATACCTATGCTCAACATACCATGAGGCTGCAAGGGGCTGGCCCCAGACATAAGAATTCTTTCGATTCATATTTCTACTGACCACAATGAGGTGAACCATCACTTGGGTAACAGTAAGAGAAGGTGGCCATATCTCCGGGTTGGGCTTCTCTCTTCAACCTGACATTCAGCCCTGAGCAAGCACCTTTCTGAATCTGATGCATCTTCTCCAGTTTTGTAGTCTTTTCAGGGCAATGACAATTATTTCATGTGTGCAGGTCATCTATGCTACCCAAAAGGCAGTTCTGGGTCAGTTAACATCGTTGTAGGACTAGCACTCATTATGGAGACAGAAGAGACAGAGAGCAGGAGAGGGGGAAAAATGGCACACATAGTATCTGTGGGATTAAGAGCAGACAAGGGTGGAGAATAATGGAAAAGACATGGTGGAAAACTCTGTCAGCACAGCCTGAATGGGTCTGTTTGCACAATGTCATACAGGGACAGATAAGAACTGCTGCATGGCAAGCCAACAGCATTCACTGTCCTCCAAGGAAAGACAACACCTGGTGTGATGGAAGACTACAGATCTGACACTGCTCTGGCTTTCCCGACACACAGGCTTTTTTAAACTGCAATACATTTCTAATTTATTGGCCACTGGAATCAAGAAGACACTGAAGTGAGCCACCCCACATCCACACATTTTCATTACATTTCCATACTCTAGTTCCAAAAGCCTCCCAATATTAGGGGGAAAGAAACTGCAAATCTCTTCTACAATATTATATGAACATGTGAAAGAGTTATGACACAAGACATGTTTCTACATGGCACTTATCACACTTTTAAACTCATCCTCAGTACTAATAAACAACCTGTTTTCTTGCTGGTGTGCTCTGAGAGAGCAAACACAAAGCAACCCCGATCAGTGAATCTGGGTTTTTCCTTCAGTTGACCCATGCACAGTTTAGTGGATGAAAGTCTATTGCAAAGTAATGCAAAAGTTACATGGAATCAGCTGTGCTTAAAAGCTTTGTGAAAGAAGTGTATTTTCCAGGAAATGCCTGAGATTAGCTTGGTTGGTGAGAGCATGATGTTAATAATGCCAAGGTTGTAGGTTCGATCCCCACATGGGCTATTCACTTAAGAGTTGGACTCAATGATCCTTGTGGGTCCCTTCCAACTCAGAATGTTCTGTGATTCTGAAAGGTGAGACAAAGGTTCTTTAGCATGCAAAGGATTTGCTCCAAAGCCCACTGACGCTGCTGGAAGGACTTAGGTTGATTCCAACAATCTTTGGATCAGAACCAAGGGGGGAAGAACTGGCGCCAGGCATACAGGGTAACATGAAAGAAGGCACAGAAAGTAAAATTCAAGTTTATATACAGCAGGAGAAGTCGTAGGCATACTGCAGATTGTTAAAAGATACTGTTATGGATCTGCTGCGTAAATGGCGTACAGTGGTGAAGTGTCCCAGACCCAAACCTTGTCCATCACACCATGATTCATACAGTGATATTACAAGTCACAGCACCAGTTCCTCAACCAGGAGATAAGAAACTATGCCTCATAAGAAGGAAAATCATCTCCTGTGTCTGTGAGATGGTGCCTCTGCCAAGATAGCCAGTGTACACCAGCTGTTATGTTTTTCATCTGTTGTACTACACTGACAAACTCATTCATTACAGACCACTGCCATCAGATGCCAACAGCTGCAGCTCATCGGCCTACACTTGTTTCTGATGAAGTGCTTTTCAGATCAGAATATGCCAATCCATCAAACCCAAGACTTTTGATGGGATGAGAGAGTTTAACCAACTCTCTCCAGTTTTAAATTCCACTTTTGTTTTTAAAATTAAACCACTGGAAATAAAAGAACAAAACACAAAGCTGAAGTCAATATTGAAATCAAATGTTCTAGCTGATGTTAGAGGAAAAGGATTCAGAACTTGGGTTTCCATTTTGCAAAAATTTTCAAAATTCTGGCTGTTGGCCCAAGTTTTAAACCCAGGTTCAGTTAAAAAAAAAATCCTGAAAATGTTCACAGGATAGGAAAGCCATTTCCTGCCAACTGTATATTGGCTTACAGTTCTGACGCATACAAGCTGGATTTGAATTAGCAGATTAGGCCCAGATCCAAAAAGGGACCTAGGTACTTAAAGTGGGACTGAGGTATGCGAGGCCCAGACAAAGGTCCTCCTCAGTCCCTGGAAACCACCGAGTTTTCAAAATCAGTAATTCTGCTTTGGAGAATGCCTGAAAGCATCTCAGCTTCGACATGCAGTTCCATGCCCACGTCCCCTCTTCACCTTCATCCATAACTCCCCAGGATCTCCTGGAGCATGGCCACCAAAGCCAGGGCCCTTCAAACATGCAATGGCAACTCCACTTTCTTCTGAAACACAAACAGAGGAAGAGGTGGTACCACCTTATCATACAATAGCTCAGTGCTTGGAGCACACACCCAAGGCAGAGCTGGTTTCCCTCAGCTCGTGAGGACCCAGCCCTGCACTGCAGAGGGTGCCCTGGCCAGAGCCCTCCCTCTTCTTCCCCCTGCTCTTCAGTTGCATGCAAAACCAAAAAGATCTTGGCCCTGGTTTCCTCTGTGAAGTTTTGTATAAATACCTGATTTTGCTATTTTCAATGTGTGAATATGTAAAACACTGTCTGAGGAAAACATGCCTAAAAGCCATATGCTTTCTCTTCAAGAGAGTATTCTGGATTTAAGGCATCCCCTTTTCCTCAGCATTGCTGTTGCCTATCTCGGGCATCTCCACAATCAGTATTGTCCTGTTCCCTCTTTCCCCACATTTTGTGGGTCAGGATGAGGCTCTGTAGGTCTCACCTCTTCCACTCTATGGCACACACAGGGTCGGTTCAGCTCTATCACTTAGTGGGAGGACACAGCCTGCTCCCAGGCCTCAGAGGAGTGCAGCCCCACTGTGCTGTTATTCCTGCCTGTGCATTACAGAGTGGGGAATTAGGCTTTCTTGTTTACATTTTCTCTTTTCTCTTTCACCCCCTCCTTTTTCCCCCCTTCTTAATAAAGAATGTTTTTTAAAAACAAGTGCCTGCATTTGAGCTCCTGCAAACTCTAGTTTCCTTGGAGAAATGTTTGTGCTCTTTAACTTAAAGAATTTCTGAAACATATAGGAAAGGAATTTCATAAACTGCTCATTGAAAAACATTCCATACATTCCCCTCTCATCCAGAGACACCCGTGTGTGGTCTCCGACAAGGTCAGGTTTGGGGCTACGTAACGGGGACAAAGATTCCAGCGCTCAGAAAACAACAGATACCACAGACCATGGGACGGGGGGGAAAGGACCTCGTGACTCCCATTGCTGGAGGCCGGGAGACCACCGGAAAGCCAACAGACAGTAAACACTGTGCGCTATCCCAGGGAGGAAAATCCCAGCGCGAACCTCCCACATATCTGTTGAGAGAGTGACATCAGGCTCTGCTAAGGAATGGAGAAGGGGAGGGGGGGAGGGAAAAAGAAAAGAGGACAAAAAGAGAAAAACAGTGTTAGTCACTTACTATTTAATCTAAGAAAGGTGAAGACAATGAAGGAGGGCCTTAAGAGGCAGACTGGATGGCTATTGCAAATGGCGGGCAGTCAGACTGGGAGATGAGCACGGATGCATAGAGCGGTGGGAAGAGCACCCTGGGTTTAGATTGCCTCCCCTCTGTTTTGAAATCAGGGAGGCATGCTTGCCAGCCCTGCCATCCCTTGGGGCACTCTGAAGCTCTAGGAATGAGCGCTCTGCACATCTTCAGTTTACACTGTTTGCAGAAACCATAACGTTATTTCCAAACCAAGTACTCTGAAACATGCCAAAGGCACCATTCCTAATCCACTACGATGGACATGACTCACGGCAGGTCTTAAAACAAAATTACCCAAAGTGAGGAAAAAAAAAGCATCAGGGAAATAGTCTCTTGGAGAAAGTTCTTCTCCAGTACCTGATGAAATGTCACAAGATGTGTTTTGTTACAAACTTTTCCACTGAAGTCTACATGCTAGAATTCATTTCTGAGTTTAGATCAACTGGAAACTCGTGGATTCACAGGAGATTTTTTGAAATCTTTGAGAAAGTCCCCCACATAAATAAGTCTGAACTGGAAGCCTTCTTTTTGTGGAAATTGGAAAGCAAGGCCACACCTGGACCATCATTCATGCTGCCCTGCTTATCTTGTATCACCATTCATATTAGCATGGATTATGCATCACCACTGGCACTGTAAGGTGCAGTTGTTCCAATTTGGTGAAGTATTGCTGGTTTTTTAGAGCTCACTAGTGACAACATCCACTCAATGCAATCAGGATCCAAAGCTTTTTATCTGCTCCTTGTGTCACTCCTGCAGTTAAGCAAATCCTTTATCTTCAGCAGTCATGAGTACATTAGAAAGATTTGAGCCTAGGGTGTTCTTGCTTGGACTTGGCTCCATTCACGAACGGGGGGGAAAAAAAGCTTCAATTTTTTAAAGATGTCAGACCTTTAGTCACCTTTACAAAAGTTTCAAATTGCATTAAACTGACCACAAACAACAGCCTGTCTAGATTTCTGTAGCAAACCACAAAGAATGAAAAATGGCTGACAACAAATACACACTCTTGACATTACAGTTGCTTAACTCCTTAGATCTGGGATCCTGAGTCAGGGAAAAAAAAAAGTGCAAGGCATAATTACAAATACCCGACTTCATCTTGTGCTTCATCCTGAATGGATGAAATGGCTGGCACAAATAAAGCTCTGCTAGCAAAGCACAACAGACTGTCTTCATTGCTGCTGCTGAAGGTTGTCTCTGCTCTCCTGTTTGTTCTCTCCTAGCTCTTTATAAATTCAATCCAGATATTAACAATATCCATTAGCTTCTCCAGAAGATTATCTCAGCTTTAGTGACTGGAATGCAGGGATTAGAAAAAAAAAAAAACATTTGGTTTTGTTTTTAATAAAAGTATATGTTGATTTAAAGTGATGGCTTTTAACATCTGTTGTGCAAGTCTTTGTGGTAATAACCCTCAGAGATTGTTGGAGAGAGAGATCATTTAGTAGGTAATAAACATCAGTGATTTCATTAATGAAATATTCTAGCATAGACATCACAAATGGGAAGAAGCAAGGCTTCCACCTGCTTAATGATTTCATTGCTGGGGCTAAGACTGGCTGCTGCTGGCAGGGCAGGAGATGCCCTGGTACTCCTTCCCCAGCTGTGGGCACAGCTACGTCAAGGCGCGTGCAGCAGAGGAAGAGCTGCCTCGGGGGCCTATCAGGGAGCTCCTAACTGCCAACATGTGAGGCACAGATTTCGAAATGCCTTACCAATAAGGGGTTGTCCTTAGTTCCTGACATTGCTGTAACCCAGCTGACAACTGCTTCTTGGAGCACTGGACGCCTGTTAGCTGGAAAATGGTGACACAGATTGAGTCGGGAGTACGGGAAGCTGATGGGTCACTCAAGTGAATCCAAAGAACTACAGTTCCTGGCAGAAGAGGTGAAAACCTTCTGTAGGAATCTTTTCATCTTCCTCCGCAGGGAGACATTCTGAATGCAATTTCCAGCCAAACTCAAATTTCTTCTGGAAGTCTTTATTGATCATGTGTGTGAATGTGGAGGGGAGATCCTTCAGAGACCAGTTTTACAAACAACAACAACAACAACAACAAAGTCGAAAGCTTCAAAGACAAAAAGATCATGGGGTGGAAGAGAGAAGTTCTTTCCTGTCTTGCAGACTTTCAGAGAGCCAGGAATAAATTGAATGATGGAGAAATGCCCCTGCCCCCATGAGGGTCCAGGGCCCCCCACCCACGCAGAACATATTCTGGTACCTGTTCACAGCAGTTGTCCTTTCCCTGCACAGCAAAGTTCAGGAAATGAGGGAGAAAAGTGTGCCTTTGGGTATTAGCTCATCATGTAGCCCTAGACACAAAGAGGAAAAGTAAGTTTTCTCCCTTCTCTCGCCTTTACCAGCTAGTCAGCAGCTCCTGTCCTACCTGAGATACTTGCTATACCACAAGCAATCCAAGGAAGTGTTCAATCCCATTTCTGAACCCTGCTCCCTCCTCAGTGAGGAGAAAGATACCCCAAAGCCCCCTTCCTCTAGCCTTGATGCTACCACAGAGGCCATCCTGGCAGGATAGGCTCCACACACTGTGGAGAAGCTCAGTGCTCCTCTGGAAAAAGCCCATGGAGGAAGTGGGATTTGGACCACAGTGTGCTGAATCAAAAGCATCTGAACAGTTGTCCTCCCCTGTGGCTTTGCCATGAGCTTAGGAAAGCCCTCTTGAGCCATGCTGAGAGATCTCTTTGAGGCTTCTTGGCTTCCTGCAGCCTTTTCCTCCCCTGTCAGACAGCTAAGAGGAAACTGCTGATGCTGGCTCCCCCCAAGACATCAACTGCTTTCTATATTTTGGGGGCACAGGTTTCCCCACTTCTTGGTGACCAGGGCCTAACCCAGGGTTCTCTACAAACCTCCTGTGGTGCAGAGGAAAGAGCTGGTTGCGTCTGCAGAGAGAAAGATCACCTGCATACCTGCTGGCACCTGTGGTCCCTCTGTCTGTGGTCTCCAGACAGAAGGACAATAGACACTGATTTTTACCGGGAATAAAGAGCATCAGCCAAGATCAATGAAAACAAAATACTGTGGTTGAGACCAAGTAAATGTCTTGGACCGATAGGATGGTTTACACATTTTCAGATAAGCTGGACAGGCCAGCCCAAAGACAGCATTTTCTTGATCCGGAAAATGAAGCAAAAAATACAATTCCTGTGACTTCTCTGGAATTACAGCTTTAGTTTGGTTTTACCTGTTACTTAGCACCCCATTTTCTCCCAGTGAAGACAAAGCCAGCTTTTGTCATCAAGGCTACAGTAAAGGAAGGGATGAGAAAGCAAAGGAGAGAAGGATTGTTCATTTTCTTTGCTTAGTAAGATCTGACAAACTGACATTTTGTCCCAGCCATTAAGGAAACTGTTACCCAATGGTGTTTCATGCAGCTGATCTGTTACCTTTCCGTCACACAGTATTCAGAAAGAACAGACTGTCCCTGGACTCAGAGATGGGTGTATTGAGGCCATATCTAAACTGCATGGCAGACTCATGCCATGCTGTCGCCTGAGGTCATTGCCACGAGAGACATCCAGGAGAGAGGATATGATTGAAGACCAACCCATGTGCACAGGTTTCCCTTCCATGACACTTGGACATGTGCAGGAGAAGATGGTTTGTGCCCTGAAGAAAAGTCAGAGAGCTGAGGTAGTCACACATAGTGTGACTCTCTAGTTAAGAGAGATTCATCTGGATGCATCATTTATATGCAGGACCACTTGATGACCTTACCTCCCTGTCCCAGTCAAGTTCTGGACATCCCAGGTGGTCCCACAGAGAGACCATGGCCCTGCTGTGATGTTTTCCACTTTTTATGAAAAGGCACTTTTAGCTCACGTTAACAAATGGAAATATTCTTTATCCATCAAAGCCAGATCCACCTGAGGATAGAGTTGGTGTTATCCATAAAGCTGTCAAGAAATTTTCACAGGTTTTATCAGGTTTTCTGAACTGAACAAATCACTCCTGAATATTTTTGGAAATCCTAATTTTTCTGTCTGACTATGGGGAGTTTTCACATTTCAAGATGTGGGAGAAAACTGCCACTACTTTCAACAGCAAAAATCAATGTTTGTTAAAAGATGCAATTTGGTTTGTTTGCAAAACTTTTTTGCTTCTCTCTAGAAGACTTTGCCATTATTTAGGCATCTAGATCATAAATAAAATATTGGCAAATATAAAAAAGATTACTTTATTTGCAACTACTTCTGCCAAGAGCTAACAGCAAGGGCAGCTTTTGCCAGGGATGCTGTTGCCACTCAAGTCCTGGTTGTTCCTGTACTTGGTGGCATGGGAAGAAGCAGCGGTACACAATTTAAAGAGATCTGCCAATTTAATAAACCATTGAGAGGGGATACTGGAATGCAATATTTCGTCACCCAAATCTCCAAGCTGCAACCAAGCTACTGATTTTCTTTCTTGATATCCACATCTTAGTAATTGTTGCTTTGTTCCTGTCCTCAGAGGAATGACCCTGACCAAGAGACAGCTGTAGTCTCTCCATCCAAGCAAAGGATGCTGCAAGAGACAATTCCCATTGCCTCAGCTGCCCAAAGTCTTGGCCTTCATGCTTTGGAGCAAGGTATCCACATCTATCACAAAGTGCAGAGAGAAGAAGGGGACCAGCACAAGGAGGTGAAAGAGTGAAAAAGCTGTTCGTCCCAAAGGGAGGCGCAAAAAGAAATGTCTTTCACTCTTCCTTGGGGACTGTCTAAAGCACTTTGATCCAATCATGGCTTTAATGAGAAGGATGCCTCAGCTGCCCCTAAGCACACACCACCACTGGTCCTGGTGGACTAAGAGACCTAGGGACCCAGACCACAAAAGAGAGAAGTAAACCTCAGCAAACAGAAATTGAGGAGGACATTCAGTTTTGCAGCTTCTTTTATCTCTTCTTAACAGCCTAATTGGAGTGTAATGAATTTAGGGTTGGTGCTCGCTGCCAGACTCACTTCTTTGATGTGTTTTTGGCCTCTGTGCTACAAAAATGCAATGGGAACCCAAACCAAGATATTACACCTCCATAAAGTGTCTCTGGGTTTACCATGAGATTCCAATGGCTGTGCCAAGTGACCAAAGCCACTAACAGGCCACGGCCCGCCAAGATGTTTGGGTAATGAATAAGAAGCAGAGAGAGATGCCACTGTGAATCAGAGCGAGGAATGCACGCTAGCGGCAAGAGAGGTGGATCCCAGGCTGTAATGTGGAACAGAAGAGTGCTGTGGTCATGCTTCTCTGTGGCTGCAGCTTGCAGGAGCAGCTGGTGGTGCCCGAAGGCCTGTGGCAGGCGAGGAGGATTTTAGGAGGTAGGTAGAGTACTGCTGTACAGGGACACAATGACACAGCACCACGAGCTGCTCATGCTCCAACAACCAGGTTACTCTCAGGCCAAGGGTCTTTCCCCACTCCATTTTCACCATTCCCACCTTAGCTCCTGCAGACACATCTCTTTTCCCCACATGCCTACCATGCTTTCTTGGCTCTCAGCAGGGTATCCCCACGGGCAAAGAGTAGCCACTACATGGCATGCGAGTGCCCAACACACAGTGCATGCTCAAGAGGCCATCACCCCGCACTGCTCACCACACACCCTGTCAGGGTCACCACCCCAACAGTGGGGACAGTAGAGTCAGCAGTTTTGCCTTTTCCAAGGCAAAACTTGGAAAGTTGGGTTGGATATCCCCTCTCCCTCTTTGGGGGATATCCAACCCTGCAGAGAAGAGAGGGATCCCCATCACCTCACTTAGATTCTCCAAATGAATGATAACCTGCCTCCGAGCACACATGAAAAACCTGGTGATGCCTACCAATTAAAATGTCTGAGGGCCCCACATAAAATTTCCTCTTAGAGACAAATAGTTGAATTATGGGAGTTTGATTCTGAAGAGGCCTCATTAAGTACGGATGTTTTCTGTTTCTATTCAAACACCAACTAAGCAAGCTTATTTTAGATGAACCAATGCATCTATTCCAGAAATCATGGTCCAAAGGAAAATCCAACTGCGTATCCGTTTCCCTGTCTGTGATGATCTTGCTCATGATAAAAAATGATGTGCCTCCTTGGAAAAATTGTGGCCAATGACAGTTCGTGTACTTGCAGAATATTCAGGGCTAAATTCCCACCCTATTTAAATCAATACAGCTATAACCATTTTAGGGAAGCTATCCCAAATTGACAGGTCCTGGGAACCCGGCCCTGAATCTCCCTCTGACTCAAACAGACTTTACCCTGTGACTGCACGTTTGAGACATGGACTGCTGATAAGATACACTTCTAGTTAAATGCAGCCCTCCTTTAGCTATGATTCACATTCAAGAGCAGTTAAGTGGTCCAGCTGTTCTGGACACAAGCCTTCCCTCTGCAAGAAAAGCACTTTCTGGAAGAGGTATACTCACACAGCTTTGCTGGTAAGCAGGTTATATACCCAAATCCCAAAGCCACACACTAGAGGCAGGGACAAACCCTCTTCTGCCTTGCAGTGGCCACTGTCACCTTAGCTCCATCAGATGTGAGTGGAGAGCTACTTCATACCTTGCTCATTACCCAGGGAAGAAATCAGAGAGTCTAACACTGAGCTTCTCTGTGTTCTAGAAGACTTAGGCATCCACATCAGCCACATGTGGGTAGCATTTAATGGGCCAGTAGTAAATTAGTGTCCCATGGGACCAGCAAGGCAGCCCCTGAGACCAAGAGGTGTGCAGCTCCTGTGATCAGAAAGCACCCTCATCCTCTCAGTGGAATACATCTGTCAAAGCAAAATGGAAATGGGACACTACCTGAGCGTTAACCCTGTGGTTTTTCCCAGTTCCACAGGGAACTCAGTGCTCCATTTGCTGCTCCTGGGGACCACTGCCATGACCACATCCGACCATACACGTGCAAGCAGACATTCTCAGCTGAAGGGTTGGAACAGTTCCTTCCACTGAACATCTGGACTTACACATAAAAACTACTCAACGCTCTCTTCCAGAATTACAGAGTCTTCCATATCTTATCTCTCAAAAACCGCTTATCAGCCCACGGCTTTCAGACTTCAGTCTCTCCCGTCTGCCAGAGTGGAACCCAGCCATGTAAAAACATTAATAACAGCAGCCCCTCTCTCCTCTCCCACGCTGATGGCTGCATCTCCTCTGATGGGGGCTTGAACTTTGGGGGCAGCAGGAACAGCTCCATCTACCCTTCTGCTGTGGACTGGCAGAGGAAGTTCAGCAGAGTTTAACCACAGGACAATAGATCACTGGAGCATGAATGCCTCCTCCCATCCCAAGCTGAGGAAGGTGGCAAGCTAAACGCACATATTTATTCTCTTAATTATGATGACAGACAATAAGGAAAGATTTGTAAGCTCGCGTTGCTGCTGCATGGCCTTTGGGCATGCCCTAGAACCTCCACATCAAACATGCACAACAAAAGACAGGTTTGTGCCCATAAATGAACATTAATAACTGGAAATAGTCTCAACTTTTTGTCAAATAAAGACTTCTTTCTAACTAAATAACCCCTTTTTTAAATGCTAACAAAATGCTTGGAGAAAGTTTCATTTATGATATTTCAAAAGCACTGTTCATAAGGGGAGAAAAATTCCTTTATTGTCCTCTTCTGCTTTTCCTCTCCCTTTTAAAGAAAAGAAAGGTGCAGAGGAGGAAGTGCAGGGAGGGCTTTTGAGCTTGTGAGCCATGAAAACACTTCGAGTTTCAGATTCATTGGGCATCAAAATCTCCACACACCCTCCCTTCCCAACTTTTCAAATTCTTCTGTAAAAATTCTGAAATGAAATGGAAATGTCTTCCTCTGAGCCATAAGAGATGACATCATTACACTTCAGCATGGTGCTAAAAACATGAGTGTGTGCTGCAGCACCAGATACCAATCCAGACACATCAGCAACCAGAACCAAAGCAGACCAAGGGGGTTTCAGCAAGCTGCTGGGGTGGGTGCTGCATCAGGCAGGATGGAGATGGGACTGGGAGGAGGAAGGCAGTGATGTTACAGCAAAGGAAAGCTTAACATAAAACAGGATCATCACTAGCTCTGGACTAGCTTAGCTAACATATTTCTCAGTTGTATGGACCGCACATGGGTCGTACATGTTTTTGTTCAGTCCGAGAGAGGTCTGTCGCAAGAGCAACTGTCTCTGCTTTTGTTATGAAACTCAAGTTCAGGCACAAATCTCGCCTGATGGGTCTCATTCCAGCAGCCAGTGATACAATCCAGAGAATAAACATGATCATCAGGTACCAACTGGTTGATGGTGGCAACAAGATCTGTAGTAGCAGTGGCAGGAAGAGAGGGTACAGGTGCCTTCCCTTCTCTTCCCCAAGTGTCCCCCCAACCCACATGCACTTTGGCCCCCATCAGCCAGTCCTCTCTGGCAAAAAAACATGCTTTCAGATGCTGCTGCCAAACCTCAGAAATGTATATTGCTGTTCTGGCTATGTTCAGGAGGAAGGGGAAGGGAAAGCAGTGTGCAATTTTCAACAGTTTCTCCTTGGAGAGGGGCCCCCTAATTTTCTGAAAGGGGCCATCAAGGAGTGGGGAGAAAAAGCAAGAGGCTCTGTCCCATTTTAATCTCTTTTCCCAAATTAGTTATGCACAGAGAATTCATGATGGAATTCCCTCTTTGGGCTCTGAGCCTCAAAACATTTCATAACATGCACAGCCCTTCTAAAACCTTTTGATCACATCCCTTCTGAGACTGCTGTGTTTATGTGCAGAGCTGTGCACATGGGCAGACGCTGAAGGGAAAGACAGGGAGCAAAAGTATCCTGTGCTTGTGGCACTGCAGGTAGGGTTTGCAGGACAATCGAGCAAGGGGAAAAGCCCAACAAGAAACCTCAATACACAGAATAAAACAACTGTGGGACAAAGACCACTGGTGCTGCTGTGAGAGCTCAGCAACATCAGCCACAAATCTTTTCCATGCTGCTGTCAGGACAACCTACCTGGAAACTTGAAGCTGGCTCTTTGCCGTGTTGAAACAGTACAGGGACTGCTGAGTGCTCTTTATTCAATGGGAAATTACCCAGTCTGCACAGAAACAACCCAAAAAACCCAAAGATATTCACTCAACCTTATGTCTTGACCAAACAGATCATCAAGCAAGGACCACTAAGAGCCAAGCCTGGAGATGATTTCCACAAGCCCATGAGAGGCTGGAAACCTTGGGATTACAGTGCATCTCCCTGCCCTATGTGTTTTGATTAGAGTCCTTCATAGCCTCAAAGCCTTAAAGATAAACTGCTACTGCACTTAAGTCATTTAGGATCCTGCAGACCAGTCACAGTTTTTCAACTGACCAAGAAGGGCAGAAACCTCTCCTCAGATTAACCAGCATGAGATCTGCAAGCCATGATCCTCAAAGGCATTAGATCCTCTTAGAAATCAGTGGTGTTTGGGCATTTTAGTAAATATATTCAAGGACCTGTACTGAAATACCAATGCCCACCTCCCTAAAAAATTATGTTACACTTCTGTAAAAGTTTACAAAGGTGACAATGAGACTGCTGCATTTCTGGAAGTCTAAGAAGGGGTACTGGTATTTTGCTATATTTTACTCAATATTTCTTATTAAAAAAGAGCTCAACTGGTTTAATTAAAATTCATGGTAAATGGATTTACTTTCACCAGTGCCAGTGCTTTGTATGGACACATTCAAAGGCATTCACTTCCATTTGGTTAAACTTCATAACTGACTCTTCTAAATGTTTCCACATGGTGGCTTAAATTATTTTTTTTCTTTTTCCTTTTTCTTTTTAACTAAATCAATTTTAAACCAATTTTCATTACATTGGTGGTTTTGCATGTCCACAAGGCCTGTGGGCCTCTTGGATTTTAAAACTTGGCGTGAAATTCAGCCCAAAATGCCAAGTGCTGAAACCCAGTGAAAATGAAACCATTACAATCTATAGGGGAAGCTGCCTGCCACTCAGCCCTGCCCACGCTGCTGGCTGGACTGAGAGCACACTGAACTGCGTGCTAGGAATGGCTAAAACTCACCTCTGGACACTGCACTGCTCCATCCTAAGCGAGTTTGGGATTTGGCAGCAGTGAGCTCAAATCCTGGCTGGTGGAAATCGCTTGAAGCACAGCCTGTGAGATGATCAAAATCCTGATCAGGAGCCTCTTTAAAGCTGGCTTCAAAGCTGACTGGAAACCTGGCCCTGGGCTTCCTTGCAATTCAGCTTGGGTTTGCAAACTTGGCTGGTATTAGGTTTATTGCACCTAGTTTGGGGCTTTATTCTGAATATTTTGTGGAGATTCAGCTCTTGAAATTAAATGGGCTCTGTTGTTCAGAGCCTGGACCAGTGTCCCTAACATCCATAAACTCCATACCAATCTATTTATCTTCATGTAAAAGTAATTGGGGGTCTGGTGCTTTATTTTCAAGGTAGAGGTCGTTGCTGTGTATTATCAAGTCAGTAAAATCCGATGGATGGATGGGGACTACTGACTGCTGCATATTGGAGGACCCTGACTTATAAAGCAACTTTTTAAACTGGTGAGGAGCCAGGTTTGTTATGGTCCCGTTTTCCACCACTGAGTCTAGTAAGCAAACCAAAAAGATGTCTTGTAGAAGCATCCAGAAACTGGGATGCTTCTAAGCAAAGACAGCAGTCTTAGGAGAGGTGAAGGTCTTCTGCCTCCCAGAAGGTTTGGGTCAATTAAGAAAACCAATAATACTGCTGGTTTTCAACACTACTGCTTTTAATACCTCTAGAAGTAGAAAATAATGGGTTTATTTACTGCTCAACTCCTTCTCCCCCACAAAAACCCTCAAAAATGGTGACCATTGAAAGCAGAGCAAAGATGGTTCTTGGCAAAGGTTCAGCCTGGCTCCTATTACTGAGGAGAACGTGGTCATGTTGCTAAGATAGTAGCCTAGGAGTCAGGCCACTCTTCATAGCTATCCCACCACCCCTCCGTGTAACCTTGGAAAGTCACGTTTCCCCTCCGTGCTTCCACATTCCTTGCCATCCTGCGTCTCTTGGCTATTCAGGCTGCCAGCTTTATGGTCCAAGTCTGTCTCCTACTGTTCTAGCTACCACCATAATTATGGGAATTTGATACATGCTTCATTCCAGCACCCCTTCCCACAGACCTCTGTTAAGACACCGTCCTGGCTTCTACCATCCCTTCCTGGGCCATATACGCACTGTGAAGGACAATCTGCCCCCATCACCCACCAGAAGCACCCCAACATCCAGGACTACAAGCCAGGGAGTCACTGTTTAGCAGTGACAATGCACAGGTATGCTCTTGAAGCACAAGAAATATGAGGGCGTTGCCCTGAGGTGCACCTCTGCTCCAGCATGCATTTGTCATGACTGCTTGAGTGAGGCCAGGGTTTATGCCTGACCTCAGAGGGCTGTTGAGCTTTCTGGCAATCCCTTGACTTTGCAGCCTGGCATGCACGCACCGTTTTGCAAGCAGTCACAGGGTCCTTTATGACCAGCATAGTCCAAAGCACCAAGAGAACGTCTGGGTGTGACACTAGCACCTTTTTTCTTTACAGGGGCTAAACCTCTGCTGTGCCAGAGGCAGGACTTTTACAAACAAAGTATGAGATCTTTTTCTTCCCTGTTTTGCTCTAAGGATCCTTAACTCCAGGAGCCACCACATCACTAAGAGCACAGGTCCTGCTTCTGCTCCAAAATCTCATTGAAGGCTGATCCTCAAATGCCTTCAGGCAGCAGCTTGCTCAGTAGCTGCTAAATTATCTCTGGGTAAGGCCTCCCATGCTGGGCACTGGGCATCCACACATGGAAGGACAGTCCCTGCACGAAGACTTCTCAGCCTCAACAAGGAAGTGACACAAAGGGGAGGAGATTAAACAGTATCAGTGAGATCACCGTGTGGAGAAGTAGTGAAGGTGGGATTAAAACTCAGAGAGCACCAATGAGCTGCCATGCACACCAGGGCACTCACTCCTTGCATGGCATTTCCATGCATGCACATGGACACACACACACATGTGTGTATGTTTCTATACGTGTAAAGGCAGATGTGGACACGCCAGCTGCATTGACAAAGACTGAACATGCACATCACCGCTGCAGGTGGCACGTTGTGATTTACCCTGTGCTACCTGTCACAGCCCCTCCTGACCTGACCCAGCAGGAACTGTGCCCCATTATGACTTCTCCAGCACAAGAAGCTGGGATTTCCAAAAGTGCGGGCAGGACAAGCAGATAATTGCACTGAGATAGTCTCAGCTCCTTCTTGGAGTTTGGTGCTGTGTGTTTTATCAACAAATAACATGCCTTTACTACTGCCAGCCCGCTGAACCACTGAAGCTGCAAACAAGCAAGCTGTGTTTGCTTCTCTTTCATTTGTCATCAACACAATGGCCAGCCAAGTTCTCATTTCAGCATTTTACTTGTTGGTAACAACAAAAACACGCAAAAAGGGAAAAGCTGATTTTTGGCAGGCTGTGGGCACTCAGAAATGTAGGTTTGGATAGGTAAAGCGAAAAGGGCCCAGTATGAAAATCACTAGGGAAATAGAAACATTAGGAAGCAAGAGTTTAAAACCAAAAAAGTAGGCTGGTTAGGTTTTCAGATGCCTCTGTTTCTGTTCTTTGGGATGGTGTTGTGTATTAATCCTCTCCCTTCACCAGCACAGGGGGGCCTCAAGTTCCGTGACAACTGAACTTGGTCAGAAGGAGACCAAGAAACTTTCTGCAAGGGTTTCACTTCCTAAGGGCTGCACTCGGAGACCATTCCAGGTCTGGATCACAGTCCTGCTGTTTACAGGATGCAGAGCTCACAGCAGGGAAAATGCAGGGAAGAACAGTGACAGACACCAGAGGGAATATCTCTGGAGTACGTTAGTAGGTTGCTGAAAGGGAGGAACAGTTTTGAAACATGAGCACAGAGATAAAAATCTATTCCAAGGTGAGGATGAGCTAAATACATCAAAGGCCTTTCAGCACAATCTGGGCACATGTGAACCCATCTAAATAGTAAACAGCACATTTACTACTAATAGCCTCCTAATTTATTTATGGAGCCCCATCACACCGCAAATCTCTGTCATCTCCTTCACACACCAATCACCTGGCACCAGAGGAGCTCTGCTCTGCCCAGCCTTTGCTACCTGTTTTTAGAGATAAGCGCTAAATAACAGAGCCCTGCAAAACATGATAAGGCCCACGCTCCAAGATGGTTGACTGAAAATACTCATTTTTCCAAGCTGGGGACGTTTCACAAGCTGTCTTAGTGCCTTGGAGCACCTCAAGCAGCGGAAGGAAGAGGAAACACAAGCACAGAAGCCAACACAATCAGCCCCAGGGTTGGGGAATCCCTCCTCGCATGCATACATGTGCATATGGATACATATCCACATTTGTCGCTGCTATGGCAACTAAGACAACAAAGATATCCTTCTAAAGGCCTTGCAGTAAGGAGGAAAAATATTTTGCTATATATATCACTGCCTATTGACGTCAAAAAATAACTTAAAATAAACTAACCTGTAAGTTTGGATCACGCTGGTCCTTTTTCCTCCTCTGTGCATATTGGAATAACCTTCACGTCACAATGACCATCTGTTACCTTTCATGGAAAAAGTAACCAAAGCGAGCTGAGCTAGAAAGTTTTCTATCAAACCCTCTCTCGCACCCTCACTGAAGCAACATAAAAAGCCCCCTCTCCTAAAACCTATGGAGCACTGTAATCCTGAGGGTCTCGTTTAGTCCTTCCACAGGCAAAACCCATACTGACATCAGAGGGAAATTGCCAGTTTAGGTAATTAGTAAATACTAAGAGCCTGTGGTAAGCTGTGGTAATTAATTCAGCTGAGCAGCTAAAGAGTTCACTGGGAAAAAAAGCAAGCTGGCAGAAGGAGGTCTGGGCTGAATTGTAAAAATGAAACATTCCATTTAAAAGTGATTTTAAGGAGTTTGTTTCCACAGCCAAGATCTTGTAGATGAGGGCATCCTACCTCTTGTGCACGTGTCTGTGGCATCATGCACGGTAGGACTGACATGACTTTGTGCTCTTTCCACTAATGCTACCAGTGCAGTTATTTTATTGACAGCACCAAGCTGCTGCTATACATCCAATAAATACAGGTAAATGGATTTATGAGGCAGAGAGGAAGGTAGGGAATTTAGGACCTTAGTTTGCACTAGGCTGCACCAGTACAACCCTACTAAAGTCCAAGTCCAAGGTGATCAAGCACAACCAATGCAATGGGAAGCCCCTCAGGGGAAAGGCTGGCTGTAGGTGATGGTTCACACATGCAAGGCATGGGGGCATCTCTGGCATGGGACTGCTCTACAGCTCCTTGCCCAGTGCCCAGGATCAGCAAATGCAGCATCTCCCATCCCTTGGCTAGCAGGAGGAGAGGAGAAATACACCTCAACTATGTTTCTATCCCAAATCAGCTATTTTGCTCACCTCAGGAAGATTGTGGGGAACCCTCTCAAGTCCCTTTTGGCTCAATGTGTGTTTTAATCTGGCTTGAAGGAGGCTGAACTGCCTGCATGTCCTACCAGAGCCCTGCAGAATAGGTTATGGTGTTCTCAGAGCATGAGATATGCTATGATACTCTCGAAACCACCAGGCATATTTCAAAGCAACAGAATTTATTGGCGATTTTTTTGAAGGCAGATCTCTCTTGCTCAGAATGGTGAGTTTGAACAGATAGAGCAAATGCAATGAGTCACTGGAGCATTGTGGGTCGTTATATACTATTAAGTCATCTGCAAGCCCATGGTGAACCCATTTGCAATGTGGTATTTCACGGCCACTTGATGTGTTGTGGATTTGGGTCTGTTCCTCTTCTCCTCAGGGTTTGTTTTCCTTCCCTTTTTTTTTTTTGGTAACTCAAGCTGCAGACTACAAGTAACAAGAGCTAATACAATTCGAGCAGGTTTGAATCAGACTTGCCAAGGAAAATCAGCAATCACATAGGTTTGTAGAGGTTCAGAAATTTGCCTTCACTCAAATTCTCCTAGGTCACCTGCTTTTCGAAACTGCTGGAATTACTGCAATTCTCACCCCTCCTGCCCATCTGTCCCGAGTTTCCCTCCAAGCACAGGAAATCAAAGAGTTTGATTTGCCCCTGGGCTGCAGAGGAGCACTGACAGCCCTCATCCAGCAGCATGGTACTTCAGTATCCTGTGTTACTTAACTCCCAATTGGTGTGCATTAAAATACACATCTGACTTTTCTCACACCTCCTGTTATCTCCCAAATTTGTCTGCCATCTCTTGTGCCATCAGTCACTTCAGTTCTTCTCCACAACAATTTCCTGAAATACTTTGCCTAGAGATTGCAGTGGCTCAGCCTGCAGGACCTTCACCTTGTGGACTTGCATAAAAGACATAATGGAAGAGTCCCTCCTTATTTTTAATTCTTTATAACATCTAGTCTCCCTATATATTTTCTCTCATGGTAGAGGAAAACAGATAGGCATCTTTTGGAGATCTCCTCCCTGCCTTTCCTCACCTGTCTATATGAACTTAGGAAGACAATACCCTAATATTTTGGCTGACTGTAGTCTTCTTCAGCCCTGATTTGTGGAAGCTTTCAGAGAAACACCTCTGACACAGCACCACCCCCCATCCTTTTCCCAGCAAAGACCTTCCTTTGTTTGCTTCCTTTACCCCATTTCTAACACTCTCCTTCACAGGACATCACACAGGTATCTAAAAGCCCTGCTGAGTGCTTCTTTCACCTTTTATTAATGACAAGTGCCACGCCTTCTCACCACCCTAAACAGGTCCAGATGGGATCTACCAGGTTCTCAAAGGACCCCTGCACCTCCCTTTTCAAAGAGGGAGCTGCCTTTGGAAGGTCTGTTGCTTTTTTTTGGAGAAGATGTAGCTGAGGCAGGTTCATCTACAGATCACTAAAGTGCTAGGTGGTTGCTGAACACTAGAATAAGGAGAGGGAAAAAAAAAAAAGCTATAGCTGGTGGCTGCACAAAGTACTTGGATGTTTTACCAAGGCTGAAATACTGAAAATATGGAAAGTTTTATAGTACTCTGTGCTGTACCTAGAAAGCTATAGGATCACTATGGGACAAGTCAGACTGGCAACATTATGTCTGACATAAGTTATGTCTGACAGCTGCTAGTCCTGAGGTGCTTGGCAGGGAGAAATGTAGCTCTGATACCACAGGCCAGAAATCAGAGGAATGCCTTTTTCTCTACCCACAAAGAAGAAACATATATGAGCACTATGCTCTAAAGCAGAGATTGCATTAAAAAAGGCAGGCCACAGAATAACTTACAACTGATCCTAAGTTGAATATGGAAACAGGTTGCTTTGAAGATGTCTGTCAAAGACCCTGGTTAAAACCCCAATAGTGGCTAAGATCCAAGAGAAAAAGAAGCAGGGAGGGGATATGGGGAGGCCTGGATTGAGCAGTCATTTGTCAAGAAAATTGACGTAGAAAAATAATGTGGACTTCCAAGTCAGTGTCCAGCAAAAAACAAAAAAAAAGGCATCTATGGCTACAAGCATAGTAGAAACAAGACAGACTCGGTGAGAAAATGCTACAGCACCACCCCTGGTGTGCATGGCCACTGTGAATGGCAGCTCCCTGACCCCACCAAGCCTCTCCTCAGCCCCAGCAGAGGTACCTTGATGGAGGAGGGAAGCACCAGGGGAGACAGGCAGGCTTGGGTGGGATGGTGAAGAGAAGTCAACTCTGCACACATATGGTTTGACACTCTCAGTTGTGGGAAAACCCCAAATGGGTGTGTTTGTTCTCCTCTTTGAGTATACCTCCCCAGATCCACCCATTTTGGATTTTTACCCTCTTTAAGATGAACCTAGGCTTAGCTGTGGAAATTTCTGAGCACTAGCATGCTGTGGCTTTCTCAGCTCACCAGTGGTACTTCTTATCTTTCAATTCCCAACTTTACAGCAACTTTTCCTGCCTTGCTCTTCTAAAAGCAAATGCAGTTTGTGCTCCCTGAAGTTGGCAACACTATTTGCTTAGACACCAGTGTCCAGAAAAACAGGTCATGCTGGTAAGGGTATTTCTTTGAAAGCTGCTACAGACCACATGTATATGTGTGTTGGGATGAGCCCTGAAGGCATCACAAACAGCACACTTAGAAAAGCTCCCCTTGCCTGAAGGCACGAAGGAAGGGACTGCATAGGTTCAGTCTGTGGACCAAAAAGGGGATAAGAAGGACTAACTGGCTTCTCATAAAAGACAAAAAGATGGAGCCTTCTCCTTCTGCATGCTAAAGCACCAAATACATTAGAGGAGGATTATCCAGAAACCAGCATATGCTGGTTCATTTTTTATGCTGAATGTGTCAGCAAGGTCTTGGCAGACTGTGGGGAAAAAACAGAGTATCTATAAGATTTCAAGGTTGTCACAGATCAGTAACCTCAGACGAGGTCTGTTATAGTCATTCTGCAATGACCCCATCTCTTCTTTCATCTTAGCATTCCACTAGTTTCATCCACTTGCTTGCTTTTCTTCCTTTTTTTTTTTGTTCATCCTGCAAAACAAAGTACCACTGCCATGTTCCTTCCCTGGAGTTTCACCAAGACTGGACTCTCCCAGGGGAGCTTTGCCAGATATGTCACAAAGTCACACAATGCATTGCCATGGAGGAAATGTCACATATATAAATATATGATTTCACGGAGGAAATGTCAGGTCAGCTGAGGACCTGACAAAAAGGTGAGTTGGTTTAGAAGGTAAGGGTAAAACTCTGCAAAAGCAAGTCCTCCTGGGTGGGTATCACTCAAGTTGGCCAGGTCCTCCGTGGATACAAATTGTCATAGTTCCATGCAAATCATCTGGAAAATGATACCCTGGTTGGCAAGCTGCTGAGGTAACAAGTATACCCCAGGGCAGTGCCAACTAATGCTGGCTGTGGACCTGCCCATTAGCTGTACTGGTAGTATCAGCTTATGTGAACATATTTGTGGCTCTAGTAAACCTGGAAAAAATGACATTTCCATGGGTTTGATGAGAAGTGAAACATTTGATGCTTTGGTCTCAAATTTTCTGCTGTCTTCCACAAGAAACAAAGGGCAAGGCTTTACGAATGGCCTTCTCTTTTTTCCCTGTTTTGGGGCAAATGTAGGAAAAAGTGTTATCTATGTAATTTCAGAACTTGTTCTTTAATACAAAACACCAAAACCACCAGAAATAACATTCTCCTGGAAAATGTAAGATTTAACTTTGCCCTAAGCCAAAATTGCATACTGATTGCTATTCATCATTCTGCTCCCCTCCTATGTACTCTATACATCTCCAAAAGCTTATGACGGCGATCAAAGTTCAAGGAGTAGCTGGATGAAGCCACTCTTTCCAAAACAGGTATTCCCCACATCTCTGCTCAGAAATGTCCTTCTCCAGAAGCTTAGGCTGGACAGCCGTTCTTTGTTGATATCCAGTCTCCCAGGACCTTCAGCAAACACATTCAGGAACCTGGTTACAGTCTAGGATAATATTTCCTTCCAGACTCGTCAGGATATGACAGGTTTTTTCCAAGTTACCAGTGCACGCACACAACCTGAAGCCCAAAGGACAACTCCACAGCCCTTGTGCTGTTTGTTAATCCTGCAACCCACCTCATCTATCGAGCTGCAGGAGAACCCACCCAAGGATGATGCTCCAGTAGGGGAGAAGTCAAAGCCTCCCCAGATCCTGGGGAAATCCAGAAGGTTATCAGCTGCTTCTCCTCATCCCAGCAGTAGGAAACTCCAAAAGATGGGTGTGCACTATGGATTTCTCCACCAACTTCCGCCAGCTGGGCTTTTTTTAGTCCATCTCTCCTTCTTCTTCAACATTTATAAAATGGGAGCAGGAATATCTGCCTCCCTTAAGAAGATCAGATTCATCAGGGCTCTCTTCCCATGTCTTAGGTTTTACTCACCCCTCTGTGAAAGGATTCCTACAGGTGTCACTGCAGCTTGAGCATCAAGGAAAGGCCATGCACAGCTTTATAGGGGTGTCCTGTAGCATCACCCTGTACCCTGGGGAGCTCTGGAAGTGGTCCTTGCTCCAGGCCTGGCTGCAATAAATTCTGTGGGTCTGTGTGCTTTGCACAACAGGGCACCCCAAAGGGCTGCCCAGGTCCAGCTGGCTCAGGGTACACTATCTCAGCATAGCCCTGCCTCACTGCACCTCTGTCCCCTGAGCCCTGCACTCACAGGGCATCAGAGAAATTCTGCATGCACTGGGCTCACTTGTCCTCTCGCTGTTCAGCACCAGCTGAGGACAGATCTATGCTTCACTTTGCTTTGCTCTTCCTGTGTTTATTCCTGAGCCAACCAAAACACCCTTTGTGCTGCAGAGCAAGTCACCTGTGACATGGGACCCTTATTTTTGAGCTAGGGGTGAACTGAAGACATGAACCTACCAGATCATCTGTGGAACATGCTGGTTGCAGATGGTATATAAACATTTGTTTTCTTATTACTCAAGAAGGGAAAACAGTTGGGAAAGCAAAAGTTTCTTCTTATTTTTTTTTTTTAAATTTAAGTTAATGAATGGAAAAAATCAACAAACTTCTGAAATTCTTTTTGATAAACAAGATTTTGTCTTAAAAAAAAAAAGAGAAAGAGGGAATTGGCAGGGTTGAAGCCTGCTATTTTTCATTAGGACAAGATGATGGTATGGCAGGAATGCAGGACAGAGTGGTGCAGATGTGTGAAAGCATTTAGGAAAAGGCACCCAGGGATTAGAGAAGTGCCTGTTCCCAAAATGGGTTGATCTGAGGTAAAGGAAACCTTTGGGATAGGAAGACAGTAAACCCCTCCCCCGCCCCTTTTATAGTGGATATAAACAGTTTTACGGTATTTCCACCAAACAGAAGAAGGGGGTTAAAAAAAAAAAAAAGAAAAAAATTTCTGCAACACACACATGTTCCCCATTAATTAGGACTGCTGTTAACAACACGTTGCGCCAGAGCTGCCAAGAACTGTCAGACGAAGGACAGGGAAGCCCACAGCGGAGGCTCTGCTGCCTCCCGGGGTCCGCCCGCCCGGCCAGAACCCGGTCCCGGCTCCGCGCTGGGTCAGCCCCCCGCGGCAGGGTGCGGGCTAGGGCAGGCAGCCGGGCTGGGGGCAAGGAGAAATGCCCAGCTGCACAGGCAGCCCCTGTCTGAATGTGAATTCCTCCCCCACACACACTCCACTTCAGCTACAGACATTTTCCACAGAAATTCTGGCTATGTTCGCTTTTGGTTGAGACTTCGGGACTATTTTTGGCTTTTTTAAAACATACTTAGGGGAGGCGCCTTCTACTTTTATTCACATAAAGGATCCTTATTTTTATGTATTAAGGGACACGGAAAGAGGAGGGGAGGCAGGGTGAGGGGAGAGCTGATTTCTGCTTTCATTCAGCTGTACAACGAGAACAACACAAATCTACATGCAAGCTGCCTTTCCTCCTCAGCAGGCTCCAGACATGCTCTTTGCTGTAGCAGACACCACCCCTAGCATCCCAGTTTTCTCAAGCCATCACTGGGACAGAGAGCTGACCACTGGATTTTAAGCATCTCTCACCTTCGCACCTCCTTGCAGGCACTTCAAGGGCTGGGAGCAGCTTTATCCTCCTCCTATCAGATCCTCTCTTCTCAGCTCCCTCCTGAACTACTCCCTTCTTTCAAGCTCCCTGAGTGCTGGTCTGGATCCACCAGTCAATGTGACCAAGGTTGCACACAGGACTGACTCATGTTAGGGTTAAAGCAGGGTCCTGAACGATCTTTTCCTTTTTGAACAAATGTAGGAAATAGTGTTGCAACAGTACGGCAAAGTTCACTGCAGGATCTTGAAGGAGGGGGAAATGATTGCAATTTAAAGTAAAAATTATTTCCCCACACTTGTATACTCACCATGTCCAAGCAGCCAGGCTCTCAGCAGGCATCAGGATGGGTGTTCCAAGTGCCCAGTCCAGGATCCCTGGCGAGGACACGAAGGAGGAGAGACACCAGCTATCCACCAGCAAGTCTCCTTGACTCCTTGGAGGTCGGTGATGATTTGCTTGTTTTGGATCTTCCTTTTTGTACTGTTTAGGAGCAGACAGGGATTAGCCTCTCCACCCTGTCCCACCTCAGTGAGTCATCCAAATGTACTCACTGTCCTTAGGCTCTCCATCTGGGCATCCTGAGAAGTTGCACTAGATATGTTGAGTGGCTAATTGAGGAGGTTTTTTGCAGCTCTTCTGCTGCTGCCTCCGCACCAGGCACCTGCTTCAGCCTCACTCAGACTGAGGAATACCTCAGCTACAGGTGTCCACAGCAGGAGCAGCCAGAAAGGGGAGAGCTGAAGACTGCTGTCTTTTCCAACAGCTGCCTTGCAAATGCCCCTGAGCTGGAGGCATTTCTGTACAAACTCCAGCCCTCTGACTCCTGGATGCAGGACTCCATGGCTGTGTACCCAAATCTCACAAGCTGGGCCAAGAAAACATCTAAAGCACAAGACCTATCTGTAGCAAAAATTTTGGAATACTAGGACACAATGTAATTCTCATTCTTCCTTTCAAATCCCTAAAATGCTGCTGTTGGAACATCAGCCCTGCAGTTCTGTGAGGCTTTATAGCTACAGTGATGCACATGGCCTTATGCCAAAAAAAATTAACTACATCTATTTAACTACATATATTCAACATCATCTCTACAAATATCATCTGAGGAAATCCTCATAACTGGTGTCCAAAGCACTGGTGGCTTGTTCTTGAAAGAAAAGTCCTTTCAGACAGGCAAGAAAACATCCTGGTCTAGATTTTCAAGAACAGGTAGTGGTTTGAGTGGGTTCCCTATTACTTACCCAAAGGACATTATTTTCAGATTATGCTGGGTCCCTTCCTGCTAACAGCTTTCCTCCCAGGTATCTTGAACCAGGAGTGGAAAAAGCCACCAGAACCACAAGGATTTCTGAACTACTGGAGCAGACTGGACACGTTTCTAGGTTGTAATTTAACAGGAACCATTTGACAGTGTGAATAAAGAACCACCATATCTCAGTGCACTTCGGGAGAGTTCAGATCATCTGTTCAGATGCATGAGAGATAAGGGCAATGTTCAGACAGAATTTCAAAAGGGCACCACAGTGCTGTTTTGTAGAACATATGCTAAGGTTTTTGGTTAAAATAGCTCAGTTTGGGATAGTTTATATTTTTGAAAATATAAATAATTTCTGTAGAAAGTTAACAATTTCTGTCTTATATACAACTAATCAATTAATCTAAAAACTTTTTATTCTTTTTAAGAAAAGAGCAACCTATGTGAAAATTTTCAAATATCACTTCAAATACCCCTTCTAATGACATTTGAAAATCTAGCTTCCCCTTTGGGGCACGTTGCAGGAATCAACAATAGTAACAGTTTGATGTCTGTCTTGTTTCAATCCAGCGGGGTGGGGGGGAGGGTGGTTTGGCAGAAAGTATTATTGTCATGTGGGAGTCTCAGAAATGAGTTGTCTCCTGGCTAATATTCTTCCACTGCAATGGTAAGTCAAATAGGCTAGTAGCCACGGCAACAGCACAGAATTCTTAACTATTGCTATGGTTATTTCACATCACTTTGGGGCTACCCCAGTTCATACCGTTATCACTCAAGACATTATTTCATAGTGATTTCATTAATTGAGTGCAATTTGATATATGAATAACACCCACATTCAGTTTAACAGAGGTCATGTTAAGTGCACTTCTGCCTGAAAATGAAGACAAGTCAAGCAAAAACAATGCTACAATTTTAAAATAAATACACAGAGACTGACTAGGGTTCATAGGTGCAGATCAGCTGTGTGACTTCTCTCCTTTATCTCACCTACAGTACATATCTTCCTAAGGAAGATTTTGGGAAAAAGGTGGGGGCTACAGCATCCCTAACCCCACACCTCTCATGAACCCTGCAAGGAGGGCTGGGCTAGGGGAAGGCATGACATGTGAGCAGTCAGTGAGAATAATACCTGACAAAATTAGGAGCAACAGCCCAAGTACCACCTGTAAAAATCCATCAGCTTCCTAAGCATCGTAATTTGATGTGCATAACTTGAAGAAGTTACCAATCATTGCCAGCCCTGAACAGTTTAGGAACACTTCTTGGTCAGACAATCCAAAGAAAGGACAGAGGTAACCATGCCCATAGCTGATGGAGTAACTGGACCGTGGACAGAGAAAAAAACAAAAGCAAAATGACAAAAAGAGCCCAAGTTTCCAGGACACCATATTGCAAAGCCTCAGCATTGATTTGCTGGAGCATGATCTCCTGTGTAGTATCAGCAAAACAGCAATCCATGGCACTTCTTGAAGATGTTTCCAATGGAAGTTTTCCTGTCCAATGGCACTGATGCCCAAGAAAGCCACAACACCCCTGAGCTGGTGTTCTCTGCCAGTGCTGCACAGCTGAATGACCAACAGGAGATCCTGGTTTATCTCCTATGTTCATTTGTATTGCCATTTGTTACTCTTCAAAAATGTACACCAGGTTTCTCAAAGCAAACCTTGGGAGGGCCGTGTGTCCCCCTCCAGTGTCAAGTTATGTAATTTGACTGCTATATCTGGGCCTTCACTGACCAAGAAAGCAAAAAACCCCAGCCAACCAACCAAAAAAACCAATAACAAACAACAGCAAATTCAAAAGAGTTCAAAAGACCCATTTTTCAGAAAATTGAATAATGATGTATTCTGCAAAGACAAACCCTTTAAAGCGTTTCTGGTTGCAGAAATATTTTTAAAAACCCAGTGTTCCTATTGCTTTCCAGAGTTATCTGAATTCCTTCAAAAGCCCACTCAAGGTTAAAGAAGAAAAACAATGTTATTCTAATAGAACAAAGCTTTTTTTTTTTTACAAGATTTGAAATACAGTTGCAAAAGAAGATCTAGAAAACCAGAAAGATTCAAGTTTAGAGTTTATCTTGTGTTAATTTACTGCTCTTTTGTCCCCTGAGGTTTTTTCTGAGGTGCTCCTCCTCCAGAGAGCTGCTTCAAAGAAGCTCTCAAAACCCCCCCATTTTTTCTCCACTACTGTTTTATTCTGCAGCCTTGTTTTAGCAGCTTGAGAATGTGCAGGGCAGTGATTTTTCTACCTAAGCCCATCATTTTGTTTAGGAAGCCACAAAAACTGCAGCTAGCAGCTCATCACTTTATAAACATCCTAACCGTATGCTCTAGAGATCATTTCTGTGTACAAACAGTTTCAGCCCAGTTTCAGCTACTGCAATTTCTCTGATAACAACTTGCCATGTTTACATCCATCTGAAACATTAAAACCCCCTGGGGAACAGTGTGGGCCCTTGATTATTTATCTGTTTGATCGACCTGAACAACCTACTCGCAGTATTTTCAAAAGGCTGACTTCTCGGCAGCTGGAACACCAGGGGGGTTGGTGTTACTTGTCCTCCTGTCCTCGGCTGCCTAATCTCCCTGCCTGCTCCTTAGTGAAGATGTTAATTCAGAGCAGAGCTGGCAGCGGTCCCCCTGCTGCCCCAGGGGGTTCCTCCTAGCAGTATGCAGGCAGTCATTAGTCTCTGACTATCGTCTGTCAGGCAGTCCAAGCCGCTGGGCCCTGCTCAAGCCAAACAGGGATGTCACATCGTGCAAAGCCATGCCATAAAATAACAGGAGAAATAACTTAGGTTTTAAATCCCTGAGGGCAGCTACCCCATCAGGCTGGCGGATTAGAACACAACAACACAGCGCTAAAGCACAGTGAATGGAGCTGGGATCTCTGCCGTGCACGGGAGGGAAATGTTCAACACCAAACAACAGAGGAACAAAAGAAGGATTTGAGCCAGGTTCAGCCTAAGCCATGTTTATACACCTAACTGATCTGCCTAATCGAAGGCCTTTCCTAGGTACAGGCTAAGATATCTCAGCTGTCAGGAGGTGGAACAGGTACAGCCAAGGGTCACCTGGATCCTGGGGTGGGATGAACCATTTCCTGACAGAGACTCTTTCTTTTCAGTGACTATAAGATCTTGGGGATTTTGTGGCACAGAGGGTGCTAATCAGAGTACTCAAGGCATATTTTAGAAAAATAGCTTAAATGTACCACAAGGGCATACCTATAACCTTCAATGTGCTAGTGCTATGAGCAGGGTCACACAGAAAGACATACCCTTTGAGAAGGAATACATGACAGTAAGAAGAAAACAGGAAAAAAAATGTAACTTGGAACAAGCGTAAAAAAAAAATTTCCAACAAAATAGCATTTTCCCCTCAAAATGAATTTTTCCAAAGTCTATAGGGTTTCAAAAGAAAACTGGGCACTCTTGAAAAGGGATTTTCTGGTAGCAAACCGTTTCTGTAAAAATGTGGACATAGCTCTCCCAGGGATCAGGATGATTCAGTGCTGCTGGAAATATTTAGTAGTTATCTGTAGTGAGATGGCAATATTTTGGTTATTTAGACTTCTGACAAGCATGGATCATTACAAATAGCTTATTATGAAGCATATAAAATGAGGTGGTAACTGGATAACTTGACAACAAATTATTTTCACTATATATAAGTGCATGACAGTCTATATTGGAAAATGATAAATTACACCATTCATATGCCCTGAATTCACTGTAATCTCTCAAGGGGGGAAAAAATCTAGGTTAAATAATGGGCAGCTAAACAGAGACATATGTTCAATGTGCACCACAGATCAGAAAGGCAACGAGAAATCCTGCAATAATAGCTTTCCTCAAGCTGGAGCTGCCAGCTGAAACTGAGAAATGCCGACACTTCTTTTTGCCTGATAAATCCTCTAAAATATCCATCTCTCCTTTCACTCCAACGAGGCATGAAGTTGGTAGCACCCCACAGCACTGGAGAAAGTGTTGCTTTGATTTGCGTGCTGCCGTGCATGGCACTGGCAGTTCATCCCTGTTCTGCACATCCTCTGCTGTGACTCCAGCCCTTCATCTGAGGCTGCTCTGCAAACTGCCAGTAACTCATGGGTGAGAATGCAGGTGTCTGATCACCTCTGACGAAACCATCCGTATCACCCGTGTGCACTACTTGTGTTTGGGAGGAAAGGGTGCGGAGCTGGCCCCTGCAGAAAGAGAGGTTTTCCTGTCCATGGAGGCAGCACTGTAGGATGACGCTAGAGGCAGCTGCCATCCCGATTGTCGGGGAAGCATTGGAGAGGTGGCTCCTCCAAACAAAACCCAAGCTAACGGAGGACCCCACGATTTTCTCTCTCCAGGCCTTCCTGCCAGGTGTACGTCTGGGGTGCCCATGGAGGCGGAGGGTGGGCTCCAGACAGGAGAGGCACGGGCAGAGGCAGCTGCCCGAGGGGCCGGCTGGCCGGTGGGTGGACGGGGTGAGCCGGCCCTGAGATGCATGCGTGGCTCTGGCTCGGCATTTCGTCTGTGCAGGAGGGGGGCTGGCGGCGGCAGGAGAGCCAAGTCAGAGCATAGCCAAGCGAGAATGTTCTGGCAGCCCTTCCTGGCAGCCTAAGCAAAGTTATTTATCACTTTGTGCATTTTCCTTCTCATCTGTGTACAGCCGGCTCCAATGGCTCAGCTTGCATTTTGCCTTCCAGAGCCAAGCCAGTCCCTTGGCTCTGCTCACTCTTGGCTGTCCATTCACACCTTCTGTCTCCTCCAGCTCTTCCTGGAGTAGCGCGGGATTGCAAATTAGGAGTAGGTGTCTATAGCCAGGGAAGAGATCGAAGCATCAGCAACCCACAGCAATGGCAAAGAGCACATCTCTCCCAGGGAGAGAGAATACCAAGCTGCTGTTTACTGGGGCTGAGGAGCTGTGCACAGTTTGTGCTGCTCCCAGGCAGCCTCTGCTGGGGAGCTCCAGTGCCTGCCGGCAGCTATGAGACATTTTCTTTTATTTATTTTAAGGACTGTGCCTTTGCTCTGACCTTTTCCAAATTGGTGGATGCAACAACAGCGAATTTACAGCAAAATTTTCCAGTTCTATGGAATCTTTTCCATACTGCTGGTGAATTTTGCCAAAATGTCTAACAAGGATACCTAAATTAGGCTTGAAAATAATACCAGCTGTATTCAGATATTTATAAGGCTCACTTTTGCTCTTGATAAGGGCACACCACAGTCTTCTAAACACTGAGCATTGCAAAAGCAGATCAGTACTAACTCTATTACACCTTGCATCATCAAAAGCCTGGACAATAGTTTCAGGACTTTGACTAAAGGAAGAACCCCTGAATTTAACTGTCATTTCTCTCCTCCTCCCTTGAGCTGCCTCTGCAGTTTTGTCTGGGATTGCTAAATTCAGTGCCAGAGTAACAGCAAGACTGCATTTGACCTTGTCGAGTTTCAGGCAGTGAAAAGATCTATGTTTTTCTGCTGGATGTCACACTCTAGAAGATGCTAGATAATTGCCAGTCTCTTCAAGGCCAGATCTTGACTATCTTCTAGCCATTTTGGTCCCAACAGGGCAAAATCTCCTACTGTTCTGATCAGACACTTTTTTGTTTTTAAATCATTCTGACCAGATAGTGGAAGGATACAAAACAAGACAAAGGTGAAGAGGGCACCTGGTCTGCAGCGGATTCCCAGAAGCACTCATGACAACAAAGTGTATTGAACAGCAGCTTCCCATCATGAGCCCCTGATTTTCACATCCTGAGAATTTTCCAAAATTGGGCTGCAATTTCTCAGATTTGATCTCTGCCTGAAGGTAGAAGAGGAAGTTGAGTAAAGTCCCTTCAGACCTTCTGAAATGAAGAGAGAATGAAAAATTGCGTTTTCTTATTGTAATAAAAATTCTAACCATTTTTTTCTCTGTAAAAGGCCACATCAAGCTGCTTGGAATTTGAAACTTGGTGTGGGTATAGCTCTCATTACAAGCCAGATTCAAAGCAAGCTGAGGTCAATAACTGTCTCTCCCTTGATTTTGCCTGCCTCTGAAGAAGACCCTACAGCTAGGTAAACAAATCGTAGAGAAAATCGTTCAGAACAGTTGTGCCTATTTTCTACTTGGGAGTTGCCTGGGAACGAGCTCAGTTTATTTGCAATGTGTCTAGGGTTTAGATGTATTCACCAAAGCCCAGCTTTGCTCCATCCTCCTCAATTTTTATTTTAGAACCTTGCTCCATGCATGAATAATCTCCTCGAAGAACATATCCACCAGCAGATGAAAGGACATCTTTAGGTAAAGAACTTGTAACTAAATCATTTCTACACCTTTTTTTTTTTCCAGAGATGGGTCACAAGCAGATGATTTGTCAGTATTATGCATCCCTTGTGCACATCCCAGAGTATCTGAGGTCCTGGAAGCTGTTCACATTTCAGTGTGCTGCAAGGTAGAGAGCAGTGAAGCCTTTGGTGGATTGAGGACTGACCTCCACATCTCCCTGCAGCTCCAGCTTTGGGACCATCCTTTCTCCTACCATTGGAGCTCAGAGGTCTTCCTTTGTTAAATTCTGCTTCATTTGGTTTAATTCTGTTTTCTTGCTGGAAGAGGATTTAGTAAAACAAACAAAACATCTTACCAATGTGAATATTCACAATTAATGACAAAACTCTGAAACAGGAAGGTCATTTCTTGGGGAGGGAGACTGGTATTATTTTGAATGAAGGGAAGAGTGCAAAGATCTTGCAATATTTGCTGTAAATGGGTTGTTATGGTGAACATTCCTGTCAGCAAGTTCATTAGCTCAGAGATCCACGAGTGAACAGAGACCAAAAAATATGTTTAAAAATTCAAGAACAGATTAGTGGACAATATTTTGCAATCTTTGTCTAGCTCTGCTTCTCACTGAGAATTAGCAACTTTACTCCAGGCCAGATTCAAATAGTCTTACTCATGCAGAGCAAGACCGTGTTTTATGAGTAACCCCAATGACATTTAGGGCTGTATTTTGGAATAAGATTGGAATCAGAGAAAGGCAGTGGGAGGTATGGCTGAATCACCTTGATTAATAAGTGTAAGGTTGTTAGTTTTTTATGTGTCTATATAAATAAACATAACGAGAATAAGGAGGGATGTCTGGATTGACAGGGATGTGAGGGAATTTATAAACATATTTTTGCAATATACAGCAGACTCCTCTTTTAACAGAAAAGGACAACACCCGAAAGTTACTTAATATCAGGAAAAGAGGAATTCACACCTTCAGAAACAATAGAAGATCGAGCCACTTTGTGGGTTTTACTCTCAACAGTTCTGGCTGTTGCTTGTGATATTACATAAGGTCTACACTGCTGTCCATAGAAGTGATGGATGAAGTTTTCAGAGCTACCCAAATGTCTTGAAAGCATGTCGTCCATTTTCCAAAATAATAGGGTCCTTGGGATTCTAAATCCCACTGAATTTCAGCACTTCTGGGAACGGTGTCATTCACTTCTAAATCAATATGCATCTTCCTGTTTGTTATGCTCCCCATTTCATTTTATCTCAGGACTCCAGCCATCACCATACATCAATAACAAGATCGTCAGAGGGCAGGATTAAAAAGGAAAGCATGGTCATGCCCAACTGCTCTGTCAAAATGCCTCCAAGACCCATCACAGGCTCCTGTGAGCGAGGAAGGAGCTAATTCAAAGCTCACTGATGTAAAGGAAAAGTCCACTCATTTCTATGGATTTCAGTGAGGCTTGGATCAGGCCCTGGAAGAATAAGGATGACATAAAAATAACATGACGTCTGCCAGATTCACCAATATGCTCTGATGTTTTGCCCAGCTCAGTGATGCAAAGCAGATGGGAAGCACTGACAATCCTGGCCCTCTTCAATCAGTTACTCTGTCTCTCGGATTAGTTTTCATCAGGCATTTTATTCACGACATAAATACATTTATCTCATCAGTGCTTCTGCGAAAGTATTTCAGAAGAAAAATCGCCACATTTTAACTTTATCAGAGAACAGGTTTCCGTATTTTATCACTTGGTGACTACCAATTTTCAACAAGGTTTCTAAGAAGCTTATAATGGAGCCTGTGAATTTTGCTGTACTCATTCTAGGGCTTGTAATTAGTTGAGTTTAGTTGTCTTTTTCTTCCATACCACTTTGGCCCAAGCAGCATGCACAATTGTGCCATTTGACTGCTGCACCATCAAATGGGGCATTGGGACAAATATTCTGCAAAACACAAAGCTTACCTTTAAGTTCAAGCCCATGCTTAAATCCCATCAAAGCTATCATAAATAAATACTTTTACAATTTACTGAATCTGTGCCAGAAAATCCATTTAAAAGAAAGTAGCTCCCTTTGAAAATTACCCCAGTGTCTCTACCCTCTTCTAGCCTATTGCTACACAAAAAGGAGTTAAATCCATTGGGAAATACTTATACATGAGGAGTTTGTGCACTCTGTGCCTCAAAGAAAAAAGAAAAGGCATTGCCCTGTCTAACATTATATGCCAGGAAGAAGCAATAAAGATGTAATTCAGGCTGCACTTTTAGTATGCATGATTATAATAAATATAGGCATTAATAGACATTAAAAGTTGCTGAATGACTGAGAAGCTGAGTAGATTGGATGATGTCCCTCAAAATGAAATAATCTATATTTGGCTGGTAATTCATTTCTTCCGAGATGCTTTCTGCTTGACTCTGCATATATTCCTCAATGCAGAAATAACTTGGGCAATTGCAGTCTGGCTCCAGCCTCAAGCCAGCCAGCCCGGGAGCGAGCGTTAGTGCTGAAAGACAAGATCCGAGTTCCGTATTCCCACCAGACACTTCCCCGCGAAAATGTCCCAAGCTATTCAGATAACAGCAGCTGTGCTGATCAGAGCCTGCTCCCTGGCATAAGGACCTGACCACAATCACACCACATAAGGGTCAAATTGGCCTCAGGTGGGAGAGCCATCCTGCCCTTCTGCACTCACATTTCACAGGTTTTCCCAGAGCATGTCCTGTTCATCAGAGCTGAGGGTGGCTGAGGGTGTCTCTGTCCTGGAGTGACAATCTGCTGCCAGCTGTAGCACAACCACCAGCTCTGCCTGCAGTGCCATAGTGCTTGAGCACACAAAGGGAGGAGAGACAACATGGAAATGCACAAAATCAGGCACAACGCTCAAGCCTGGGTTACCTCATTTTAGGTAACTTTGCAATGATCACTCACATTTTAGAGATGAAGACCAGACTGCAGAAGCATGGGTAAGGCACTGAGACAAACCTGCCACACACACTTTGGCCAAACAACTTACAGTGGAACTCTATTCCTGGCTGCAGCAAAGATCCTGCTGACTTACAAAGGAAAACAATTAACCCTGTGTGCCCAAATTCTTCCTCTGAAAAGGAAGCATTGCTTGTCACATATCACTTGTCATCTCTCTGGACTGTGAATGATTCAAGGCAGGAACTGTCTCTGTATGAGCACAGTACTGTCAAGTCCTAGCCACAGGTAAAGTGTTACACATCACAACTTTTCTTCCTTCAGACTGAACTGCAATTTTGCCATGTCTAATTTTGTCTTACTGCTCCTAACATTATAGTGCTTTGCCACTCTTCCTCTCTCTTCCATTCTGTTTATTTGCAGAAAGGAAGAAATGTCACAGAATAATGGGTTTCTGCTGCTACATAAAGGCTAAGCCAGAGTCAAGATATTACTGGAACAAATGCACAAATTACTAGTGAGACAGAGACGAAATGTTTATTTTCCTGTTGGGCATAGTGATGATGAGATCATGTCCTATCGCAGCGCATTTCAACTCTGCTACACCAGTGCCACACCTAGACCAAATCAACCAGTGGCAGTTCTGCTCCCTAGACTTTTGGACAGATTTGAAAGTCCTGGTCTTGGATATTTCACACAAGATTCAAAGCAGGTGAAAAAAAGTGTTTGAAATACAGTGGAGCTGCCCTTAATGGGCCACCGTAGAGTCCCTTTACTACACGAACAGCAGACAATTGGCAAGGGCCCAGGATGGAGTAGCTCTGTGTAAGCTAACAGCATTGTTACTGACTCTAGGAACTCACCAGTCCTGAGGGCATCCAGTGATTTCCCACCTGATCTACAGAAATCTCCCTTGTGGCTTCCACCGTGACTGGTCCCACTCCTGGGCACTGTGGAGGAACAAGAAAAGCTGCAGAAAAACATCTCTCTGTGACCACTATGCTGTGATCTCTGCTCAATTTGAAAGCAAGTCCTCAGCCCCAGAGGCCTCATTTACTCCTGCTTCATCCCCTAGCCCAGCCATACATATCTATCTGGTTTATTTTTGGAGGCAGAATATATTTTATATGTCTTGAGTGACCTTGGGTGAAACAGTCTTCCTCCAAGGTTTCCCCATCCAGACAGGACTATAAAACAACTGCCCTATTTTCCATGATGACTCTGCCCAACAGCAAGTAAAGCACAATCAGGAGATTATTCAAAAAGTCTCAGAAACAGTCACTGGAGTAGATTTCACAGGCAGCAATGTCAAGACTGTAAAACATGTTTGATGGAGCATTTTACACTGCTTTAAATTTGGAATTCTTTGGAGAGTGTCTGAGGGTTTTTCAAGAAACAAACACAACCTTCGTCTTCCATGCACATACACATACACACAAAAAGCTCCTTCATGGAATGAGAAGCTGGCATCCTGGGGCTCTGACCTCAGCTCACTCCTCAGCTTTATCAATCACATTATATAATCAGTGCAGACTGAACAGCATTTGGAAAACTAGTTGGGCTGGGTTTTTCTTTCTTTTTTTTTCCCTCCCCCCTCCCCTCCATCCAGTGTACCCACAAAAGAGAGCCTGTAGCTCAGACATGGCTTGGGAAGGATCTAATGAGGGTTCTTACCTCGCTAAAATGAAGGGCTGTGGTGGTATCTCAATAGGAGGTTTGGAGAGTTCCTTCCCCCAGGACAGATTCTCAGAATATTTTGAGGTTGTCTCTTTGGAACTGAGAATACAAGGTAGTTTTGCTGCTTCACAGATTCTTTGCATCCCTTCTGCTCAGTAATCAAGTGAGAGGTAAAACCACCAAGCAGGCTAAAATTCCAAAGGGACAGTCCAAGGTACAATAGCACAACCTGGCAAGAGTGTCAGTGCATCAGGGTAGTGCCTCGGAAAGCACTGTCCCCCAGATCCTGCAGCTGGGAGGAGCCAGCCCCACCAGTTCCACTTTCACCTTTGGCTCCCTGGAGTTACCAAACCCAAACCACCACACTCGTTGCTGGAGAATCCAGCAGCCAAATGTCCTTTCTCTTTCTCCACGACATTTTCTCAGGAAAACCAAAATAAATTGGCTGCAGACAAGAGATGTTTGAGAGTAATTTTCACAGCTCACCCTCACTTCATCCTTCCGCTGCACATCCATCCACAGACACTTTGAAGCCTTCCTAAACCTCATCACTCAACATCCTTGGCTTTCCACACTCACGGCTTGATACAACATTTCCCACACACTCTCCCCTCACTCCAAAAACACAGTTTACTTGAAGTTTAGTGCTCAAGCCTTGTCAATGGCAAGGAAACTAATCACATCACAGCATTCAATGCTTCATTAGCAGCTTTCCCAAACCAGGGATCCCCTTCACTGGGAGCAAAATGCTCACAGTTTTAATCTGGTGACAGCTGCCTCAAATTACGTACTGCTGGATTAAAACGACTGCAGGTTGATTTCTCTGCTTAACTCAACTCACCACACATTAACACACAAGTTGACAACCAATACTTAGAACGTGCCCTGTCTCTAAAGCTGCCACTGTTACTGTCAGTGTGGGCAGCTGGAGTGTTGCTTGCTGCAGAGCAACACAGACCTCTAGCAATCCTGGTTAGATCTTGTAGTTTATCATACAGTTAGAGATATGTGACTACTGCAGACAAAACAAAATCATAGCCAAAACTTCACTTAAAATCTCCAAAAATCCAAATCTTCTTTATGCGTCAAAGAAGTTTGTCTAATTCCATTGATTTTAAACACATTCTTTGTTACTTCCTCTCAGCTGGAAGCAGATATACAGAGGGAAAAACCCTTCTGATATACTCACAGCCTGACCCAAGTTGTTCTTACAAGATCTCCAATTTCTGTTCTGCATCAAAGACATGCATTATCCATGAGCCATTGGCAGGGAGAGAACCCAAGACTTCGAGCAATAAAAACCACAGGGCTGGGTTTTTTTGCTGTTGAAGTTAAAGGGCTCCAAACTGGGGTAAATCCTTACAGCTTCCTCTAGGTACTAGAAGTGAAAACCTTAACCACTAATGATACATTCAACTAGAGGGGAGCCTGATGTATTTAATGACTACATCAATAAGTTCAGCCAGTATGTTACAGCAGTCATCCTTAGCAGCAAATGGACTTTGCACTCAGGTCACCAGGAGCAGTTCAAGGTCATGCAGATGTATCAAACTGGACCCGTAAACCACACACAGTCCCTGTGAGGTTGCACTACTGTCATCATTCTGTAAGCAAGAAAAGGCAAGTACACAACTGCAAAGGCATTTTTGGATATATTTCTCTGGACCAAGGTGAAATTTGCAGCCTTTCAATTGAGTTTATTTTCACAAATCCCCAACAAATGGGCCTTTTTGCTTGGTGTTTTTGAATTCTTTCCATCTTTGCATACTCTGTGGCTTCCCAAAGGACCCCCCTTCAGCACAGCACCCATTTCTGGCAGCTGCTCTGTCTGCACCACCAGGCCACCAGCAGAGAGCCAGTGAGCACTCATCCAGCTGAGAACCTGCTCAGAGCCAGGGGACCTAAGCCCATGTCTCAGGTCTGCCATTTCCCTCTCCCTCTCTTCCAACTGGACCTCTGTTCTTCAGCTGTATGGACCAGATAGTCCTTCCTTTCTCCTGGTTTTTTACAGTTCCCATTGAGGTGACAAACTCTTCTATTCCCTACTGTTGTACAGCAGAGGATGAAATGGAATTTTAATGTCAGCTGGAGCCCCTTGGCGCTATTAATAAAAACAACGATAATAACAAGGGAGGTTTGCAAATTAGCAACCCTTGCTACAAACAGTGATACACCCAATTTAGCACAAATCATTGCAGGCTCTTGCCTGTTTAGTGGCTATTTTAATCACTGGTGACTAATGCCTGTGAGGGCTATTCCAGGGTTTGACGTGTCTTAAACACAAGAAAACAGGGAAATCTTGGAAATAGAGAGAAAAGAGGGGAGAGGAAGAGGGCAAGAAAAGGAATTGGCCAAAGCCAAAGGTTCATCACCAAAAAGCGTTCAGCTCATACCACCCATTTTGCTGCCGTTGCTACTGCATTTGCTGGGGTCACTGACCAATTCCTCCTCTGAATAACAGCATCATTTCTCTTCTTTTGGTGCAAATCTAAGAAAAACAGTCATGCTCTGGAACACAAACAAAAGCTACCTGTCTCTTCCTTGGTTATGGAAATGGGGGTCAGCCTTTTTATTTTCAAAGGGGGCAGAGCTGGAATGCTCCCTGGCGCACCACCAAAAAGGAAATATCTGCTTAAATATTTGACAGGAAGAAAAAAAAAGAGAAGAGAGGAAACAATGCAAAAGGGGATGGGGTGAGGGAATTTTTATTTCGTGCAGAGGAAAAGGGCTGCATGGCAAATGAAGCCACAGCTCATCTCTGCTGGGCTGTACTGAGCTTCACCTTCATGAAGTGAGCACATTTTCCTTACACCTCTCCACTTATTTTTCTCCATCCTAGCTTTCTAAGCACTAAAGGACTTTTCCTAGTTGAGGAAAACTGAACAAAAAGCTGCCAGGCACCACGTCCCTCAGCTCGACATGTGTGTTTACCTAAGACACACTTATCTTTTTTCCTGTGGTAGGTCAAGGCTTACAATCACTTAAACCCACCTGACAACATTCAGATCACATTAAGCAGCACTGCAGAGAAAAATGAGACAAAAAAAACAAAAAAACCCAGTTTTCTGAAAAAATTTTGGGAAAAAAAATTGAATTTTGAAAAAAATAAAATTAAAATTGCAGGGAACAAAAAAAACATTCTTCAGAGCTAAAGGGTAAGACAATGTTCGATAACACAGGTGATCAAAGTAAGATTTGGCCAACAGCATCCAACCAAAATTATTTATGTGAAGGCCATCAAAATCACAGAACTGTTTGGATTAGGGAGCTTAAACCTAATCTAGTTGCAAACCCTCTGCCACAAACAAGGACACTTTCCACTAAATCAGGGTGCTGCAAGTCCTATCCAGCTTGGCCTTCAACACTTCCAGGGCTGGGGTATCCACAGCTTCTCTGGGCACCCTGTTCCTGTGCCTCACCACCCCCATTGTAAAGAATTTCTTCCTAATATCTGATTTAAATCTACCCTCTTTTGGTTTAAAACCTTTACTCCTCATAATGCTCCCTGATAAAGAATTCCTCCTCATCTTTCCTGTGATCTTCTTTTGGTATTGGAAGGTTGCTATGAAGTTTCTCCAGAGGCTTATCTTTCCTTCTCCAGGCTACATAACCCCAACTCTCTTGACCTGTCATCAGAGGAGAGGGGCTACAGCACCCTGGTCATCTCCATTGCCTCCTCTGGACTCACTCCAACAGGTCCATGTCTTTCTTACACTGGGGACCCGAGAGCTGAACACAATACTTTGGGTGGTGACTCAGGGAGGGGAATAACCTCCCCTGACCTGCTGGCCACAATTCTTTCAGTGTAGCCCAGGATGCTTTCTTGGCGGCATCGCACATGGCCAGCTCACATCCAGTTTTGCACCCACCAGCACCTCCAAGTCCTGCTCTGCAGGGCTGCTCACAATCCACTCGTTGCCCTGTCCAGGCATTGTCTGGGATTGCCTTGGTCCAGATGCAGAATCTTATGCATGGCCTTGCTGAACTTCATGAGGTTCACATAAGCCCACATCTCTAAACTCTCAAGGTGTCTCTGGAGGGCATCCCTTCCCTCTAAAGTATCAGTAGATGATAGCTTGGTGTCATCAAGAATGACAAGAACGGGACTCCAAGTCTTCTGCTTTCTCTGGCGTACTCCATCTGACTGACCAGCACCACAAAATCCTTTTACTCAGGTCATGCCTGAATAGAAAGCCACCCCTGAGTACCCAACACCATTTCCTTCAGTACCTGCTGATTTCACAGCTGCCAAGGAACTCCATGAATTCTCCAGGGCTCAGGGGGTAGAGATACAGCAAAGTAAAAAGCCTGGAAAACAAATATTGCAAACAGTGTAACAAGAGTTCAAAAAATGCAACATTTTGTTCCTATTCTTTGAAGGCTAATCTGCACTTTAACTTTTAAACAGAAGATGTGAGGAGACTGGCTCAAATCCTCCAGTTTGGCTTCTCCTCTCTATTACACGACTGCAAACATGCATATACTTTGTGGCCCCATAAAATCTTTACATTCACTCAGGTCACTGCAGGTTTAGTTTTACAGTGTTGGAGGCTCCAAACAGGACTGATCATAAACAGCTGCTTCTGTTTTTAACTAAGAGGGGAATCTTTTTGGTTTATTGCTCTGTGGCCACTGAGTACTAGCACTGGAAACCTAGTCATCCAAGTTGCCTTGGACCTATTTCTCAAATTATGTTGGGTTTTTTTTTAAGTACATGTTTGTTTACCAGTGTGGCTCCAGATTGTTGGCTAAGATCTGTAGACCCCTGGTGTAGCTACAGGAAATATTTCTGAAGTGTTCCTTTTCTGAGAAGTCTGCAGCTTAAATAACCAATCTTTTTCCATGAGGCTTCTGCACCAGCTAGTTGGCTTCTCTCTTCTTTCCCTCCTCCCCACCTCTCTGTCCTCTTAAGCCATAATTTGGTGATAAAGAAGGTATCACCTCTGTAGGTGTTGGTAGCAAGGAAAATGTCATGTGGTGCATAGTGCAAGTCAAACTTTCGCCCTTGCAGTTCTTGAGCTGTTTCACTTGGATTTCTATTTGTTACTTCCTGTATATTCTCTTCTTCAACCAGTAGATGTGACAGGCTGTCTGTCTGTGCTTGCACTTCACAGATCAGACAGGAACCTCCTAATTGACAAGAGGAAGAACTGGAAATTCTGGGGGTGGCCACAGTTGGCAGAATTCACACATTCACTGATAACTCTCCAGGAAAATGTACCCTCCAGCTTGTTCTGGCCTGAAACCTGCCAGGTACTCCTGAGTACAGAGTCTTCTGCATCCCTTCATCCTTGACCAGATTTTCAGGAGAACTCAGTGCACTGAGATGCAACATTTGTGGTTTCATAAAAGGATCCTTTGGAAACCTGGCATGTATTTTGTTGCAAAGATGGACTCTCTTGGAAATCTGGTCTTAACAATCATGAAAAACTCTAGAAAAATTACTTCTGCTTCTTTTGACACAAAGTGTAGCTTTTTCAGGTCCTGCAAGCTCCAGCGCAGCTCTTTCACTGAGGCCTGTGCTCTGCAAGGTGACGACAAAAACTCAAAATATCTTTTTTTTTTTTTTTGTCATCCAGAGATGTAGGGGTTCCATGTACAGAACTGTATCAAAACCAAGAGGTTCCAGTCCTAACTCAGCTGAACTTTCAAAGCTGCTTGGAAACCTAATTCACATAAAACTTTATGGGAACTGGACATCCAAATTCCCTAGGTGGCTTTGCAAAACACAGCTGTAACTAATTGCTGTGCAGAAAGGTTTAGGGGGGAAGATTTTGATCTAGAAAAGGAGAGAGATATTTCAATGCCAAAAAAGCTTTTGCAATAGATTCTCTACATGGAATCCACACAGCCAGTTCTGGGCTATCTCGTCAATGAAGTAAATGGAGCCATTTTGTAATACCTAATCCTCTCTCTGTAACTCTTCAGGCACCTGCAGATGTTATAAACTAAGTGGGAGAAAGAATTTCTTTTGCTGAGTTTCTAGTAATCCCTGCCGCTGCAAACTGGGGCTGAAAGGCTGAATAAATCAAAACAACTGATGAACAACTCACGCCCAACTCATTCCCATTGAAGAAATTGTCACATTCCATCAGTGAGGCTGGTAAAATCTGTGACCATCTCAACCCTTATCAAGCCTTAATTTCTTCTTCCTGTTTTGGCAATAATTTAACGTTAAAGGTCACAGAGTGAAATGCTCAGTCAGGAAGCTGAGGAGTTCTGATCTAATAACAACATTATTTAGCCCCACGAAGCCCCACTTGGTATTTTCACCTCCTTTGTTCCTTTTCAAGACCATGATCCATCTTCCACTGAAGACAATGGGAGCATTTCCACTGAATTTAATGAGACTTGGATCAGGCCTAAATGTCAGTATTACTCTATTAATATTTATGCTGTTGGAAGTATGTCAGAAAATATACAGGATGTGCAGAGTGGCTGAGTGAGCAATGAGAATCATAAATTTTCCTGACAGTCACTTCTTCACAAATCCTTAACATTTCTAATCTAACCACGGCAGTCACAAACTAGCAGGATTCTAACCTTCTCCTCTTACTGTACAAACCTTTTTCCCACTGTAATCTGTCTGAGTTGGCTCCAGAGTTGAAAAACCATCTGCATTGCAACTTCCTATCTAGCTTATGTCTAGTCTCTCTTTCCCTCTCACACACATATATAAGAAATTGAAACTGTTATTTTAGAAGTTGCACATTAAGTGGTCAAAATTAAAAGGTTCTCCAAACCGACAGGCAGCATGATTTACTGTGTTTAAAGATCCTTAGCTTAGCAATCTTCACAGCCTTCAAAGCAGAGGAGCTGAGCACCCAAACCTGTTACTGCAAGGCTCCCACAAACATGACAAGTGGAAACTGCTCTGAGAAGGTTTCTCCAGGCTGTTTTCCTTGGTGTTTCCTCTCAGCGTGAGGAAAAGGCCAAGTAGTGTGGCAACAAGCGGAGCCTGCTGGCTTGCCACGGGAATGCCTGTCACTGCAGGGTGTGTGGCAACCACAGTGGTCAGACCCTCTTCACACAGCTACTCCAACCTCCCTGCTGCTGGAGCAGTGATGGGCAAAACAGTCCCAGAGGCCTGAAATTTCTGTTTCCTTTGAATAAGTCTCCAGACGGTTGGATTCCTCCCTGCCTCACCGCCCCTTCCCAGTGAGCTGAGCTTGCCTGAGTGGGTGGAGGAATGCGGGCAAGCTCGCAGCATAATAGCCAACTGACCACCAGAGCTGTAGAGTAAGGTCACTGGGGAAAAACAGCCATTGAAGAATGTGGCTGAGCTATGCTCCAGCTATGCAGGAGGAGGCTTTGTCTCCTTTGGCATGCTGAGCCTGACCAGGGCCACAGACAGGATGGCACTGAGAAACAGGCAGGAGCTGCTCCAAGGGGATGACCTGGAAGGGGTGGCTGCCAGATATGTTTGCAAGACATCACCTCCTAACTCTGCTTAGCTACCGGGTCTAGAACTGAAGTGCAACATGAGAAAACATGGAAATTACATACCAATTAGGTAGGTAGAACATAAAAAGGTTAATAAAAGGCAGTTCTGTGGTACTCTTGGAGATACACTGCTTCCAGTAGCCAGATTAACTCATTGCAGATTAAGAAATATACTCCATGCTAAGGGGCTAAATCAAGCATGGCTGAGGTGGAAAGGGACCTTTTGGGGGCATCAATCTGCCCTACTCAAGCAGAGTCACCTAGAGCAGGTTGCCCGGAATAATACAGTGAACTTCAAGAGACAGCCGTTCAAAGTGAGCAGCTTCTTTTGTATCTGAGTGGTGATCTGTTCCCAGGGACAGCATCCTCCGCTCCCGTCAAGCCAGCAGTCCCACTTCTCAGCTTGAGCCTATCAATCCAAAACCTCAAATCTGAAGGATCCGTTCCTCGAGGGACATTTTTGTCAGTGCAAACATGATGCTTCTGACCATTTCTCACGCTGCTAAACAGCAGTGTATGCAAAATCAAAATCTAAGCACTGAGGCTGGAATTTTCATCAAGTCACAAAAGATTTCAGACACCAAAAGTCCTGACACGCTGGGCAGCTCACACCAGTATGGTCCCTTTGAACTTCCCACAAAACCAGCTTTTGCAATGTTACTTTTAATTTCTGAAAATGTAACAATCAGTTCCACAGTGCCTTCGGACGGGTGTTTTATCACACTGGTGATGGGTGAAAGGGCAGGAAGCAGAGGGACAGGATGGAATTTTGAGCATGACCCAAGTCCTGCCAGGACACAGGGGAGGGACACTTTCCGAAAAAAGAGAAGCTTTGCCATGGGGGAAGTGGACTGCCTTGCCTCCATATCCTGTGGATCCAAACTTCCCCCTGAGCATGACATCTCTTATGAAAATATGCATGCAGACTTCTCCAAACTGCTTCCCGCTCCACTCTGGCAGAAGGGCCATTTCTTGACAGTCTGAGATTTTAACAAAAAATAGGTTTAGCCCTGCCACTCAAACTGTGTTAGTGCAGTGGAAACGAGGGAAGAATCATGCCTAATATTACATTTTGGCTGGAGATTTCCTGTGGAAATCTTTGACACAAAGAAAATAAAGTGTTTGATGAGATGAGATGTGTCACAGAAAGTATTAGCTATCCTGATTTCTTGAAACTGAAGATTCAAATAATGGCAAAAAAACCCACAATGGCTAATATCATCTGGGCATGAAGTTTTTCCTTTCTTTCCTCTATAGAGCCAGCATATCCTTTAGGAGAAGGATCTCAGACTAGTCTTCCTCACTGTATAGCTCTTAAAATATACTGGTGCTTCACAAAAGCAGTTTTTGGTCTTTTTCATTCACATGGAAAATTGCCATTTTATTGATCTCTCTTTGGAGCATCTTACAAGGGCTTGACTCAGAAAGCATAAAAAGCACTTCAGCAGTCTTGGCTAAAACTAATTCAAATTTTGACATGTGCTTATGTGACAGGGGTTAGTATTTCAGGTACTAGAAAAGTTTATCATTTAGGATAACCCACAAAATCCTTATCAGGACTGAAACTGTAGCAAAACTTCAAATTCGAGGAATTTTGGCCCAGTTTTCAAACTTGCATTGAGACAAACTCAACATTTACGATCACTCTGGGCCACCAGTAGCTCTTTCAGGCACTTTTCTTTTTTTTTTTTTTTTTTGTTAGGAAACGTAACATGCTAGGAATTTAAACAAAGGTGGTGTATCAGCAAATGACTCTCACACAGCGTGATCTCATCTCCCAGCCATGCAACATTTGGGAACAGGAGTGAAGTTTGTTGTCCTTTAGCAACAGACCAACATAGTAGACAATAGTTAAAATACCCACACAGTCTAAAACACAAATGTATCTTCTCAAACCTGCCACCTCCCTTCCTTTCCCACCCCACAGAAGATAAAAGTGGACTATTTCTCATCTAATGAAAGTTAGGTGAAGCAGAAGGAGGTACTTGGGCAATTGTTTTTGATTTAGACATGGAGGCAAATACTCAGCACATAATTTTTCAAACATTAACTTGATGAGAGTACCACCAGGATCATCATAAGCTCAATTACAATCTGGACAAGGTTTTGGAGAGTTCTTAGAAGGGCACCTGGAACCACATGGCCCCAAGGACTCTTGATCAGGAAGAGAAAGCAACTTCAAAGCCCTCAAGCCTGAATGCACACCAGGAGTGTGAACTGGTGATCCAGTTTCATTCATCAGCCTGCATTTGATGTTTTACACCTTTCAGACCAGGGATCGTCTCACTTCGTATGAGATTCAAAGCACCCAAGAACAAGAGGAACCTGATCCCTGGGCATCTTAAGATCTGTTGTAATACCAGTCAAAAAAAAAAGGTTTTCCTGCCTTTTCTGAGACTTTGCTTCCATTTGAGACTTGACCTGGGATAAGCAGAGGTTGAGGGAAATAACACAAATAAGAAAAAAAACCAAGAAGATCTAATGAAACATGGTATCTTTGGTATCCCTGGTATCCAGGAAGCTTTTCCCATGAATTTTTTCCTAACATCTTCTCTCTATGATTTTTTGTGCCTGAGTAAGTTCTGAGATTAATGCCCATTAGAGGGAAATGTCTCCTCACCAGCTCTAAATTTCATTATATCTGTAGAAATTGGATTACCTTTGAAATCTCTACTCTCTTCACAAATTAGGACATAACCAGCTAAAGAGTCCTCAGGAAGGTGATAGAGAAGCAAGCAGGATCACGAGGTTGCACACAACACACATTCACTTTAAACTTATTTCCTTAGAAAACTGGCTAGTAAAAACATGCAAAATACTTTCTCAGGTCTTGGATGCTGGAATTAGATCTGCTCTGCTTGCCTACATTCAACACCCAAAGTGTCAGGGTTATGAACATGCCCACTAATGCACATTGCTGTGAGTTGTGCCTTGTTATCCCCTTCAGAAAGGGGATCAGGCCCTTGATCAAAAAGCTGAGGTAGATGTAGAAAATAAAAAATGGCCTTACTGAGCCAGACTGAAAGTTCACCTAACTGTATACCTTGCCTCTAGAAGTGGCCACAAAAGGAGGAATAACATTCAGCAGACGTATCTAGTACTTTTCTCCAGGGTTCACATCCAACAATTTTTACTCAGCAACTTCTTAAGAATGACATTGCTGCACATACAGCAATCTCTACAGATTTCTCTTCAATGAGCTTATGTCAACTTGTAATTCAGGTCAGTTTGCTGTGATACAAAGTTTTGCTGTGTTTCCTGAAGACATGGGCCATGTCCCCTGCACTGTACCACAGGAGAAAAATCTGAGAGGCAGCACAGAGCAAAGCAGCTTTAATAACCCTCAAAAGCTGGATTGGGCTAGAAAGCATTAAACCTACACAGTCTTTCAAACATTTGACAATTTATGAAGATGTGAATAGGTGCTGCCCTTTTGTATTTAAATTCTCTCCCTGGATTAGACAAACTAAAGCAACTAAAGGATTCTTATCCAAGTGCAGCCTGCACCTACAAAGCATTTTCCTGGCACAACCAAGCTGGTTGAAACTGTGACTCCCTGCTGTACTTCAACTCACGTAACCAAGCCCGTAAACCTCTGGAGTGGAGACCTGGCTGTGATTCAGCCACAAAGCAGACATGAGCTCTGAGCACCTACATTTGCTTTTTGCTTGTTTTCCACAAGCTTCTCCCCAGACAGGGCTCTGACCCAATTCTCAATGAAGCCCACAAAGGCAGCCGACTGGCTTGAGGAGCTGGATGGCACCCAGCGCCTGCCTGAGTGAAATGCTATCCACTGTCTCACAGCTCCAGGCCTCCTGCCCTTGCAGCTCATAGCCACCCTGACTTCTGCATTCCCCCCCAGCTTAGCGAGATGACCAGCGCCAGCCCTGGCACAAACAAAGCTGCTCAAATCCAATATCACCACTCAGGCAGGGCATGATTGCCCCCATCCCCTGGCACCCCGACCTCTCCCTCCCAGCCAGCCACAAGAGCATGCCACATCTTGTGCCCACATTTTCTTTCCTAAGGAAGCCCTCAGGGGCTTCTTTGGCACAGTTCACACTGGTAGTGAACACCTCCCTTTGGCTTCCATGTTTACATCCTTGTGGTTGTTAATTTGAGAGAAGCCTTTTATTTTAGACACACACACACCCCAACTCCCTCTGCAGGGGGGGGAAAATGTGACCTTTAAGATTGTTTATACCAATCAACAAGAAGCCCTCATGCTGCTGGATTCCAAGAAACACGAGACCGTCTTGGAGCTTGGAAGAGGGAGGGGAGCACGGGCAGGAGAGGGAGCAATCAAGGTCAGGAGTTCACAGACAGGATAAAGCAGAAGGCAGGATGAGCAGGAGAAGTGGCAGGGCATGCCCTCTCCATTCAGAGAGCCAAGGCAAGCGCTGGCAGCTCCATCCACCCTGTGCGGCACACCAGCATCCCGGGGCAGGGAGCCGACGTCCCACGGCAATGACAGGAATGAGCTGGTCGGGGTGGCCTTGCAGAATGAGGGTGGCCATTTCTTCCTCAGAAATGCCTCACGGGTCTTCTGCCAGCCTCGCAGCATTTCACTGAGGACCAAGAGTGATCCAGGACGAGGAGAAATTATTGCAGTCCAGTTTTGTACCCTGGTGCACGCTGTGATGAATAAAATGTTTTTGACAAGACAAGGAGAAAGATGAAAATATTTTCCCTCCGCTGAACACAAAAGTAAATAAATAAGTAAACAGACAAGCATTCAAATCCAGGAATTTCCTTTCATTGCCAGCATCAGCCTTTAAGGGAGTAGCACCACAAATTTTTTCCTACCATTATACTGACACAAATGAGCAAAGGTTGTGGTTTCAGGGATCCAAACTTCAAGCATCCTAACAGGCAGAGGAAGCACCAGACTGGCATGAAACCCACGGGTGCCTTGTGCACAAAATGCCTGAACTGGCAGAAAGGAGGACTCGCTTCAACTTCAAAGGTAATAACATCTTAGTAGGTTCAAGACTGAGTCATTGAGGGGAGAAAGAAAAAGGCCAAAGCATCAATAAAAACCATGGGAGCACAAATGCAGTGGGATAGACTGAGATGCTGTGATACAGCACACCACTTTTGGGCAGCTGGCCCAGCTCAAGGCAGGGGTTTTTGGGACAGAGGTACATTTCTTCCTTTGAGTCCTCTCCCTAAACAACACATCACAGTGGTTGTCAAATTCAGCCCCAAGGTTTCTGGCATGAAGTCAGGATTTTGACAATTTCAGTGACTTTTCTGTGGTCAGAGCTCTCTATGATTCTATATAATTATAATTACAGGGCTGTGTCTTGTTCTCATTTACACGTATCTTCTCCATTGGGTTACACAATATAACCAGAGGTGGTATTTGGTCTATACATTTTATTTTGTATGTTTTATGCCCAGATTCATTATTTATGATCCATTAGATACATTTGTTTCTCAATTAATAAACCCCAAAAATACTTTTAATGAAAGACTGTGGTTTTTTAACAATCATGTCGCTGCTCCTCTAGTAGCACTCGAGGATTAAATAAGACTTGAGTAGTTGTTAACTAGCAATTGGTTACTGAAACACATGAGGTTTTTGTCTTCCCATTACTGAGGCTAAAGAAATGATGCTTCTACAACCACATTGATGTTGCCCATCTGAGTTCTCATTTCAAGGCACATGCTGAATTTGAAACCACCACATGGACTTCTCACCCATACCTTCAGCAGCATTGAGCATGCTGTGAAGGAGAAAAGCAGACGGATGTCACAGCTGGCCATCCAGACATCAAAAGTAATTATCTTTTTTAAAGACAATTAGTTAGTTTTTCTTGGTTTTTTCTTTTTTCCCCCCTTCCCTTTCTGTTTTCTTAAGCAGTGCCCACCATAGTTTTTCAGTCGGTTAACACAGGGCATTGACAGCATCTGGGATTTGTGTGCTAGGACAATTATCCTATGCAAGCCCTGCACAGCTGCACTGCTGGTGGAGTGACAAATGTACTCACTTTCCTGGCTTGAACAAACTACCAGAAGCCTGTTTATGAATACGAGCCTGGAGGTAACATTTGTAGGCTAAGGCCAGTCATGTCATCTCTGATACTTATGCCCATTCCTCTGCCAACATGCTGTCTGCAATCGGAAAGATGCTTCGGTTCTTTCCGAAGATTTGCAGGAGGGACAGAGCTGGCCTATGAAGCCAGCAGTTACTTGCTCTTCCCTGGTCCTGTTTTCAATATAAGTGCTTGGTTTAGGTTATTGTTCCTCCTTTTTCCTCTTCATTCATTCTGGCATTCTGTCCTGCCATGCGATTGGAGCTATTCAACTCAAAGATACAAAGGATTCATGAAAATGCTTAAAGGGCAAGCTGGGTTGCTCATTGACACGGACTGTGCGTCTTGTTTTATACAACTTAGGGAATAGTAGTTCCTCTGAGAAATCATTCTCCATTCAGATCCTCAAGAAATGTGTCCCAATGGGATATAAATGAGACAAATGAAATGCAGATGACTCCTTTTCGGCTGCAGATCCAAGTAGGTCCACGTCACATGGACCTTTGGTCTGATACCTTTTGGTTTCTTCCAGCTCAAGAGTTACTCCTGCCTGCCAGGTTTGTAAGCATCACCCTGGTGCTGTCTCTGACTGCTGCACTACCAAGACAGCCAGGGAAACCTGGCATCTCTTCCTGGGTTTTAAGGTCTAATTTTCAAAAACCTTTGAAAGTCACAGTAGTCCAGTTCTAGGAGTCAGCTCATCCTCACAAATGAAAATGCAGATTCAGCCTGCCTAAATATTACCAAACCCCATGTAAGCAGAGTTTCCCATTTGCTGGCAACAGCTCTTCGGAAGTGCCTGTGAAGTAAGAAATACCAGGCACAGAGATTCAGCTGGAAACCAGCGGCAATCTCGTGAATTGTCACTTCTGCTTCCCCTGCTATTTTGACTTCTCTCATAGCACTGGAAAATCAAAAGGAAACAACGTCAAGGAAAGAACACTCAAATAAATGCAGACGTTGACACAGCAAAAATCAGGTTCCTCCTTCTTCCCAAGACACTGAGATACCAAACCCAGAAGCACACTCTTGCTATTCTGACAGAAACATTTAAAGGAAAATTTTTCTCCATTTCATGCTACTTGTCCATCTTATCATGAGACAGCATGTACCTCTATGAGAAGAAAGGCTGGGACAGAAAGGTCAAACACTATCTTCCCTTTTACTTGTTACCCCATCCTGATGCCCCCTTTAATTCAACCATCAGGAGGAGACACCAGAAAAACTTTGTTATTGAATGAATATTTTGTTGCAAGAACAAGGATGTCATGCTCACATTCATTCACTTTATCACAAAAATTACAATCCTAAAGACACCTCCTGAATGAATCCTGTCTAAACAGAATATAAGTACAAAAAAAAAAAATTCAGCACACTAATACAATTTCCTCCAAAACAGAGTCCAAAATCCCCCAAAAGCAGGACCAGACCAGGGAGTCCAGTGCACAGTTCATCCCACTGTTGAGGCTGAAAGCTTTTCACACAATGTAAAGATGGATAGTCGAGTCAAACCAATGTAAAGGCATATAGATCAGCAGTCTGGTCATGGCCAAAATCTGCTTCAAACCCTGGAAACCCAAACCCACAAAGGACTAAAGCAAAAAATCTAATGATAAATCAAAGCTACCCGATACCTCCCAAACTCGCTAGCTAGACAATCTTTACAGCCAGTGAAGGGGCTCAGAGCTGTACTTTCTTCGTGGTCATATTCTTAAATGGGCAGTTTAGGTGAAAGAGTTTATTATTTCCAGGCTATGATAAATATCCTAGCTGCAACCACAGCTGTAAAGACACAGTCAGGATTATTCTGGGCATCCATCACCCACCTGACTTGAGCCTTATGTCTCATATCCAAGTAGGGGGTGCAAATCTCATTATAACCACCAGAGTGAGTCATGTGCTACAACTTTTGTGCATGTCCATTACATTCAAGAATAACCTCCCAGCTCCTTCCGAGGGAATGGCAGAGATGGATGGACACCTCTCTTTGATCTGGGGAGTTCTTCCTCTATCTCCAGTTTGCCTCCAAGGTCATACTGTCAGGACAGGGATAGCAAACCCCTCCCACCCTTGCATATGAATCTCATCTCCTATCCTCAAAAACCACAGGCTACACATGTTTGCTGTTACTTCCAGATGTGTCCACAACTTGAAAGCAGTGATTTCAGAAGGGAAAAACCTTTAGAGCTAGCAGAGCTAAGTCCCCCTTCTCCTCCCTTTCCTTCAGCATCGGTCCAGGTCATCAACTCAGGCAACAGCCAGCAGTTCCATGGGACTCAATAGCTCCCCACGGAAGCATCTGCACGCAGATGGACTAGAGACACAATGCAACTCCTCTTCTCCCCATTATACTTAAAGCCTCAGTCTCAGCTCACTGTCTCAGAATTTGCTCCTAGAGATCCTTGGCTAAAGCCCTGCTAATGGCTGTCTAACAAGAAGTCATTTTGGTGTCCTTCCCCCTGCTGGAAAGAAACAGAACAATAGAAGCGATGGCACCGACGAGGACTCGATTGCCTCGACAGATGCAGGAGCACGTACAACACTCATGTATCTTACTCCCTGTGTCCTCACCCATGCAACCCTGGCAAAAGGCTTTGTCCTGCAGACATCTCCAGCCCCCTGGGCTCTTCTTCAGTAGCCAGACTGTGGGTGCCTCTTTGGTGGCCACTGGTGGGGATTGCGGTGGGTAAGCACACAATGTCACTTCTGTGCGGTGTTTAATTTTCCCTTGGAGAGGACAGAAGGAGGAGGGAGAAAGGAGACAGCCTGACTCACACCAACACCTGGAGCACTGGCTCCAGAGTCAATACTAGAGTGTTGCTGACACGAGAAGGGTTTGTCCTGACTTTTGGGAGTCCTTTTCAGAGTGGCTCTCTTCCACATCAGCTGGTGACAGCCCACCCCCTCCACACCCTGTGCTGTGGGAAGCTAATTTAGAAGCCAACTTTGCCATCTGTGGACTACCCCATGCTGGGAAAACCCTCAGCTGGGGAGATCTGTTGTCTTTGCGGAGTGGCACAAAGAAATTAGAGCGTGGGAGAGAACAGGAACCTAAGAATCCTTCTAAGTCCTTAGCATATTTCTCCGTGCATCCCCCAGACTCCACCTCTTCCACTCCAAGTACCTAAATACGTCCTATAATGTTGTCTGCTGTTGACATCAGAGAAGGCTCAGAGCAGCACTCCTGCTGCTGCCCTCAGCTGAGTCACGACTCATGAACAAAGGGGATTTTGACCATTGTTATTTTATTATTTTCATTATTTCATTCATCATCTTAATTTCCTTCTCTCACTCCTGGCCAAAAGAGGAAGAAAGACATACATGCACAAAAGAAAAGGAAAAAAAAAATACTCCAACATGGTCCACATCTGGAAACAGATTTCCCAACCTCAGAACAAAGAGCTCTGAAATTGTGGCTCCAAATCTCCTGTTTGTGTTCTCCCATTATGTAAAAAGTCCTATAATAAAATCTAATGGAGAAAAAGCCCAAAAGCCAGCAAGAATTATTTGGAATCTATTAGCGAACAAGATCCATTTGGAAGTCCTTGTAGAAGTGTACACTGAACTTCCAAAGTTATTAAGCTCAAGAAAAATCTGTAGGAGCATTTTGATTCCCGAAAAATTCTCTCTATAGATCAGGCTTGGCTTAAATCACTTCTTTAATCCCAGCTGAACTACTGTGCCATTTCTTTTACTTTCCATCTTCAGAAAAATCACTCTTTTCTCATCCCTGTATAGTTTGGTGCTATACAGGGATGAGAAAAAACTACAGAGACACAAACAGAATCCTAAAGGGAGAAAAAACAAAAAAAAAAAATTCCAGAAATCATATTTTTTTTTTGGCAAGAAAGATGGAGACAAACAATTCTTAAGAGAGTTTAGGGTATTAGTAATTTTTGACAGCAGAAAGTTTCTTAGAATGGGTTAAAAATCCACTCTGACACTTTTAACAGAAAAGAATTTTGCAAGTCAAAGAAATGTTTGTGTGGGAAAAAATATTCAAACACATTCAGTTTTTAATTTGACAACTGTAACACCAACCATAGCATTTCAATGGAAATAAAATGCATGCATTGTTGAGAAATGGTGCAGTGCACCCCACTGGGACAGAAAGAAAAGGACTATGAATTGAGAATTGTTGAGGAGAGGATGATTATTTAAGGGCTTCAAAAGCAGATGCTTCTCTAACCTGGTTTATCATACAGAGAGATGCCCAAGAGCCATGTGTGGTTTGGCTTCCATTTCCACCTCGGCTCTCTCGAGTGGCAACCCAACACACTGGCACTACATGGAAAGCCAGGGCTCACGTACGCCATGGATTTGTCCTTCAGCCCCGAGCCAAAGTGACCTAGGAAGAGACATCACACCTGGATGCACATGAAGGAGTCTACATTGTTCAGCAGCCTTCTGGTTATAAACTCTTCCCTTGCTCCTGTCTTTCCTTTGATGTTACTGTGCTTATGTTGAATGTTGAGTCATTGGACCTCGCCTTTCATCTGGACCCTTGGGATGCGTTATAGGCATGGAAAGAGAAAGGCACCACTTAATAACACTTTCCAAGTACAAGGGAGAGGAAATTCCTGGAAAATCAGGTTAAGACTGTCCAAAAAACTTCTTCGAAGAAACATGGCAAAGTGTGTATAGCTATTTATGGTGGAGATGGAAGCTAGACTACCCTTGAAGGCAAGCGGCTGCTGTCCAGACAGAGGTTTTAATCATCATTCCAGTTAGGCACTGAAAACTAAACACATCATAAGTAGCTGGGGAATAAGGGCTATTCAAATAAATAGCCTCATTATTCTGCAGGAACTGCTCTAGCTTATATATGTTTACCTACATTTGTATTTTAAAAGAACCAAGGATCCTTAACTCAAATTCTAAGTTGCAGAATTTGAATTCTGAAACCAATCTTCTTTCTCCATGCATGGAATTACTCAAATAACAACTGAATTGTTCAAAACATTTTTTTAAAATGAACAGTGGTTTTTCTTCAAAAGAAAATAAATTTATGAGCATTTTCTCTTACCCTTCCTCAAATCTTTCTAATTTTTAAGTAAAAAAACCCCCACAAACACAAGAAATTTCTCCAGCTTTGTTTTTCTTCATTCTTCCTCTGTTGCCTCCCTTTCCATGGCAGAACAGAATAAAAGCTAATGAAAAGGTGTTGGGAAAAAGAAAGAACACTTTAATGAAATATTTTTATTTGTGTCTTTTAAAAAATAGAAGTTACCAGAGCTGTTTTCTACTGCTTTTCTGAGATGGTTTTCATTTTTTGCCTTGCTTGCATTTTACTGTCAAATGAGAAAACTGAACCTTTTTTTTTTTTGAGCTGTGCTCAAAAGCAGGAAACACTGTTAGATGAGCTTAACTCAAACACACACAAACACAATCCATGCAAGAAATTCTTGCTACCTGCAGCTATGGCCAGCTCTCAAACCCAGCCCAGGTGTGGTCCAAGTATTCAGATCACTGAATAGCACATGCTATCTGTTTTTCTGTGAAACATTTTAATGCTGAATCTCAGAGGAGCCACCAGCCTCTACAACACATGGCCAAAACCTCCTGCTACCAGCCCTACCTCTGTCATAGACACCCTGCTCAGGGCATGCAGCTTCAGCAGAGGTTATGTTCAGCCTCAGGTCCCTGCAGTCTTCAGTCTCCTTCTCTCAAAAAGTCATAATTTCTCTCATTTATCAACAGCTGAAACATACTCAGCCCCCTGGTTTCCATCCCAAAGAACCAAGTGAACCAGGTGAAGACAAGGTCTTGCACCTCCCCATCACTTCCCGCGCTACTGGTGTTCCACCCAGGATGCCAGCTCATCTCAGAATATGCCAGCCCTCCCTGCTTTACCCCAGCTGTTTCAAGAGCCAATCCATTTCTCACACTCCAGGTCTTGAAATCAGCTGAAATGTACATTTTTTTATTAATAAAAAACATTTTCTAGCCTTTGTGCGTGCTAAGGGAAACTTGGAGCTAACATCTGAGTGCAGTTACAGGCTCTCAAACCAGGCAGCAGCTGTAAAGAAGCAGGTACATATTTCAGTCTCGTGATTGTTTTCATTCAGCATCACTGTTTCTCAAGACTTGACTCATTATTTTTTAATGCTGCCAAGGCTGGCATTACTGACCGTGAGCTCTGAGGAGTTTTGAGGATTTACTACACAAAAAGTGGGGATTTAAGCTTGTGATGCTGAGCCTTTCAGTGCTGTTGAGCAGGTCAGGTCTGCTGTGTGTCTGGCAGAGCCCTGTCCTGTGGACACAGCACGCACAAACCCTGTCCCGCCTGCTCTTGTCCAAGCCAGCCCTCTCCCTCAAGGACTCGTGTGGGGCACAGCAATCCTCCACGGGTGCAAAAGCAAGGCTCAGTCCTGCTCCTCAAATCCATGAGAATTTTTACCTTTGGCATATTCATGGAGACAGGGTCTTGCCCAAAACACATACCAAGGGAATAAATAGTCCAGAAATATGAATTCTCTTTGCCTCATACCAAAACATTCATAGTAAGCCCAGGCGGCACTCCACAGCAAAACATTGGCAAGAGGAAATGCTAATAAAACACTAAGACATTAAAAAACACCAAGAAAAACTTCCCAGAAGAAACAAACATTAGAAGAATATGTTGCCCATTCAGTCAAAAAAATGCTAACAAACTAATGCTGTCTCATGATGAAATTGAAATATTTACAGGAAGAGAGCACAGAATTTTGGCTGACAAACATAAAAACTATCTTCTAGCACAACTTTTTTTTCTGCGCAGAATAAAAGGGAAAGGAAATAGAGGAGGGAAAGTGGAAGAGTGAGGGCAGGGTGAAAGAAAGGGGACAAAAAGCAGGAGAGGAATATGGATTGGGAAACTGATGTAAAAAGAAAACAGTGAAAACAAAGAAGCAAGGGGGAAGAGACAGAGTTCACACTAGGAAGACTTGCTGGTCCATAGTTACCCCAAACGAGTAGCCAGACTCATTGACATCTCCCTTCGGCAAGGAACAGACTCATTCACCTCCCCCACAAAAGAAGTGGAGACCTAACGGAGCCTGCCAGCAACACACACAAAACATTAGGCTGCCCAATGGGACAACTGGGGCCAAGTGAGTGGAAAGAACATGACATTTATTAATTAATTTGTTCTATATTCATGTCATTAGAGATAATTACATGAGTTGGTCCCACAGCTCGAGCCTTCCTCAGCCACTGATCTTCATGATTCATAGTGGACAGTTGCACAACAGAGCTGTCAATGACTTCATCATGTTGCACGGAAAATCCTCTCTAGATGCGCGTGTGTGCCGTGACTCACTTTGACACCTTGGGTTGACATTTGCAACCTGGGCCAAGCCCATCAATAAGACAAAGGCACTTCTTGTGAGGATTCCAAGCCACTAGGTTGGGTATCAAACAGTGGGGCACACAGGAGAAGGCAAGAGAAGGCGGCCCTCAAATGTTCAGTTCATGTGTGCAACAGCTGAGGGCACTGGCACAAGAAAATGCTTGAGGCAACAGCTCTGCTCTGGCAGCAGCCAAAAACAGGACTGCAGAGAGCAAGACCTCTGAACAGCACTTAAAGTCCACAAGTAGGAACATCCCAGGAAGCTCTCAAGAACCAAGACAGGCCTTTCTATTTAGAGAGAAGAAGGTATTTCATAACTGAGAGTCAGCAGGAACAGCTAAGTGCTGCACAACAGCCTGAATGAGAAGAGGAAACATTATGTAAAATAGCACTCAGATGTCACTTGGTAAGAATAAGCAAGATCTACCATAAAGCCAGGCACACGGGATACAGGAACTTCCACCCAGGACTGGACACCAGAGCAGCCCTATCAATCCATCTCCACCCTGGAGACAACACAAGAAATGAGAGCTGTAAACAGAAAATTAAATAGATGGTTTCTCCTCCCCACTGGAGAAACTGGAGCTGAGAAGATTTCTCCCAACTCCTTTGGCAGTCCTTTGTAAAATCTTTCAGAAAAATCAAAATCAAAAGAAGGATCTTGGAAGAACTGGGTAGCATGAGCCCAGTATTGCATCCTGCATGAAGAAAGCATGATGAACATAGAGATGCTCAGAGGGAGCGCTATGAGAAATATTTCAGGGAAATGTTTTCACTGACCAAAGGTTTTAAACAGTGGATGAAAACAACCACCTTAGTAATTCTGGTGACTTGGTTCTTTCTGAAAGAAAATAAACATAAGTGAGTAAAAATCAAGCCATTTTGTTTTGTTCAAGAAAAGCTGAATTTTCCATTTGAAATGAGGCATTATCTTGCTATACACTTTTCTTTTTGTTTGTGTTAAGTCTGGAGCCTCAAACACTTCTGCATGGAAAAAAAATAAAAGAGAAGTCCTCAAAGATTTCAGTTCAGCAAGGAAGCTAGAAAAAAAGTTGCTTGATTCCTCCTATCTTCCCTGCCATTTCAGTCATCCACCCAACTCCCAGTCATTTCAAAAGCAGATGCACCTGCATCCAGGCTTCCTGGAACTGAGGCCCCCACAAGAGCCTCTCAACCACTAGACAAAAGAAACCTTCTAGGAAATGTGTAAGAGGCTGCAGGTAGCAAAAAGAAACCCTGGGTTAATGCTGGGAAATGAGGCACAAGCAAGGCCTGTTGTAGCTGCTAGGATTTGCTGCTGCCCTGGTTGTACCATCAGAGATTCTCTCGCAGCAGTGCAGGGCAGACAGCCTGATGTAGGACAACCTGATGAACGACACACATGTCCTAAGAGAGGGTGGCCAAGCACCCTGCTGCTCCTCCATAGGCCTGCTGTTGGTAGGGCTGGACTTGCAGCTGTTCTCACCACATTGTGCCATCGCAGCCATGGGGAAATGCCTTTTTCCATCTCACTTCAAATCTCTCAACCTGGCCTTGACGCCATGGGGAGAGGAATCACAGCTGTTGATCACTGCACCTATTTGTTCACCTTTTCCAAGCTAATAGTGAGCCAAGGGCAAAATGTGGTCACATCAAGGAGAATTAGGTGGCACTTTAAGGCTTTCACACTTTTGTAAGGGCACACAAGAAGGTATGACAGAGCCAGATCTCCCCATTGTTCCCCAGGGAATACTGTACTCACCACAACCACACCCATTTCTCTCTGCATCCCTCTGGCCCTGCTGCAGTAAGTGACACTCATTCACATGCCAGGCAAGCCATGCTGCTGCTCCCCTCACTAGAGCTACTTGTTACCCTAGATCAACACTAAAAAAGAAAAAAATAAAATAGCTCTGCCTTGGGTATCATGCAGCGCATTCCAGTTCCTCCCTAGTCAGTGTTTGTGCAGTGGTTTAAATACGTGAAGAGTTACATAAATGCTAACTATTATTATAATGTTCCCCTCCTTCCAGTCAACTCCCCCTACAGACTCACGGAAACATTCCCCACCTCCCATTTTAGCACGTTCATGGCATCAGAAATTATCCTGTTTTCATTTACCCTGCCCTTTGCCATATGATCCTGGCCCTCAGAAGCTTTAAATAGTCTGCATTATTATGAAGGCTTGTTAGGACTTGTCCCTAATCACTCCAGGAATAATCCTTGATGGCTTGTTTCAGACTGTGGGTATGAATGTTTGTACAACCACAGGGCTCTGGCTTGCTTAGGTCACTCCTAGAAGGGGAATTAAAGCTTTAAGCTCAGTACAGGAGTGGCACATAGTGGGAACCTGTGTGGCAGTGAACCCATTGTTGTGTCTGCATACTCTGAAGTTCCCTTCAGAGAAGATCTGAAATAAAAATGTACATTTCAGCAAAGAACAGGCTGACCAGATTATGTGTTGATAGATGGCAAGCAGCAGAAATCAACCTGCCCTTTAAATGCCGAGCAGCAGAAATCAACCTGCCCTTTAAATGCAGGGACACTAAAAATGGTGCAGTCAATGCTTCCCAGAATTGTGCTCATTACAGCTGGTCCCAGAGCTTGCACTGTTTGTCTGGTGCACAAGAATTCCAGCATTAGATACTGAAATATAAGCTCTCTGCTGGGGTTACAACCCCTGTTGTCTACCTTATGATCGTGATAAAAATTGAGAAAAGAGATAGCAACATCTGGAGCTCAATAAATCTATTTTTTCTAAGGCTTGCAATTGTGAATTCAATGGCATCTGCAGTAGAAAACACAAAGCAAAGATAAATGTGCTTTTCTGGGTTGATTTCCAGCTGCAAACTTGAAGAAAAACCAATCACACAGTAGCATGACAACACCAAGATTCATGCCACGTAGACTGCAACATGTATCAGGCAGGGCAAACAGACTGCCAGACCTCTGTTTTCCAGGGGTCTCATTGGTCCACTGAGCTAAAACTTCTGGTGTTTGGTGATTTTGCAGTCATACCATGCATTGACAACATTATCCCACCTGCCACGTTCTCATGACACCACAGATACCAAAATGGCAAGTGAGAGGCAGCTGAGAAACACCTGCTAAAATAATACCATCACAAAATGTCTTGGCACCATAGACCAGCATCCAGTCTCCCAGCCACGTGGCCTTCATGTTTTTGGATAATCTTTGAGCATTTTGTGGCATCTCACCATCTCTAGAACACTAGAAGAGGCATCTGAAGGAACTAAGATCAAAAGAGAAGGTTTTCGTGCTTTTCATCTCTCAAACTCTTCAAAAGTAGCAAAGACAAAGACTATACAAAGTCTTTTGGGATCAGGAGATGCTGATGTGATCATCGGCAGGATGCTTTAGAGATTTTATCTGAGATTAATGTCCTTAGCTTAGTGCTTGGTCAAACAGCCCCCTCACAGAAAAAAAAAAAAATCCCCCAAAGGCAAGTTATTTGCAGCACTTCTATTTATTTTGCAGGCTACCAAGATGAAATCAGTGTTTAAGGAAAAGGGAAAAAGAGAAGCTGCCCAAATGCCTGGGTGGGAAAAGAGCAGCAAATGGAAGGAGGTGCTACATGAAACCAGACAGACTAGAACTGACATAGCAGTTAAGCCTTGAGTCCTGGGTGCAGGGGTGCCCATGCTGTAGGACAACTGAGGGGATCACAGGCTGCCAAACAAAGACATTTGGAAAATAAGAATGTCCATGCTCTTGATGGGAAGTTAGCTTACTCACAGGAATGTTCACCTTCTAATATGGACATAGCAGGAAAAGGTATGAAATAATATTAAGAAAAATCTTTGAACGGGAAATCCTTGCATTGCTGGAATCCATAGAGGATTTTGCAAAGGAAATGTCATTGTTTTGCACTTCAGCCAGCCACACAGACAGGCAGGGGTGAATTTATCTTACCTAAGAGCACTCAGCAAAACCAGAGACAGAGACAAGTCTGAGGAGGAGCTTTAATATTCTGATCATGGAACAAAACGTGGCCCTTTAGTCTCCTGGCACCCCAGGCCACAAATCCGGGGTCATAAAAGTGGGAATACTCAGACTGTTTAGGAATCTGAATTTGTGCTGTAACATAAAGCCAGGCTCAAACCAAGTCATTGCAGAAGATGGGCTTGGCTTCCTTATGGGCAGAACCTTCTGAGGGCCAGCACTGTCTGCCCTCCTTAAACAAAGGTATTGGCAAGCAGGGAAGGAACTCAAGCACACCTGGCCCTAAAGCATGAGATATTTCTTCCAGGTGCAAAGTCAAACTCTGCACAAGGGTAAATGTGGAGCAGAGATCCACAGAGACACTGGCTCCTGACAATGCTGCAATGAGCAGGCACTTACAGAAATTAAAGCAGTGACTCACTCAAGCAAAAAATGTTCTTCACCATATGCAAGGAGAACCAAGTCTGAAGAGGAGACAGAAAAGAGCTACCCCTTAAATAAACAAATACACAAATAGAAACAAACAGATCTGTGAAAGCAGGTCCTACTTCAAAGTTGGACCTTGAGGTGAAAAATACATTAACAAGCAATCATTCCTAGAGAAGCTCCCTGCAAAGAAGAGCCTGAGGACACTGGGAGCACAGCCTTATTCTAATGGATGTTCAAGTAAACACTCAGGGGGGTCCTCACACTATTTCACCATGTGGACCACACTGAGATATCCAATTAGAATTAGAAACTGAGACTCCCTGCAAACTCCAGAGAGAGGGGCAGTCATTTTTTGAACATGATTCAGAGCCCAGAGGGTAGGAACCTAGCTCCTGTTCTACTTATGTGGTCCAAACCACCCCCAGAGGTGCCTTCCCCTCTTCTTAGTCCACATTCAGTGTTTAGGCAGCTGGACATAGGTTCCCTGCACTAAATGGTGACTATTGCACAATGACAGCAAATTCCTGAAATCTTCTCTATGTGGTAAGCATGGTATGAGCCCAGAGGGAAATAACAGAATCTGAGATGGGGAACCTGATGCTGCCTCATAGACTGGAATGGCAAAGCTGTAACACTACTTTTCTTTATTTTTTAAAATTTTATTTTAGAACTTGGATGAAGTCTAGCACACATTAAAGATGAAAGAGGGAGACTCTACTTCCAGATTCTACGTCACTAAACATGCACATAAAACAGTCCTGTTTTCAAAAGGAGAGGAAGTAAAAGCTCAGCTATTCCAGATGATAAAATCAGATCCTCTGTAGAGGTGCTATGGAGAGATCATACAATAACTACACACAAGAAACAGAAGATTTTACAGAGCTCAGAAGGACTAAAAGGTGTTGACTAAACCCATACAAACCATTGTGGTGGAACTGCCCAAATCTAAATTTTAAAAAAGAGCAGTTTCAGTTCTGGATGCATTGAGCATCAGTCACCACTACCACACAGCACATTAATTATTTTGCTATAGTTAACTATTATATTCTTTACAGGTTATCAGCCACGAATGCCACATTTTCTTCCAGTATGAAAAAAATAATATATATACAGGAAAAAAGAAGGTAAAACTGCAGAACAGCATTTTGTACATTGGACATTGTAACACCTTATCAGGCCCCAGACGAATGAGATCAGAGATGCCAGCTGGAACCCACAGGGCTTATCTGGGCACTCAGAAGCATAGGAAGAACGAGAGCCAGAGGGGTTTTATTGCATATGAATCCCTGAATGCTGCTGCTGTAGATAAGGAGCAAAGTCCCAGGTTCCACAAAGTCAATGACAAATCTCAGTTTGACTTCATTTGGGCTGGGATTTCCTGCCCAGCATCCAAGGGTAAAAACTACACTAAACACAGGAAAAAGGCAGCTGAAACTACTGAACTTGTGCATGGCTCATGATTGCAATTGTTTTGCAGCCAGCACAAGCATACCTGCAGTAGATGGGAAAGGTGACTGATGGGTGGTTTGGGTTTTTTCCTTTTTGATTTGTTGTTTTTTGGTTGTTTGTTTGTTTTTTTTTCTGACCTCGGTTAAGAGCCAACGTTGTTTTCTGAGGTTTAGGGCCAGACTTTTGGGGGTTTAGGGATCATTTTGGTATATGAGAATGTTACCCCATGCACAAAGCAACAGAGTTTAACAACTCGCCTGCTCTTGGAGGAGGTCCTGGGGCAGGACCCCCACGTCATGTGAGTGGGGGGCAACAGCAAACCCCAGCAACACACCAAGAGGAAAGAACTGTTCGACAGTGAACAAATCATAACGTTACAAAAGCAAGCAGCAATCTACCAAAGCAATAGTCTGGCATCTAGCACAAGGCACCAGCTTGCTGGAAGGCAGACCAGGGCTCACAGCAAAACTCTGCCAGACTCAGCCTCCTCCAGGTGGAGGCTCATAGGCCCCACTGGCTGGGGCTTGGCCACCCAGCTCCCAACAGGGACAACTCTGTCCAGAAGGAAACAGAGAAGGTGTTGACACAAAAAAAACAGAACAAACTCCCTATCCTTTCAGAGTGTCTGAAATTTCAGTTCCAGGCTACACCTGCCGGAGTTAAGATGAAGACCTCAAAGACAGCAACAGAAACAACGCAGGTACCACACTCCAAGCATTAGAGTAAAAACCCCACCTCTCATTCAAGGCTAGTATGCTTTGCGCCTGGGGGCCCTACTTACTGCCACATGAAACAAGATACAACAAACTTTGACTGGCTGTCGGCATTGGGACTGCTTCCAGAAACGGCCCAAATTTCAAGGGAAAGAGAAGCAAGTACTTTTTCAGTTTCTTCTACCTCTTTCTCATGGAACCTTGGCTGTCCTATTATGGCTGTGACAGCAGAAGGAGCAGCACCAGCATCCACACGGATGCTGCTGCCTGTGCTGCCCATGACCTGTGCCAGCAGAAGCCACAACAGGGCCAGCAGGGACCTCTTCCCAGCCACCAGTGACCTTCCAGCGCACCCCACCCAACACTTCCCCGGCAGGAGCTCTCCCGAGTGCCAGCAGGAGAGAGAGCAGGGGCTTGTTTTCCCCTTTTGGCGGTGCCTGCCCTCCCGTGTGCGGGATGTGTGGGCTTTTTACGGTGCCAATTAAGTGCACGCCGGGGCCGGGCTGGAGGTGCGGCGCGCCGAGCCCCCGTCCCGCTGCCTCCGCGCTGTCACCTTCCATTAAGCAGCTGGCGGCCAGGAGAAGGGGAGGGAAAAGCCAGCGGCATGTTTGGTTTGCTGTTTTTGTGGGCACTTTACAACTTCAAAGGCTTCCCTCTGGTTCACAGGGGGCAAGGGGCAGAGGTCAGTAGGCACGGTTTGACCTCCCTTTCACCTCCTCCCCGAACGGGAGAGACGCACACACACACAGAGGAAGGAGAAAAGGAAGAGGGGATCGTGGCAAACACTTTTATCCTCTAATCTTTCTTCGCCTTGGTGCTGTGGAGGCTTTGTCTGGCAGACAAAGTGCCCTTCGAAGTCTGACACTTCCATGCTGGACTCTTCCTCCTCTTGTCCAAGGAGAAAATTGAAGTGAAACAGCAGCGCAACAACAAAATGGGAGGGAAGGGGGGGGGGGGATATTAAAAAAAGGAAAATGCTGCTCGTAGGTGCTGGGTTTTCTCGGTTTTTATTTTGGGGGAGAGAGGAAGTTGGTGGCTTTTTTGGTTGCCTTTTTCCCCCCCTAGCTAAATAGCTGTCCATCTATATATAAGCCCACTGATTCCACATGAGGGAGGGAGAAAAGAAGCATGATTGTTCAAGATCCAGCTCGAGATGTAAAACATGCATTTTTTTGTCTTTAAATACAGCATTGTTGTATTTATTTATTTATTTTTAATGGCGAGGTCGCTCGCCCGGGGCACTGGGGAGTAAGTTCGAGTTTCAGAAAGCTCTCCACAGCTGGTGATTATATCCCTTGCAGTGCCTACAAAGACATCGAGAAAGCAGCAGAGAAAGTAAACAGTATCACTTCTGGGGATGGAGGGGGAGAGGAGGAGGGGGGCAGAGGAGGAGGGGGAGAAGAGAGGCAGATGAAATTTAAACTGGCGGTCAGCCCAGGCACCAACTTAAAACAATACAGTGAGAGGAAGCCAAAAAGGAAAAAAGAAGCCAGAGGGGTGTGTATGGAGACACACAGCGTGTCTGCGTGTGTGCGCACGCCTGTGTGAAAGTGCGCGAGGCAAACCTACAGCAAGGACAGGAAGGGATGAGGTTGCAAGGGATGGGTTTCAAGAGCCATCCCCTGAGGTCCATCACAGAGCAGAACAGCTTGAAAGGGGAGGTTTTGGGGGCAAAGTCATCATCCCAGTGTAAATACATCTATGAGCATTTCTAATCAGCTGGTGAATCGTAGCTGTTCACCTCTCTCAAGACTGAAGGAAGAAGAACCACAGAGTCTAGAAACAGCACTTGTCATGTCCTGCATCCTCAAAACCAAAAGGGACAAGAAAGTGGCAGGCAGGCCCTGACTAAAATCTAGTGGCTGATGTTCTCCCAGCTGGCACAACAGACTTGGGCTAGGCTTATCTGTCAGCTGGCTTTAGGAATCATGCTCCTACTTGGCTTGAGGCAGTTTAATGTTAAACTAGTGCCTCTCACCAACATTTTGGTCTGACAGTATGGGAGAAAACAGAGTCATGAGTGGCTGGTGATTTGGAGGGCCAAATGTTTTGTGTGTCACAGCTCAGGGCACAAAGTGTATGCAGCGTGGTCCAGGCCTATACAAGCCCTTCTCACACAGACTGGCTCTGGGTGCTGGCTGAGGCTTACCTATACCAGAATAGTTCTGGCTGTGTTACATCTTCTCTGGTCACGCTGACCGTGATTTCACTGGAATAAGGTTAGTCATCTTAGTGTGGGGGAGGGGAGAGGCAAGCTTTTTGGAACATCCATCAGCCTGAGAAGAGCTAACAAGCCTTCCTTTATAGATGTCTACACATGTACCTCAGCAGAAATGCAGTTGGAAAGCTTCTGGAGAGACAATGTACCTTACAAGGATCAGGCCAGCCTGTTCTTTGGGCTGTCCATCAAGTTTTCCACTACCTCCACACCCAGAGAAGTCGGGCATCCTGCAGGTTGATGTGTTCTCTAAAGTGTTCCAGCAATTGCCCTCTCCTCCAAGAAACAGCACAAATCTTGAGGCCACTGCTGCAAGCCCTGGCAAACCATGGCTCTCACCTCATATGGGAGTGCAGTGATGCAGCCACACTTCTGGCTGAGCTTCAGCACCCTTGGAGTGCTTGACAGGACAGGTTGGTCAGGAGACAGGAACTCCAAGTGCTTACTAGTCAGTGTGTTGCTCCTTTGAAATAAAAGCCTCCCCAGACAAGCACTTCTGCTAACCTCACTGTCCTCTTGTGCTACAAGACTAGCTGGCACCTCCCTTCTCAGTCCCTTTACTGTCTGCCACCAGTGTGGGGAAAAAAGATGCATCATAACAGGGGCCCATTTGTGGGCCACACTTTGCAACTTGTACATACAGCCTGGACCAGAACCAGAAAAAGCAGACATCACAGAAAAATACAGCAAACAGCATTGCAGTCTACAAAGGATCCCTCAGTTCCCCCCACCCCAAGGCTTTGTGAAGTTTGGTATGGATTCAACTGATGCAGCAGCTTCTCCCAGGGCTTCTTGCCCTTTCTCCTTGACACATGGTGCATTTAAAATCTGCCACTACGAATGTTTTCAACTGCTACAAATGATGCCTCAAGGTACAGGGTGATGATAAATTAGATCCTTAGCATCCCATTACAAAGGGCCAATAATTCAACATTACTTTTAAACTTAAGTGACTACGGTGCTGAAATGAGATGTCATTTCATTTACATCCAACACTCTAAAATTTATCCACTGGTTACTCAAAGGTAGTTTTCTGCTTTAACAATGCAAGTTGCAATGGGAGAAAATGCAGCTAGATTTTAAGAAAAAATCTTCACATTTAAGGCCAGTCAAGCAGTCAAGCACTGGAACAGGCTCTTCAGAGATGTTGTGGGATCTCCATGCTCAAGAGAAGCTCAAAATTAGACTGGGCAAGAAGGCCCTGAGCAACCTGAACTAATTTTGCCCTATTCTGCAAGGGCTTGAACTGATGACCTCTGGAGGTCCTTTCCGACCTGTATTAGTCTGTGACCAAGAAGGCCACATCAGAACCTGCCCAAGATACATACAGGACCTCAGGTCTGAGTACAAACATCAGCATGGAGGCACCCCTGTTGAGGTGTTTCCAATACAAACATTGCCATGGTTACCTTTTGAATAAAACAAACTCAGTTCTACTTGTCTGCTTCCCAAGGGTAACTACACATGCAAGCCAAAATAAGAGATTCTGAATGCATTAAATCTCCAGGTGTTGTCTGTGAACCTACAACCACTGTATGCACCCAACTGCAACCAGACCCTGCAAAGGGGCAGTCCAGATGGCTGAACCCAGCAGACCAGCACCAACTCACTTCAGATGACTCTGACAACACCAAATGGGCAGAGCCTGATCTGCAGATGAAGGATGGGAGCAGATCATCAGTCTCCTCTCCATTCAAACATTGACCAAAAGCAATTTCACTTTCCATTCTTACAGTAAGAGCAAATTGTTTTGGTTTCAGCCAAATGGGTCCATGTTCACTTTCCCTGTAGGAAGTGCACTGAGGTCTCTTTGTGGTGAAAAAAAAAATAATTTTAAAAAAGGTTTTCTATAAAAAGTAGTGTCTTCGCCTACCTAGGCACGTGGCTAACAAATATAAAGATCACCATCTAGTGGCTTACAGGGAAGATACCATCTGTCAAATATCTGCAAGCTTGATGACCAATAAAGTTGTTGTTACAACATATTACAAATCATTCTTGCATTCAGCTCTTGAGCAAGTTAGGCACCTACACAAACACAGCCATGGACAAGTTTCTGACTCACAGAAAACTGAGGTTCATCCCTCCTCGCAAGCAAACACTGACCTCTTCCTCATCTCCCTTTTCTCCATCTCCAGTCCTATGCAGGATTTGGGCACATGGTGAGGGATCTATGATTTACTTTAAGGCCCAGAAATTAGGTGCCTATTGTAAACCAGGCAGATTCTGATGGTAGTTAATATAAGGAGACAGATACAACCAGAGGTTGATGCATCCCATCATTTTGCATGGAGGAGGAAGATAGGTAGGATGACCCCTATTTATGAGATCCCACAGCCTGGAAAACCAATTACCCAGCAAGCATGAAAGCCTCTGGAAAGTTTGGCCAGTAAGCACCCCATGGGATAGCCTATGTCAACCCTTTTCCATTTGCCTCACTGGAAATCATTCAGGTTGAAATATTCCTGAAATAGTCCTCAGTGGAAAGACAAGTCTGCAATTTCTGACAAAACCTCTGTTTGCTGAAATATTTCTGATGAACTCTACATCCTGTTCTTCAAGAAAAGATGGGGAGAGACATCAACATGGGTACCTCTGGAAAGTTCTACTCATGCCAGGGACAGTCTTCCATTAACATGGCTGAGGTGTTCCCAGACCACAATTGAGCCCAAACACTTCTTCAGATCTTCGTGCTGTGCCACATAGGCCACTCCTAAAACATCACATGCAACCACACACTTCAGAGACACGTAAATAGATGAAGTACCACCAGTGCATGGCACTGAATGCCACCAGGCAAGGCCAGATTTGAAGCAAACAGAGGAGACAGTTAAACTCTAGACTGCATTCTCCAGGTACTTCAGAAGCAGCCCTCCACATTTTAACCAAGCCATTATGATGGCTTAGTACCAGAACCAAATCATATATCTGAAGTGTCATTTTTGGCACATCTTCATGCAACATTTCAAAATTTCCAGGCTGTCGAAACACACGCTGCTTTGTTCTGGGGAGAAGAGAAATTCTCTACACAATCTCAAGCACAAAATACAGACTCATCCACACTTCTGTACACAAACTCAGTTACATTGCATGTTTCTAATGGCCTCCTTTAAACCTTACACATGGATATCAATCTCTTCCCCCATGTAACAAGTGATAGGATGAGAGGAAATGTCCTTGGGTTGCACCAGGAGAGGTTTAAATTGAATTGCAGGAAATTTTTTTTCATCAAAAGGGTCATCGAGCACAGCCTGCTCAGGGAGGGGGTGGAGTCACCGTCCCTAGAGGTATTTAAAAGCCAGGCAGGTGTGGCATTTAGGTTTAGTGGTGGACTTTGCAGTGCTAGGTTAATGGCTGGACTCAATGACCTTACAGGCCTTTTCTAGCCCAAGTGATTCTACTCTGATTTCTTTGCATCACCCAAGATGAAAATCCAGCCATCTGTTACATACCTGTGGTTATCTGGAGATAAAGAAACTGGAGTTTAAAAATCCATGTTCCTCTGTGAAGATACAAGATAAGGAGACCTGTGATCACTATACCACAAGAGAAACCACTAACAGAAGCCACCAATTTTGTATGGCATTCATCACATCTGTCTCTAGGTGACAAACATGTATTTATGATAGTCTCCTGTTACAGGCGTTGGAGAAATGAAGCCCAACAGAAGGAAATTGGCTTAGATGCTTCATGTAAATTGGGACAAATCAACCTCTGGAGGTGCTCATCACCTTCTCCTCAGAGGGCAGAGAGCCCAGATAAGCAACTTCAAAGGCTGAGCCTAGAACAGAACTCCATGCTTGGAACTTGAAAGGGGTATGGTATCTCTTTGTGGTGTTGGGACCTGAACAGCAATCATGAACAAGAAATCCATTCAGCACTCCTAGTGCTTACATTGTCCTCCAGGGGACTTTGCATCCGGCTCAAGAGATGGACAATTTTCCATAATCTCAGCAATAGCTTTTGTGGGGCACACAGGCAGGACCCCTGCAGACCAGAAGTAAGATTCAACTCAGTAGGCCTAGAAACCACTGCATGCCTTTAGCTAAATTTGGCTGCTGAAGGGCAGCTCTAGTGGGGTGAGGCAAAGAAGTGCTATTTTCCCTCAGGAAAGCTAGCTTTATTTTCTAAAGGTTAATGAGAAATAGAAGAAAATTAGGCTAGCCAAAAGAATGAAAATAAGTGTTTTTTTCTTCTTCTTTCCCCCTTATTTTTCAGAAAAAAATGCATGGCTTTGGTTTTTCTGCAGGCAGTTGCTTCATATCAGTGTACCATGTGGTGACTCAGACATGTTGTTATTATAATCCAAGCCAAAGGGGAGATATATTTTATGAGATCCATGACTCCCCCTTGTCTTTCCATACTCTATGCTTTCTGGAGAGAAGAAAAAAAAAGCACAGTCCAAGCTTTGAGGGCTTTTCATAGTGTCTCTTGGCAGGTCCTAATCTGCCAAGCTTCCAGTGAGCAGAGCTAAGAGAAACTTAGGTTTGCAGTGAGCTTACACATAGCATCAAGTGCAAAATTTGCTTCTAAGTGCCATAAAGCAGCATTGTGGGGGGGGGGGGGGGGGGGGGGGGGGGGGCAGATGGACCCATAAAGATTTAGAGTTTCTAACACAAACCTAAAGGGAGCTCTGAGGAAAGGGGCTTTTGTGAGAGCTGAGCTAGTGCATATAGCCTCACCCCTGGGGCTCAGTTACCTTTGCTCAGCTGACAAGCAATAAAGCATTCAGATGCAATAACCCCAATGCACTCAAAATGCATGTCTAGAAGAGCCAAAACCACCTGTAAATCAGATTGCTTCTCCTGTATTTCCCCCTTCCTAGCAAAACTTGAACTCTCTAAGTCACACACCCAGATAAGAACATCAAAAACCAGTTATATATCCTGAAAACGCTCCATGAAGGGCTGCAAAAGCTCTCAGCAATTTGAGTGCAATGGCTTATAACTTGTCCCAGATCCAAGCCTATTGTGTAAATTGACAGTGACTACTGTGCAAAACTCATCTAGGGCAGGGGAAAAATCTGGCCTCCAGCTGACAAGTATTTTTTCTAGACACAGGTCTGCCTTTTGAACTCCAAAACCTTTGCCCATTGTGAAGCCACCAGGCCTCAGGGTCACATGAGCTAAAAAGAAATAAAAGACTCAAGGTGCATCTGGTTGAGCCAGTGGTTTCAGAGGGAGGTTACAGGGGAAGCATTTTGACTGTCCTTAAGTGCTGCACAAAGAAAAAAGGGTTAAACTCCCACCCTTTCCATACAGGTAGAATACGAGAGCTTTTAAAGTTTAAAACAATCATTAGATCAGAAGAGGTATCAAATGGCTCCAAGTAACAAAGACATATTCTTTTGAGTCAAATTATGAGAAGTATTCCCTAAAGGAATGCCATACAAATTGTCTGATCTAGTAGATGTTTGTGGCACTCACCACATGTTTTATGTTCCTCCCAGAGATGATGTTTCTCTGGCACAGAACATTGTCATTCACAGACTACTCTGTGATGCCAGATGCATGGAAATGAAAAGAAAGCTCAATAAAAAGCTACCTCTCAGATGCCTGAGTTCTTTGAGGGGAGCAAGGATAATTAATTCCCACTGCATTTCAGGAGGGTTGGGCATCCCAGCACACAGCAGCACAGGCCAAAGATTTCGGATAAAGAGCAAAGGAAAAGTTTTGAATTATTCCAGAACTCCTTCCACTACCTCACTTCCAGACAGATATGAAGTGACAACACCCTGAAAAAAAGCAATACAACCGAGAAGAACATTATCAGATTATTCAGAACAATTCCCATTGTCAGTGACCCAGAATTCGTCACTTAGAACAATCCAGAATTGGGATCTCGGCACGCACTCAAAGCCACTTAACCCTTTCCATGGTGTTCCCCACACCACCACCACTACAGAATGACTTTTTCAAGCAGGAACGTAAAAGAAAAACATCTCTTATCACATCTGGAGACAAACTGAAAGGAGGGAGTACTTGACTTTTACTAGACATAGCACATTCTCCAAGCAGCATCACTATAATCCGAGAGTGAGGAAAAACCAGTGATTACAGGCCTGCCAAATTATTTGGAATTGAATAGGATACCATATCGTGACAATGAGTGATAGTATAAAGCTCAAAGACACAGAAAGAAATATCATGTGACTGGCAGGAACACATTCCACATTTCAGTGTTTTGGCAGGAGAATACAGGTTTGTTCTGGGACTATGCATTCAAACTCCTCATTGATTTAAAGATACAAAATATTGCTAATGCAACCTTAACATGAGGAGGACAGTTAGAAAATCTATCAATAATGCTATTCTTTTGCCATCTTTTTGCATAAGCACAGACACACACATTTTCTTCCAGTTAAAATTTCAGTGTAACTTATAGTTAGAATTCAATCAAAGGGAAAAAGAAATACTGAAGGACTTTTTTTTCTTAAATTCATTTTTAAAAGACCAAGCATTAATCTGACAGTCTGTGAAGCACTAAGGTGAAGGCCAGCAAAATTGCAAGCAATGTTATTCAAAGCCAAAGGAGAAGAGCAGGGAAGAGAGCTGCAGCAAAAGCAGCCTGTAGTGACCCAGGAGAATGCTTTAAATAATCGACTTCTGGCAGCAGCCTTCTCTCTGCACAAGACAGGGATCAAAACTGCTTCTGTGCTGCTGACCTGTTGAGGAGCAACAGCCTTTGAATTCCAGTCAGGACGCCTGGACTCCAGCACCACGGTACACGTTACAAACTAGACTGGCTGGCACAAATAGGATACATTACCTCACCTCTTGCAAGGCGAGCAGCACAAAAATCTGTGTTCCTGGGAGCCTTCAGCTCAGCAGGTGTATTCATGACCTACTTCTAGGGCACACACAGTCACAGCTGTTAGCTGAACACGCTCGTAGAGTGGCAAGTTCTCTACTGCCCCCATTCCACTGTTTGGTACTGGGGAATTTTGTTGGCACTTAAAGCCAGTTCCTACCAATGTGGAGCCCAAAGCACATGCCTGTAGAGCCTCCTCACTCCAGGTTAAACCAGAAATCCACAAGAGCTTTAGGTATAGCAGGCAAGTTTCACAATGGCCATTCTCCCCATCAGTGATTGACATGGGTACAGTTGGATACTTGGCACATGTTCCCTATTCACCTTCTAAATGGACTCGAGCAGAAAAGAAGCTGGGCCAGAAAACACCAAGCACTTGCAGCAAGATCTCCCCCAATGAGTCATTGCAGCTCTGTAATAATCCTACAAGACAATTGCAAGAGGTGCAGCACTATGAGTTGAGCCCGGGAAAACTCCAAAAAGATAGATTCTCCCAAGAAATTACTCCCCATTCTGACAATTCTTTACCAGATATCAACGAGCAGTTTGACTCTCACATAAGTATGCTGAAAACACCTACACAACAGACATGGGTGCACAAGTCAGAGGAACAAGCACTTGACCCAAGCCATGGCAGCCACCAGACACAGCTGCCAGAAGCAGACCAGCTCCCTGTGACAGATGTGTCTCTCACACTCCCCTGCTGACAGTTCATGAGAAATGAAGATTTTCATGGAGAGCAGCCAGAGTTGCTCTATATAGGACTGACTCTGGGTCATGTATTTTATTGAAGCAGTTCCTTGAGGAACCAGAACACAGAGCAGAGAAGAATAGAAACCTCTTAAGAAAGATTAGTGCAAGAAGTTAAAATGCAAACACAGCACAAATACACTGCAAACTTCTGCTCCTCTTTTGGCACATGCTGCACTCACATGAGTTAGATCTCTCTTCACCCAAAATAAGTTGATGTGTGAATAAACAATGACAACAGGGACCACAAGACCAAACAGTGACTGGCTAACAGTTTTCTCTAGTATTCTGCCATCTCACATTATGCATCATTGTCACATTAAAGGCCTTCCTTAAAAAAATCCAGAAGATGCCACAACTGCCACTTTGCAGACATTCATGGGAGACAACTCATCACCTGTTCCTCACAGGAGGCCTGCGTGGACTACTCTCCCAAACCTCCTCCCACAGGGAAACCCCCACTGTGGTGAGGAGAGTGGGAACAAACTCGTCTCTGTAAAAGAAGTGCCTTCATCTTTGTGTAGTCTGTTGAGAGACTGCCTGACTTCAAACAGCCACAGCATGTCTGGGGCACCTGCAGCCATTTCAGATGTGGGGTACTGAGTCACACAGCAAACACAGACAAAAAGGGGATCAAGAAAAAAATTTCTGTGCAGATAGAGTAGAGCTGAGGGCCCCATCTATTAATAAAATGGCTGCTGGCCAGGGAGACTTCTGAATCTTGAGCATTGCCTTGCTGCCTGCGGCTGGGGAATGATTGCAGCAGGCAATGCTCAGCCAGGACCCCCCAACAGATTTTATTTATGCATGTCTGCTTTCATCTCCCCCTTGTACACAATAGCCTAAACATTGTCTCCATCCTGAGCCATACAACTTGCATATTTGCAAACATCTCTTCATCTTAAGACCACAGACAGACAGATTGGTCTTGGGTCATTAAATTCCGTCTTTTGTATGAAGTCTATTGTATGAACCAACTACCATGTAATCCTCCCTGATTTTTATTTTCTTCAAAGAACAAATGAAATACTGGTTTTGGTGTCAACAAGCAATCCCAGAATCTGATTTCTTGACTGTTTAGGAAATTCATGTGTATTCTTTTGTGTAGGGCAAATATTCTTCATACTAACCAGCACATGCGTTTTCCTTTTCTGTTAATTTAAGCACAGAAACCCTTGCTTGGTTTGCCCCCTGCCCTTTCCTGATGCACAGATTCCCAGTAGCTGCAGCACCCTGTACTTACAGAACTCCTCCACATCTGAGTGGCTGATCCCCTTAACCCAGCTGAGCACATTAACCTCTCTGAGAAGTTCATCCTTTTGAAATCAATAAAATGAGCTGCAAGGATAGTTTTATTTACTCTTCCATTTCATTTAAACATGAATCAACTCATGGTCCATTCTACAACTTTCTAGTTTCTGCACCAAAAAGAAACAGTACCAAAGTTGACTGAAGGAGGAAGAACAATCTGAAGAAATAATTCATCAGCCATTACTGCTAACAGTTTATTGTAATTTTTCAATCTATACCTGAGAAATCAAAGCCACCACAACCTCAGTGCTAGAAATTCATAGCCAAAACTATTTTGACCAACACATGTTCTGTTTTGATCTATGCTATCCTTACCAGATTCTTCACCAAAATATAGCAATATTTCTGCACACATGGACATGATTATATTCCATCTCTGCCTTTCCTGAGTAAGCAATCACATTCAACAGTATTTATGTTTCACCCTCCTTTCTTTTACCCCAAGATGCTCACTTTTGCCACTGGTATGATTAATTCAAGCTCCTACATTTTTTTACACACTCACAACATTTTACATAGGTATATTTCAGCTGTCTCTAGCTGATCCAACTCCATATCCCAAACAGACCAGGCATTATTTTGCTACATATCACCCATGCAAGTAAGCATCAGTCCTTTCTTTCTCTCCTCTACCTGCTGACACATATCCATTACCATATGCTTATTTACCTGATTTTCTTTCCTGAAACTACAGATACTCTGCTCTGTCTCCAGCACGCCAGTTTCTCTGGGTTCGTGTTCCTTCTTTAGCACCATTCTTCAGCACTCATTGTGGATTACAGCTCTCTTCTAGTGGGAGCTAGTTGCACCTCTCTACTGACATCTCTTTTGTTTCCATTTCTTTCACTTCTTCAGCAAAACCAGCTTTTATTTTTAGGTGTCCTCCACTAGCAATCCCATTCCCCCATAATGACACAAGTACAGGTCCTTCACCCAAGGTGCACACCTACCCTTTGTAGTGTCCTGCTTGTTTGGAGAACTCCGTCACACTGGCAGCCTCATTGCCTCTCTAACACATCAGCTGAAGACAATTGTCTCAGCTGCAGCTCCAGCCTACAAATCATCTCTTCCATGCCCTCCAGCTGTTCCAGGTCTACATAGCCTCTGCCAGAGACCCTCAGTAGGATAATATCTATCCACAGTACCTTCCTCCAGTTACACCCCTGTGCTTCACCAGCCATTCAATTGTCCCAAAAACCATTACCTTCCTCTCTTGAAAACAGAGGTACAGCCACAACATCCTCTTCCTCAACTAGTACTCCCATAGCCACAAACCCTCAACGACCCCAGCTAGTCACTGATGAAAGATGTTAGTGTGGGTCAGCTCCACCACTTAAATAAGCTCATTGCAGGAGCAAAAGTAGTCCCTCACTAGTAAGGCCACTGTCCCTCTCCAAAGACTTGGCAGACAGGCCTGTAACAATCCTGTCTAACCTCCTAAACTAGGATGGTCTCCTTGTTCCCAAGAGCAAACACCACACAGTCCCCTTCCCAAACATTACACTGCTTCCTAACCTGCTCGTTGGCTCCTATGGGCTGGAGATCTTTCTGCCTCCAACTGCCACAGAAAAGGCAAGCGAAGCTGAAGTCTGCTGGCATGATATATGGGAACTTTCAGTCTTTCCTCACAAGGAAGTCTCTCCGTTTCATGAGGTACTCCACAGGCCCTTTGGGCTGTGGGCAGGGAGTGAAGAGTTCAGAGAGGTGGCAGTACCCTCTGTGACAGGGACACCTCTTCCCTGAGCAAACAGGCACAAGTTTGTGCACATGGCCTTCAGAGCTGACCCTGTGAATGAATGAGGACAAGTGACACCAGCTCTACTTCCACTAACAGCTGCTGTCTGTGGACCAGAGGACACCATCATCCACCATGCCCACCAGCTCAGACCTCCTCCATCATCCAGAAGTTCAGAGTTAGACTGATTTTCTTGTTTACAGAGGTCAAGGAAAATGACTGTTTCCAGCTCCATGGTGTTCTTGACTCATATTCAGAATTCAATACTACCATCACAGTCAGTACTTATTTTTCTAGCATCTCCACACAGAAAAGGAGAAAGCGATACCCTGGCTCCAGATTCCTGGCATGGCTCTCCACTGTCAACAGCCTCTTCTCAAGATTTGGTTGGGAGTGGATGGGCACTTCACCCCAGTGAAGAAGGAACCACTGTGTTTATTGCTGAATGAAGGCCCAGGAATCAGAAGGGGAAAATGATGGGATTAAGAAAAACTCTGCACTACAAAGATTTATGTGTTAGTCCATTCTATAGAAATATTTCACTTCAATTAATTCCAGAATCTTGCATTTCTGAATGCTGTAAAAAATGAAGAAGTACAGGAGAAGCAGGGAAAAAAATGACGAAGAGACAACAGAAGTACTGAATGAATAGGACAAGTGAAATAAAGAACCAGAAATGCTGAAAACATCTCAAAAGAGACCAGCCTCTCAATGCATCACAAAAAATAGATTCTTTTTAGGGTATTTTTTAAAGGCTAGCAGATAAGAATGAATGTAAGAGCTAAGAAAAGCAGGCAGTTTTTAGAAGAAAGTTCAGTACACTCTTACTATCACTTAGGTGCACACAAAAAGTCAGTCACAAAAATACACTGATTTTTCTCAATTGACTCTAATGAAACTACTAAATTGCACTGCACTGAGATCACACCTGACCCTATATCTACCTACTCTTCCTTATGGCAGAGGACTCAGAACAAAGCTCTCTTGAAGTCAGTGGATAGCTGCAGCTATGCATTTACACAGGTGTCCAGCCCAAGGCATTCTCCCTGTATCTGGAAAGCTTTGAAAATGTGCCACGGTTGATGGTGAAGGGATAACGTAAGGAAATTTCCCCTTTTCTGGTGTGGCTGGGCTTTGCCTCTTCTCTACATCTGGGTAATTGCATTTCAAGTGAAGGCTTTCTAGCCAGCAAAAAGAGGCCCTGCAAAACGAGTTAAAGGAAACCACAAGTTTGGCATCAGAGCCAGCATCGTTCTCTGAATCCTCGTGCCGAGTCTGGCTGTCTGAAAAGCTCTGCTTGAAAAGGAGCACAAGATTTTTTTGCACGTGTGTGACAACAGCTGTAAATATTTCTCTTTGGTATATCCCATACAGACAATTCCATCTCCACTGACCCCCCGATATGTGAAAAATTAAGCCATGATAATAGATTCAACAAACACCTAGCACACTGGAAGAGAGTGTGCAAGTCAGAGTAGCTCCTTGTGAGGACATGCACCCATTTTACACACAAAGCTTTCACCTCAGACAAAACTGGCCATCCAAACGGTGAGCACAGATGCAGCATCTGTGGACATCAGGCTGTATCCAGTCCCTGTGAACTCTGTTGCAGCATAACTCATGCTGCCCAGTGGAGCTTTCATCCTTCTGAATGTCAGAGGGGTTCACAAATGAGGCAGCTGCTACTGCCATAGGAAAGGACTTCAGCTTCCAGCTCTAACAATGGAGTCTTGTCCTTTCAGATCCATAGGCTCCAGGTTCACTTCCCCCAGATGATCCACCCAGAGTGGTTGTCAGAGCAACCCTGGCCTTAGAGGTAAAGACTTACTGGAAATGACTTTGTAATAATTTGAGCTCACTCAGGGGAGCAGTCCAAAGTTGTGCATACACAACCCTCTCCAGAGCAGAGTCAAACTATCTGAAATCCCACCTGGCCACCCATCTGTACAAGCCTTTACACAGAGCAGACACACAACCAAATTGTGCGTGATGAAGCAGGAAATCTTTCCTTGGCACCTTCTACATCCTTCCTCCTCACTTTCTTTACTTCTGAGGGAACACCATGGTGGTGAAACCTGCCACCTCAGCAACATTGACGTTTTGTGTTCATCCACACGCAGGGGAGCTGACACGTGTGATCCTCTTCTACCAACATCCAACCTGTGCGAGTGGGGACAAAGCTGTGTGATCTCTAGGACAAGCTGGCCACTCAACTACCGCAAAAATAATGGAAGGAACTTCATGAGACAAACCGAGCCAACTCAAGAAACAAACATCAACAAAACCAAAAAGACTGGGGTTAAAAATCACTTCCAAATCTTGCTAGTGCTAAGCACGCTGTGTATTTACAGTGTATTTTAATCATATAACTGATCAGTCCAGTGTAACATACACCACATGTTAAGATAGATGCAGCAGATACAAACCTAATCTGATTTCATACAGTAAAAATGCACACATGCAAACAGAAATACATTAAATGCATTTCATACAAAGCATTTCTTCTTATTATTTTAAATACATATCTCAATTGCTTTGCCTGGTTTGGAGCCCACTTGAATATTCTAGGATTGTCTCAGATCCCATAAGGGTCAAGAGATCAGTGACTTCAGTGGGTGTTGGGCCAAATCCTACAAGATGAAAATTTCTTTAAGGACCAGTGTTTCAGCGTGCTGGGTTTGCATTCTGTACAGAATACACCATCCTTACAGCATAGCTACAACAAAATGTTACAGCTGAACTGCCACAAGCATGGAGTGAGAAGTTCAGCAGCGTGAATGATGAGCAAGCTCAAAATACTGTGTATCTATTGTCCACCTCTGCCAAGGCTGCTGTGAAGCATCACCAGCAAATATTCAGTGAGTGTGTTTTGGCCCCTTCTTACCCACTTGAGTCATTAACCATTCATCTTAATATCTGGGTGTTATTTTGTGTTCCCCCTCCACCCACAGCGCCTGCGTGTTTGTGGTATCCATCTGTTGTTCCTAGCCATACACTTGGACTGCAGGATCTCTGAGGAAAGGGCCATTTACTCATGACACGTGCACAACACCTCACGCACTTCAGCCTCAGCCACCAGCTGAGACCTCACATTATGCCTGGCCACAAACCAGACTAAGTCATGATAATTTTGAGATACACCAGGCACGCCCAGACACACACACAGTCATAAACCTGCACATGTAAAAGTCTACTGGAAGCAGGCACACAGGTGCCACCCAGTATCAGGGGAAGGAGGAAAGAGAGGGGCAAGATGGAAAGCTTTTGAGTGTGAAATTTTAGCTGGAACTATCTTCTGCCTGCTCACCCCCTCTAGCTGCAGCCCACAGCCTCGCAGCACCACACAGCACAGGAGCCTCTCCCACACTTGAGCTGCAGTACAGGTGCCCAGGGCATGAAAGCACCTTTCTTCAATTCAACCACATTGCATTGTGCCCAATGTAGAGGATCATCTGAAGTACCCTGGGGTCTGGTGCCAGACACACCGACAATTGCACAGACTTCCACAGGAGCAGGGTTAAGGAAATGTGTGTTCACCACATGCGCTGGTGCATGGAAGGAAACAGCAATGTCAGTGAGACTGAATAAGTCTTCTCTGGCTTTAAGCTACTTCTTATTTCATAGCTTCCTTTTTTCTTTTTTTTTTCAGTTGGATATAGTAAGAAATGTCTTGAAATGTTACTGAAATGTATTTTCATGGAATGCGTACCTGAAATGGAACATTTAGCTGAATGTGATATGGAAGGCGTGATTAGACAAAAATTTCCAGAACCAGTTGTTCTCCACTGATCCCATTTTCCTTTACATTTTGCTAGCCAAGATGTATGTCTCCTGATTTCCCATATTCACTGATACATAAATATCAAAGCAGGCAAAGAAAAAGTGATCTTTTTCCTTATTTGTACTGCAGATCAAACTAAAGCTCACCCATATGTCCTCTGCCACATCCCAAGACTTAAGCCTGGTCTCATATTTCAAGCAAAGACACACAGAGTCTAGGAGACACAGAGCATCAACAAGGTTTAAACGCTTTTGGCAAACCCACGTGCACTGAAGAGAAGACAGCCCCAGAGCTAGGGCTAGGTGTGCCAGCTCCCTCCAAACCCCTGTGCTCTAGCACCAGCCGTATCTGGAATGAGCATGCTCAGAGCTGGTGGGAGAGGCTGTGATTCTGCAATTCAGCAAGTGCTTGCAGCTCAGCCTGGTGGGTCTTCTCCCAGAAAAGGATGTTGAGACATTCTCCATCACTTGTGGCACCATCTCCCATGATGAAAAAGATGACTGGAGGGTCAGTTGGAAGGGACAAGGAATTGGTTGTTCCATGAATTGACTCCCTGCATGTTTTGGGAACAAACAGAAGACTACTTGGAAGAGCTGTCATTCTTCTGCCAACACTGAAGATGGACCCAGGGACTTAGGGGGGAAAAAAAAGGTCAGGACAAGGCCTATACAATGGGTATGTCTGGTACACTGCTAATGACTATCATCTGGGTGGAACAACGGTAGGATGAGAAACTATTTCTTAGTGTACACAGAGCAAAGAAAGCCCCTTGAGCAAACATACCAGTAGAACAATTAGATGGTTAATCACAACGTTGGCCACGAGAGGTTTTCTCCATTTTTTCCACTTCAAAGGAGCAGTGATTAATAAACAGTGTTAATCTTCTGGGGAGATGAGTCAGCCCCCTGCCCACGCTGGGGTTATCCTCACAGCGCTGCTGCTGTTCAGAGCATGAGAGTGCCCCTTGGGGAGAAGAAAGGCTTCATTTAGCTTGCAGGGCTTCATACCAGATCACACAGCACTGCACTCAGTGGCCTTCCTGGGAAGGCATCTCTTACAACTCCTACACACAGAGAGTATTCTCCAACTCCAGGTGAAGATAACAGAGGAATAGGCCCTGGATGGATCAGAGGTGCTATGGTAAAGTTCAGAGATTTTGGAATCTCTGTTCAGCTTTATTGCAGGACAGGAGTAGCTTGAGAGGCATTAGCAGTCACCATTGAGTCCGTGGGATCAATCGACCACCTCCTGCTTTTTATCCAGGCAGTTATAGGTGCATGCGTGTTGGGTGACCAGAGCAGCCCAGGAAATGGAGACAGTCCCACCTTTGTTCATTACTAGCCCTGAAGAAATGTTCCCAGACCCAGGAGGAGGCAAGCTTAAGCAGCTGTGCATGAAGGGCACTTTGTACAAGTCCTGCCTAACTCTGGAGAGGGAAAAGTCTAATCACAAATGTGCTGTCTGGGACAGTGTGGGACAAAAGAGGTCCCACTCCTCTTTCCACCACGAGGAACACATGCTGGTCCATGGTCAGTATCAATCTCTGCCTTTCTCTCGAGGAAAGGGGGATATATCTGAGGGGAGGTTGACACCAGAAGCTCAAGCAACAGCAGCACCTGACAAACACAGTGTTGCTGTTGCTTGTCTCAGGACACACACCAAAGAGCTGAGAAAAGAAAAGGGAAGTCCAGGAGAACCAAAAGTCAGTGAGTGTTTCTCTGCTGATTTAACAACAGGCAGGCATCCTACAAGGTGAACTCTCTTTTCCCCCCATACAGCCTTTGCTTCATGCTCTCACACAAGCAATAGTTACAGAATCTCCTGCTTGGGTTTGCTGAGCTACATCACTGGTGTGCACCTATGCAGTGCCTTTGTAAAGCTACTTCTACATGCACCATGCACTGTGCCAAAGGCACTGCCACCAAGGTGACACACCCTGCTCAGTTCTGTTCCTGCACTGTCTGTCCTTAGGTAGTCCCACCTGGTCTGAGCTGTTCTACAGGGCACTGCCAACAAACCAGATCGTCATCCAGTCTGTCCCACCCTGGAGCTGTCCCAACCAGTGGAGAAGCAGCAGTTCACACCAGCTGCAATACTCGCCTGATGTTCTAATGCATTCTGACCTTCTTGCCACCCACAATAACTGCGAGACAGACATTAGGTCTGCCACAAATTTCCTCCCTGCCTCTGCTGTGAGGGCCCTCAGCTCCTTGGGGCATCACTGCCTGGAGTGCACTTGCTGAGCAGTGCACTCCAGAGGACATTGCACTGCAATGACACTTGCTCCCTTCAGCTGTTCCCATTCCCTCCCCAGGGCCTTTCTTTCTCTGCTGGATCTCCAGGAGGGAAGGAGCAGCCACAGAAGAGCTGGCTCTGCTCAGCAGGGCCTCTGCTCATTTCCTGAGCACTTTTTGACGCGTTCCGTTTGTGACCAAGCTGGGGCTGGGATCCCAGCTGATATTTTAACTTCAGCCACTGTAAATAATTCCCTGACATGCACTCCGCCTGCATTTTGGCACTTCTGCTTGTGCACAGTTTTGGTTTTTTTTTTTAAGTTTCTGAGCGTTCTCTGTGTCAGCTGTAAAGAAGAAGGCATCTTGGTGAAACTGCCTGATCTTTGGTGAAGTCTAGAGACACCAGATTGGTTTGACAATTCCATGCATAATCACAATCACATTCTCTACTTAACAAGAGACAGATAAAGTGTTGTGCCATGTTCTTAGAGATGTTTACAGGACAGAGAATACTGGAACAACCACATGGCTTCAAACCAGGGAGCGATCAACATGAGGAACCTTGTTTCAGCAGTCATCAAGACCAGAAACTGAGCAGTCTGTAACAGAAAGGGATGCAAAAATCCTCTGTTGTGGGAGTCAATAAGAAATTTTACCCTCTCAGGCTGCTTATTTCTAAGTCTTCTCAGAGTTGACTTATGCCTTAAGATATCGGAATTCCTCACTGAGCCTTGCAAAGCACTTAATAAGTATTTATTTAGCTTATGCTTATTTTTACATACGCAGCCAGCTCCAATGGGAAAATGAGCATGTTAAAAGTTTATCAACTCATTGCTAAGAAATCACCCAGTCTGGATTCTGCTTAACAAGTGAGAGAGATCTTGCACTTTCCTCTGTGATTTTATGTTTCTATCATGCCTGTGATAGATGAGAAGGAATCCTCTCATACAAAGTACAGATGGATACAGACCACCTGGTCTCAGCCTTTAGGTTCCTCCACAGTGCAGGTGGCAACACTGGAGAACACAGCACTGAAGAGGTTAACAGGCATTAGCCATTAGCCTTCCCCTCACAACCACCTTTCCTGGCCATCACAAGGAGGATTAGATTCTCTGGAAACAAGGATTCCACACCAAAAAGCAATCAGAAGTGCTGCACATGCCTTTCATTGGGTATCATCCATCCCGCTGCCTTAACCTTTCACCAAGGTTCCTTTCACAGCATATAAGAGTTGTGCAGACATCTGAGGCCTCCTTCCAGGCTCTCCCTACTCCCGGGGCTTGATCTCAGGGCAAAGAGTGGAAATTCAAAACAAACAGTAAACAAAACCAAACTCTCTTAAGTGTAAGCCACACATTTGTTTGGAAGATTCTTGGCTAATTTTACTCGCTGTTTCTTTCTCACTCTGGAATTTTTTTCCTTTTTTTTTTTTTTTTCCCTTCCCTGACTTCATTACAAGAAAAACAAAGGAGAGAAGGGGAACCCAGAAAAACATTAAAGGAGAAAAAAAAAAAAATATTTCCTCAACAATCTCTTGTCCTATGTCAAGGACTTGCCCAGCTCTGTAACTGTAGAGTTAATGGACACGTCAGGGTGATATTTTCTCCTCCTGCTTGTCCATCAGGTGGCAAACCCTTTCAAACATTGCTGCTTCTTCCAGATTGAGTAGGTAGATCTGTTTATGGATGGCCCAAGCCTAAGGCCCAAACATCTGTAGGATTTGGCTCCAAGTCAAGGTCTGATCTGAGCTATCCTAGAAACTCCAGTTTTGTCTGGCCCTGAAGTTGTTGGCCATCTGCAGAATGGAAATATGAGTGGAAACCTGTCATCACAAGATGGAGGGAATTGGAGTGAATTGTAGGCAGGCTACTTTAAGCTCTTCAGGATGATTCCCAACTGGCAGAAAACTAGCTTAGCTGAAAGAATCAGTAAAACCACAGTGGGTTCACATCACCAAAGATTCTGGCCTTCTTCAGAAAAGTTCATGGCATTCCAGGGTCTAATGGACAGCTGAAAGAAAACTTGCTATTTATTAAAATTCAGCAGTTTTATGCTTTCAGGTTAGAGTGTAAGGATATTCCTGGTACCCATGAGAGAGCTCCAAGAAGGCCTCCAACAAACTTGACTTCCTGACACCTCACCAGACACATCATCTGGGCACCTAGCCCCTGTCGTGCTCACTGTGTTTCCAGCAGAGAGCAAATAGATTCCCTTCCCCAGAAACAGAAAAATCCAATTTACAGGACATTTTTTTGTACATCATAAAGAAGCAAAGAAATACGGGACCCCCCTCTTGTATCAGTGGCATGATTTGAAGATCTGTCAGTCTGTGCCCATGATATTGAAGCATTTCCTTAAGGGGATTGTGGAGGAGAAAGGAAGGCTTTTGAGACAGGTATTTTAAAGCCAGGACAGTGCAAATCACATTGTGTTACTTCCAGTTTCAATGAAAGGTCAAAGCATTTTGGTGTCACCTTTTTTCCATATCTCCTAAAGCTTATCCTGTACCAGGTGAAGCTGTCACAACCTTCATGTCTCCTAACCCACATTCTTCCATGATGGGAGGGATTATTTGAATGAGGATTCTCTAGCACTAAAGAAAATCTCTAAGGTCTGACTTCCTTAAAATAAATAAACAACAAACAATAAAGCAAGAATGATACAAGGTGACTTTCCATTAATGCTATAGTTGTTTGCACAGTTAAGACATAATTAATGTACAGAGTCAGGAAAAAAGGTGCCTGTCATTGAGCTGTCATTGAAGTGAAAGCACAGACAGAGGCAGCAGTGTTGAAAATTAAGGGGAATAGAGTGTGCAATGATTTTTTTTTTCCGGGAGTGAAGGGCAAGCCAGCAACATATCAATGCCACTCTCACAGGCCTTCCTGGATGTCCCTTACTACATATTTCTGTGTCAATAGCTTCTTTCAAAGTTTGGTCACCAACAAAGAAGTACAACTGTTAGGTCTGCCTTGGCATCATGTTGCTCATGGCTTCTGGAGAATAGTCCTAACTGAGATCTTTAAAGTACCTAAGCCTTGCAGAAGTTATCATAAGCTGTTTTTCATTATCCCTGATTCATCAGCAGGGAAACTGAGGCAGCAGGAGGTAACATACAATGCAGTGGTAGAGGAGAAGAGAACGTCTTGCCTCGCACTTCCAGCCCTTTGGCTTTGCCTACCCGACAATGCTGGATCTTGGGTAAATAATGGAGCTGTCACACCCAAATGTTATTTTTAAACTGCGGGTATTGGGTTTGGCACAAACTCCAGCAAAGCACAGCGTGACCAAGGGAGTCCTGAGGAACAAGTGCCCTGCACAGATGCAGCTGCTTTGGGGAAACCTCGTTGTTGTGCTACATTTATGCGGTCAGCTGAATGGGAGCGCAGGCCCCAGCGTGCCAGCGGCACCAGGGCCCGGGGCGAGCCCGCCGGGAAGGCCATGGCAGGAGGGACAGCTGGCCCCACCACCGCCACCTCCTCCCCTGGTGCCCTGGCCCAGGCCGCGCCAGTCAAATCCATAGGGGGGCAGCAAACCCTTTGCAGTCATGGGACTACATTCCCAAAATGATCCTCTCCCACGCTCGGTCCCTGTGCAGCTGGAGAGCCCCACACCCACGGCACCCTTGGGAAGGTCAGCATGGACTCTGCAAGCTCAGGGGAAGGAAGATGGGCCTCCAGAATCTCTTTGAACTGGACATGGGTGGCCAGTTCAGTTCAGCAACTCAGCTAGGGGGGCGACTTGTGCCTGAGCCCATCAGTAGGGCTGGCAGGGCTCTGGCAAAGCAGACAACACACAGCTAATGTCAGGTTTTGATAGGAAAACCTACACTTCCATCTAAGACTGCCAGAACCCTTTTGTGGGTCAATGGATGCAGACTCACTTTAGAGACTTGGGGCATGCAGGGTCCAAGATGCTTGAGGCTTTTACAATTGCACTGGTATGTAACAGCATGGGGACAGCCACACTGGCTCAGCACAGAGGTCCCTCTAGCTACATATCCAGCTTCCATGGTGCTCAACAACAGGAATGGAGGAAAGACCATAAGCAAAAAGCACACACGAACTTACTCCACCCCCAGGATGCTCCCTTGCCTCCAGAGGTATACAACTTCACTCAGTTTTATGGTACCCCATGTCCTCATGCTCCCCTCTCACAGCTGCAGATTTAGCACAAAGCAAACCTGAGTTTAAGAAAGGGGCCAGAACTTCCATTTAGTCTGTTCATGTAGACAGAGCTCAGATGCAGAAGTAGGTGAAATTCTACCCCAATGAACACGAACTCCTTGTCAATAATAATTAATTAGCCCTTTAGTGATCTTGAATCTCAGGGCACCGACTTTGCTTTGAAATCCTAACTAACTAATCCACACTAACTCTGTGCCCTCTCTCTCTTTCAGATTTCTGGTCAAGCATCTCTAAAAACTTCCATTCATGCTATACTCAGTCACCCAGAAAAACTGAGACACCAATTTGCTCTCTGGACAGGTCAGGGAGAAGAGACTAGAAAGGCACACAGGTGACTTACCCAATATCCCACAGGCAGCCAGTGGTGAACCTGGGATTAGCTCAAGCATTTTCCACTTCTCCCCTCCCAAGCTCCAGCCCTTTCCTGCTTGAATTTGCATTCTCCACCCAGCTGTCTTTACTGAACAGTGCCTTTTAGGCAGCTGTCAGGTTTGGATGAGTGTCTCCACTCCATCGAATGGGCTGTCCCCCTTTGTGCTGTCCCTGTGTGCTGTTAACTCTGATTTCCCACTGGAACGAGCAAAGAAAAACAAGACAGATAGCTCCATGGCAGCTGGATAGGAGTTCACCTCTCCCTATCCCTACCAGTGACAATTTTCTCTTCCTTTTCCCCTCTCCACTAGCAGCTTTCCTAGAGACCCTTTTGTCTTCAGCTCCCTCCAGAAAAAAAAAAAAAAAATCCTTATTTTCCCTCTATCCTTCTAAAAAAAGAGTTAGGACTTCCAGGTCCTAATCCCTCCAACAACCCTAGAGAGTGGTGGACAGGTGACAAACAGGTCAGCCCTTGTTTCTACTTTCCTCCTTAGAAGAAAAGGAAAAAAAAAACTTTAAAAATCTGTTCTACCCATTCCTTTAGGCTGCTCCATCTAAATACAGATATTTCCCCTTCCTCAGCCCTGAGCACCCTCTCTGCCTGCCTCCACTAATAACATCCCAGACTGAAGAACTCCATCCCTCTTTCAGTGGCTCATCTGCCTGCCTGAGCTCAGGGAAGAGACACCAGTTGCTAAGCTCTACACAGCTCCCAGAGGGGAGGAGGAAAAAAAAGAAACCTAGGAAGTGAAAAGAAAGGAAAAGGGAGAGGATTTGGTAGCAGGTTAAGAAGTGGACATGCAGGTGCAGGGAGATGCAGCTCTAGCAGAAAAGGGCCTTACAAAAAGACCTCAACCATGCTGGCTTTTAGCAGAGGGGTGCCTGCCGTCACCAGATTTATCTCAACATCTCTGCAGCAGTAACCTATCCAGCCATGCCTCTTTCTCCCTTTTACCTTACAACAGCACAGCATCCTTCCCTCAGTATCCCAAACAGCGAGGTTTAAAAAGCTTCTGTTGGGCCCAGCTGTCAAATGCCCAGGACAAATGTAGAAACAGAGGGGAGAATGCCTGATCCCAACACACAACTCTGTGATTGGTGCTGCAGTGTGACAGTCTAAATGATCAGACTTTGTGATCACTTCTGGCCATGAGGATCCAAGCACTGAGGGAGGTGATGCGAATCCATGCAGGAACCTCACAAAGCATTTGCCTGAAGATACCTGACTTGCAATTCTCCAAAACTTCACAAGCAGAAAACTGCCCTGAGAAATACTAAAATAACAAACCCTGAGCTCTGAAGTTTAAATAGCAAAGGTAGGGCTAGATAAAATTTTCCTTGGTGTTACTCCCTGTGGTGAAGAATGAGGCTAGCTACCTGGTAGATGGAGGAGAAAACAGCCTCCAGAACTCAACTGTGACAAAACCTGGGGTCGGATCCAAGAGGAGGGCTGTACAGAGTCCTCTACAGGAAAGGAAGTTTTATCAAGGTCTTTTCTGTCTGCTCAGAAGCTGGTTTCGATTAAAGAAAGAATTGCCACCAGTTCCCTTGCCTTACCCCAGTAACACATAACATACCATCCTTGTTTCCTTCCCTGCCAGTTTGCTCTAATAAAAAGCAGAATTGTGCCTGAAAAGCATGTTGCTCAAAGATGGCCCTGCCAGGCAGGCCAGGAGATGCACTCGCCAGCAGCCAGTCAGACACATGCATACCCAAATCCCTCGCTTGCCTGTAAACAAGACAGATCGCTTCCTCAGCTGCTGTGTAGGAATCTCAAGCTGCTGCAGGAGAAACCTCTCTCCTCCCAGGTTTCAGTGCTGTGTGCAAGGTGATCAAGAAGGGCAGGCATACCTGTCTTTGTAAGTCTGAGGTCCTGATACCTCCTGGTCTCTGAAAGCTTGCCATGAATGCCAGTGCTTTAATTTCAGACGCGAGCATTTGAGTTATCTTCCCCTGAACGACCATGCAAGTCAGCATCAAGCAGAGGCCACCTCAGTGGCATTTGTATGACACCTGGCACAGTCACCCCAGTATTAGAACACCACCTCAAATGATGCAGCAAGACCTTACCATCATATGAAACCAGCTTAGTTAAGTTAAGCACTTAAAATGTCATGCTTCTCAGACACCAGCTATTTAACACATTTATTATACCAAGAATTACAAAGGGGCTGAAAGGAAAGTGAGGGATGGTTTCCTCCAGGGCTCTTCTGAGTAACTACCAGCAGAAAATCTTTGACAGAGTCAGATAGAGTAAAAGCCTTGACAACAGCCATTTCCACCATGCTACAAGTTTACAGCCCTGGGTTTAACATTTGAAAACCATTCAGCAGCATCTGCCAGGGAGAAAGAGGAACGAATTGTGCTGAATCCAGACCTGATGACACTGTAATGCATGACAGCTAATCAATGCGGCAGAGAACAGCTTCTAAACTATCTGTAGTGATATGGGACACAAACATGAACCAAGACAACCAAGTGGCACGAGACCTCCCTGGTGAGGAACACCTGCACAGACAGTGGCAAGCAGCAGGAAAACTTGGCAAGACAATGAGTGCTCCTGCCCCAGGCAGGCAGAAGGAGAGAAGACTCTGAGCTGTGCACACTCCCAAGCACTGCTGCCAGCCCAGAGCAGTCTGCTCTCTCCAGTCACCAGTGGGGCTACAGCCACTTCAGCAATGCAGAAGAGATGCTCTAGGAGCACATGCCAGCTGCACAGCAGACAGACAGACTCACAGAACCTGCATCTTTTCACTCAGGGCAGCCAGCAGCTCCTTGTCCCTGAAAGGCCACCAGCAGAGAAGTAGCTCCCCATCACCTGGAGGTGGGTAAAATGGCTAGGAGGGGCAGAGGCTTGGGTGCAACTTAGTTGCAGTGCTAGGCAACACCAAAACCAGCATAAATAAAGAATCAGACAATTTGCTCTGTTCTATACTCCTGTGCTGGACCGCAGACCCATGGCAGGCACAGCTCAGCCATAGCCAGCTGAAGGCTAAGGGAGGAAGGTTTGGGCAGCCCAGCTGCAGAGGCTGTGGGGAGCCAGAGCAACTCTGAGAAACTGACACATCTTTCCTTTCCCTCCAATCCTTTCTGGCTTCTCTCCCCCCTCCTCATCAGGAAGCATATCTCAGTGGTCAGGAACAGATCAAAGCCCTCAGTCCAGCAAGCTGGATCTCCTCCTGTGGGACAAGTCCCAAGGCACAAGCCCCAAGGAACACTGCAAAGGGCATTTTCCCCCTCTAGCCACCCTCTGCTGCAAGCAGGCAGAAACACTGGCTCTTCCTGCTCTTTCATCTCCTCGTTTGATTTTCCTTGCTCTGGCTCTCAAAGCTTGAAGTCAGTGGATGGTTCATTAAAAGAGAGGGAAAAGAAGCCATCCCAATGCTTGAATAGCTTTACAGCGAGACTCCCTCGTGGAAAGCATGACTGAACATATGAGAGAGTTTTTAATCTAGCTTTGAAACAGGTGAGGGTTATACCCTGGGTTTTTTTATACTGCCTATAGCAAGGCATGTTCCAGGGAGCAATCTAGGTATTTTATAGGTCCCAGGTCAGTGTTACCAGTTCCACCCATCCAAATGTCACAAGACACGTTCAAAACATTGAGAGACCAGCTTTAAATAATCACAAGCCCTTTATTATTTAAAACCCCACAAGACAGACCTTCCTTTCTTTGCCATCTGTTTTTCTGAGGTTTTAAGATTTATGCCATCAAACTCTGCATGTATAAAGGCACAGTTTGGTTGCTTTTTTTTCTGAACTCAAACGTACAGATCTCATATAAATCCTTTGACCCCAGGAACTTAGTCTTTGGAGAAGAAAAAACATCAAACACAGGAAGATTGCCCCAGAATTGACAACCCTTGTTGCTAGTTTCCTTGCCAATAAATTTTTTTGCATCTTTCTGACAGCAGGTCACAGGTTGCCCTAATCATACGGCCACAGATATCTAAGGAGGGGAAGGCATCTGGGACAAGGTTTTGAAGAGGAACACTTATGGACATACATCGGAATAACAAAGTTGACACCTTCACCCAAAGGGTATCTCTCCTTCTGCTATTTCGAGACACATCATGCATGATAAGATTATGTACACTGCATACATCCTCTTAGTATTTGGGTGTGCCTGATTTCCTCTCAATGCCATGGCAATGGCACCACAGATAACAGGAGAAATCAAGACGGACTCTGCTCTCACTTCTAGTACTGTCCTACCAGAGAGCTCCACAAGTTGTTCAGCCTTACACTGGTGCCACGAGCATAAAATCCACTCTGCCCTGGATAACACTGTTAAACCTGGCCACAAACAGGACACCCGTGTGCCTTAAACAGGGTTAGGCATTGCCCAAACTTTGCGGTCCATTTTCAGAAATTTAGAGACAAGTGTAACAAGACCCAGACAGCACAAAGCAGATGCATAATGCTGTCTTACTCCATAGGTCAAGGATCCTCCCAAAAAATAGAAACCAACAAACCATAGAGTCACTGTGATACCTAAACTTAGTATCGGCCACAGAAAAGAAAAGAAGCTGTGGCTGAACTGTTTTTTATTTCTCTTTGATCTGTGCCTGACTCTCCAGGAGTCACCAGTAACCAGGAGTAATTTATAATAAGCTTTAGGCTTCCCTGATTTATTCTGAGAGCTGAAGCCAGGTGCAAGGAAGTTCAATAGCCAGCATTTCTTGGCTTTTATTGTGGGGAGCAAAACACTAAACATTACAAGTCCCCAGTGTGGCATACTTTGGGCTTCGATATAGGGGGCAAAGACAACATATTCAGAAAGGATGCAAAAAGAAATCAGACTTTTTGCAAGTAGGATGCACTAATTGCTTCTTGAGAGCCCTTTTCCTAGCTGCAAATCCTGACCCTGGAACAGCACTCAAATCATGCTGTGGCATTAGCAACAGAAAAGTAAAAAACACGGACAAAATTAAGGGTGGAAAACAATAACCTTGATGACTTTAAAAAGGAAGTGAATGAGGTGGATGTTCTCCATCTATCTTCAACTTCCTGACATGACATTCAAAAAAAAGTGGGCAACTCATAGTTTGATTCAGAGAGCAGAACTGCAGAAGTTATTCATTATCAGCAGGACTGATTGGAAATTCAGCCACTGGCTGGGCTTTTTTTTACACTTACAGATTGTTCACAAACAGATCCTAATGCTGTCCAAGTAAATCTACAGATTTCGAAACTATATCCCTGCAGGTTAGGAAGTCCACAACTATCATGGGTCAGCATCACCTAACTCTCTTTGACTTCCCTGAATAACCCAGCCTTCACCACCCCATTGAACAAATCCAGCTCCTCTCTTGGAGCTACTCACATGCCTTTTTCACTTGGATTTTTACTTTTTGCTATTCAGGGCATGTGACTGCTCACCTGCACTACATGGTTTGATTCTACAGTGCAAATGAATGACCAAAGACTTTTAATATAAGAGAACAAACAAGGCTGAATGATGAAGAAGTCACAGTTCACATTTTTTTTTGGACAAAAAACACTTTTGTGCTAAAGTTTGCAAAGCCTTTTAGATTCACAAACATTTTCCCCACTGCCCAAAGGTCATCCACATACTCATAAATAACCAATAATATAACTCTTTGGAGACCAGCAAAGCCAAGTCAAATTGAGAGTTTGCCAACATGTCCACAATACTGTTTACTCCATTAGTGCACCAGATCCTGCAACAGAGCACTTGACTCTGTCCCTTCCAAATTAAATGAAAGGAAAGTTTAAAAAAAAAAAACAAAACAGCAAAGAGAAACCAAAATCCATCTGAATGAGTCAGAACACCATGTGATAGCTGTCCCCTTGCAGACCACTCTGCAGCATGTGCTTCCACCAGACTGTATATGAGATGTCAAACCATTCAGTCTATAAACCCACTTTATTATAAATATTAGCATCCTGTCCCAGTGGATTTGAGGTTGATTGTTTTTTTAAAGTTTTAATTCAAGCCTAGCTCCATCAAAACAGCAATGCTACAATATTTCAGAAGCAAGTGGGTTTGATTTCAAGCACGCAAAAAGGCAGAGGGAGGGAGATTGTAAAGGGGAACAGCTAAATCTTTTTGCTTTCTCTCCTCAGCACCATTGCGAAATCTTTCTCCAAAACATAAGAATGAAGTCAAGTTTCCATGTTTTAAACAAACCATGGTGTGTTATTGTACTACACTTCTGCAACAGGGAATATAGGTCAAGAACTTTTGGACCTTTCAGATTAAGGTATACAAACTCTGGCAGCATTGCTATCTGTACTTTTCCTTTCTTCCTCCCACCTTTTTTCTCTCCACCCCTGCTCTTTTCCCTCTACTTTATTCCTTTGACCCTTGCCTCTTGCTTTCCCTTTTCTCTTTCCTCTCCCTATCTTATCCTAACAATGGAAAGCTGCTACAAGATGCAGCTTCAAATCAAAGGCCCTGAAAGGCTCCTTTATGTTTATCGACACATTTTCCACTCTGGAGTTTTCATCCAGTGGGATACAAGTATCCAAAAAATGCAAATGCGTGTGCAGATGAGCCTGCATAAATGTCTGCACACACACGAAGTGCGTGAAAACACATGAAAAGCATGTTTGCGTGCGTGTCCTTATGCTTGCAGGTTATTTCTTTTTTCCCCTTCTGCGGCCTTAGGGAGATTTGCAGGCTGGCTCTGTGCATTACGAAGTGTGTCAGGATGAATAATGGGGGCAAGCAGCTCTGCCAGCGGGTCAGGGAACAGCAAATGCGTAGAAAGGCGGGATTGTCCAAGGAGCACACGCAATATCGGCTGGGGCTCAAAACACGCGGCCAGGCAGACACCAAGATCAAGCTGGAGGCGCCAAAGCCAGGAGAAGCATGTTGCCCATTTCTGCTGGCCCCTTGCAAGGGTGTGAATTACAGATTGCCACCCAGGAATACCAGTAACTTTTTCCCAGCAACTCAAAGTACAAAAGCACTTCAGCAGACGTTTAAAATCAAGCTGTACCTTGGACCTTGTAACAGGCTGTACTTGGTCTCATTGAGCTGGATGATCAGGGGCAGGTCTTCGGCTCTTAAAACCCCCTTGATTTTAACCGTTCGCTTGATAATCATTGAGATGAAGAGCCAGGCACAATGCTGACACCCAACACAGGGCTATCAGCTGGAAAGGAATGACTGTGTCCTAGTAAAGAGGTAACAGGCTCTTCCTGAGATTTTCAAGGGTATTTTTCCTGGAAATCATTTTCATACATACCTTTACTCCAGTTAATGAAAGATGAACATGCTTCACTCAATATTTTCAAACCATTTGAACAACATATGTTTGAGAGTTCAGCATAAACCCTCTTGGGCCCAAAGTTTGCTCATGAAAGGCTACAAAAAGCAGTAGAGAAAAACAACAAGGAAAGCTTAGCACAAGAAGTAGACCAGAGAGAAAAATCCAGATGAAAAGATATATGCAGTCTATACAGTATTATACCCACAAACAATGTTAGATCTCAAGAGCTAGAAGTCCCATAAGTGCCAAAATTCAGGTTATTCACATAGCAGTAACTGGTTCCCCTGAACATGGTTGTGACACAGCCAGTGTTTTCTACAGGACATCCCCAATCATTCTTCCCTGATGCCCATCCAAGTCCTAATTTTTCTGCCTGTCTCCCATAGCCTTTGTTCTGCTTCATTCTGTGCAGCTGCCTCTACAACTTGGTTTCTCATCCTCTAGGACTTGGTCTTTCTTGAATTTTGAACCTCTGCTTGCCATCCTGAAGTTTCTGCCCCATCAACAGCCTCAGTTGCCTTCCCTTCTCACATGTGCAATTCCCATCTCACTTTCCATCTGTATAGTTCCTTTCCCGGTATCAGTCTCCTCTTCCCTTCTGACTTTCAGTAGCATTTCAAGTCCCAGGCCTCCTGCTGGTCCTCACTTCCCCATTTGTCTTCCCATGCCACACTTGTTGTGTCCAGCTGCTCCCTTTGCTGCCTTCTCCCCCAGATTCAGCTCCCAGCAGTCCTTCTGCATTTGAAGTTTGACCACACACCTCCTCCCTGCCTCCTGGGCAGCACCAGAACTGAAGCCACCAAGACTGCAGGAAAGACAGACAGCTTTTTCACCACCTCCCTAGAATCATGGTGCCATGAGAGTCATTAGAAAGGTTCAGGGATGAAATGCACTCTCTTGCTTTTGGGATAAGTGCCACAGTGATGCACGATTCAAGTGGACTCATCAAAGCATTTACCAGACTCTCACCACCATGAGCAAACTGAGATATATTTTTGGTTTTCTCTTCTCCAAAGCATGTAGCACAGCTGAAAACAATCAGCTTTTCATAGGAAAAACAGCAGGCTCTTCCTCAGTCTCAGAGAGTTGAACTCATCTGTCTGAAAATGAGGAATCTGTTTCAAACAATTTTTCTAAACCTCTGTCATGAACCCCTAGGATGCAATTCATTTCACTACTATTAGGTACCTATTTTCAGATTGGCTGATTGAACACTGTCATCTTTCTTCACAGAGGATGGAGAAAGCTTAGTTCAGACAAATTATGTGGAATGAATGCCTAATAAACAGCCAGCACTAAAAAAGAGGTGAGTTCTACCTCCTAGTGATTCCTCAATGACATCCTAGACCCATTCAGAAAGAAGAAATCAGCTGCCTCAGTGAAGTAACAAAAAAAAAAAAAAAAAAGAAAAAAGAAAGAAATTTTGCATTTTGTCTTTCTTCAAACATATAAGGGGAAATAATGGAATTTTCTCCTCATCTTGTTCCTGGAAATGAGTGAACCATTTCAGATTACACCATCCCAAGAAAAATCTATTCTGAGTCACATGTGTGGCACTATAAACGACAGTGAGAACAGTTAGAGATTGGCAAAATCATGAGTGAATGAATACAGGGTCTTATGATAAATGTTGAACAACTTCCCAAGAGATATTAATCCCATTTGCACCTCAGGTAGGATACAAGGAGACAACTCTCCCTTGCTTTGATTTGCAATTCTTCTTCAATGTCACCTCCATTTCCCTTCAGAGAGAAGGTGGTGTGAAGATGGTTGTATCTTCCTTTAAATGTCTCTTCTGAGAGGGGGATGGGGAGGAGAAAGGGGAGGCAGAGTTGCTAAAAAACTTGGAATTCAGTTACAGGAAAAAATGTGCCTGAAAAGCGACTTTCCAAAGCCAAGAGCTTCACAGGATTCAATAGTTCTTCCAGAGCTATAGGATATACAGATACATATCACTCACAGTAACATTCTGCAGGCTCCAGACTCCACCAAATTATCAGGCAGTCTTTCCAACAATTAATGAGGGGGTTGTCAGATATTTAAAACAGAGCACAGTGACTCCTTCCAACATAGCCTGCAGAGGTGCACGGCACATCTGCATTTTTCAGCATAGGGGAAAGAGTGAATTTTGTTTCTTATATGAAACTAAAAGACTGTAGGACTAAGGAAACAACATTCCTCCTTACTCCCTTCTGAGCTGGGTCGGTACAGTAAGTAACAAAATGCTTGCCCTGCAGGCCCACCCTGCCTTCAGCTTCACCAGGAGAGGAGTTCTAGCCTTAACCTCAGGTTTTTTGTTGGCAATGGCTTTGCCAGATACTTGGCCTCCCTCTGCAATGCTTTGGCCCACTGGCAACACAAACACTAGCCCAGAGAAGCTATGGGAAACCTACGCCTAGAATCAATTCAAAGGAGACAAAGAGCAAGAAAGGCAGCAAGGAGGGCTCTTTCTGTACATTGAGATGGCACCAGGCATAAAGCCAGAATAACACCCAGCCATGGTGGTGAGTCCTATCCATGTGTTCACTGGGTATCCATCGCTTGTTAGCAGTAGGAAATGGAAAATGCACAACATGCTGATTCTGGATGTTACCAGACAATATCAGACAGCTTTACGCATGCCTTGCCGAAGCAGGACAGCCCTGACCTTCAACAGCAGCTGCCTACGAGCTGCTCTGGCAGCCAAGACTCAGCTACCAGCCTTCTTAGCTCTTCTTAGACCCACTGTTGGTCTCCTTCAGTGGGAAGGCCTCCTCTAGAAGAAGGGACACCCAACAACATTACAGGGGAAGGTGGACAGCCTGGGAAATCCTTAGATGTTGGCTCGTGGCAGGTTTGAAACACTTCTGCTTCACAATAACAGAGCAAGACAACAAAGTCCAGAGAACTGTGTTGGGAGAAAGCAGTAGATGCCAGGGAGAGGGCATCTCCACCAACGTGACCATCTTGCAACTAGTGAAAAAGCTGTGGATATAACCCTTGCCAAGAAATCCCTTTTGGAGGAATAAACCTGTTCTTTTAGCAGCCTTCCCCTAGCAACCTTGGCTCTACACTGTGCAGCTGGTCCAAGGCATTTGTCTTGGAATATGTGGCCTTTGACAATCAAATTACCAGACACTTCAGGTTTTATTGCAAGCCCTCCTGTCTTGGAAAGAGCTAATGAAGATCCCACTGCACTCCTGGGCCTGTGAGCTCCAATACCTCATGCTTGTGGCTTGGTGGAATGTAGGTCTGCTTATAGCAGCCACGCTTTGCAGCCTCACCGCACCCTCCCTGTAATCCCACAGCCTCGGGAGGAACCCTCTTTCTGACTCACAGCAGACACTTCTTTTCTCTGCTCTCTCTTTCTTTTCCCCTGCACAGTTTGCTGACTAACATTCAGAAAAGTGGTTTTACCTCCCAGAAGACAGACAGGGCATTTCCCAAGGGCTGCCAGCTGCAAGCATGGGATAACTTCCATTCCCGTCTCGACAACCAGTGACAAGGTGTGGGTGTGTGGAGAGAGGGTGGAAATCACCAGAATGCCACAGCTGTTCTTCAGACAGCAGAGCAAGCTCTCACAGGCTGCACCTGGGAGGCAAATGCAGGCACACATGGTGGGATCTGGGACCTGACCAACACCTCACAGGGCCACCAAGAGGGTGTGTCCAGGTCATAGCTTTCATGGTACCCTCAAGGGCAGCACTGTCCATCCTCTTCCCAGCTCTGCTGGCCAGTTTCCTCCCTGGCTTTGGGAGAGATGCAAAAAGGCTAGATCACCACTTGCCTTGCTCAAGGGCACTGGTCCCTCACCTAAAGGTAAGCCCAGATAACCCTTCACCATGCTCTAAGAGTTGTCTGGAAGCAAAAGAGCCACATGCTATGTCTATGTCCTACTTTTGGACATCCTCAAGCCTTCCCCTCCCAGATCTGCTCTAGTTCTTATGTCCTTCTACATTTCCCTGAAAGGAATTGTCATTATGGAAGACAGGGGGCTGTGGGAAAAGCCAACACACTCATTTCAAAAGGCAAGAGCTACATCTTTAAGGTGTTGGGTTTTTGGCAATCACTCCTAACTCCCCTTTGCATGAACTCTGGGTGAGAGCCTCCCTACTTCACATTGCTGAAGTCAGGGACCCCCTTATCCTCCAGAAACTGTGCAGCTTGCTCCCCACACCAGCTGGGAAACTTGCCCAGATGAGTGGATAAAAACTCAGCAAGGATAGAACTGTCACAAAGCAGGGGATCTCATGGAATTTTGCAGCCAAGCTCCACCGTGACTGTCACAGGGGAGGTCACTGTCCTGAAGGTCACCCCTTGATTCTGTTCTGTACAGAGCGTGCGATGCGCTGGAGGCAGAAGGAGGTCTCTACCCATTCCTGCAGGGACTTAAATCCCAATCCCTGCACTACACTACTAGAGGAGCACAGGCGGCAAACCAGAGGCTGTCGGGAGAGGACTCCCCAGCCACACAGTGTGGGCATCTGTACCGCAGGGAGGCTGTTCCTCCTCAACAACAACCACCAAAAAAAAAAAAAAAAAAAAAAAAGTCATTTTTCTTCTCCCCCCGCTCTTCCCTCCTTCCAGAAAGTCTTGGTTTCATCCCACTGTGGAACAAAAACAAATGCTCTAAACCACAACATTTTTCACAAACCGGAATTTCTTGCAGTCTGGCCAGCCTTGGTGGATCAATACCAGGCATTTCTTTCCTCCTCAGCTCTGGCCTTTCCCTTCCAGCCTCCTACCCCCCACCCCACTCACCAAAGGGAATAAGAGAGCCAGAGGTGTCAAACAGAGGAGTCGGGAACACTCCAGCTTGGTTTTAAAAGGGACAGAAAAAACACTGGCGTCAGCCGGAGCACCAGGGCAGGCGCTGAGACCTTGTTTTGGATTTTGCAGAGACTATCCCTGGGGAGAGCTGTCTTTTTTTTTTTTTTATGCATGGTTTTGTTTGTAAGTTAAAAGTCCCAGGATTTGCAGTCTTTGAAGCGTGGTCAGCCTGCCAGATGGAATTAGTCAGTGCCTTTCTGTCGGAAATCCCAGGCAGATGAAGTGGGATGGAAGGACAGCATTTTTCTCATTTATCAGGAAACCCCCTGCGTTGACACCCTCAAATGCAGCCAGAGAGCTCCGCAGGACTCAAAATGCAGGCAGGATTGAAGGCAGGAAGGCAAGCAGAGGCCCAAAGCTTTCATGTGCATAGATCAGTGTGGCACCACTGAAGGCAGTGGCCCCCAAGCAGATTTACACTGCCCAAGATCCAGCCCAGATGTTTTTGCTGGTCCTTGCCTGAAGCTATAAGATGTCAGCGGAGTTTCCTCTACTTAAAAGTGGTGCTGAATTTGGCTGTCCCTGCCTCTGACTCAAAACATCTTTCCATTTCTTCCCACCATGGCCTGTTTCAAATCTTCCTATTTGTGGACTCCTCACAGTGAGCACTCTCACTCCCAGGTGAGCAGTCTCCTTCTGCCATATTCCACAGTGAGCTTTTGCCTTCCTCCACACACACCCTCAATCTCACGTCTAAACCCAAGAACCCAAGTGTCATCTTTGGCATTTTACCAATCTCTTTTCTCCTCTCCTATTGGTCTCTTTCCTGAGCCCACCATTTGAGTGGGGCTCAACTATTCAACCACTGAGTCTCTTTCCTGAGCTCCCCATGTCTCTGCTGAAAGCTTCAGGGCATTCCTCAGGCAGTCCACTGAAAAACTATACTTGGAGAACACGCACTTATTTCCACGTCATCCAAAACACCACCCAAGAGGAGAGTTAGTACTGCTTGTTCCAAACATGAAATATATGGATGACAGCCCATCACAAAAACATCAATGGATGTGGGAAGAGTTCATGAGTGCTAGACTGGAACTGACAGTCTCCTTGCAAGAGAGACCAGAGCTAAGCACTAACCAGCTAAGACCTCGGCTTCATTTCTCACAAGGTCTGGAAAGGGCAGAGAGGCTTGCTGTGGTGTTGGTGCACAGCAGTGCTATCAAAGCAACCATGCAGACAAATTCGTAGAGACTGCACATTCCACCCTTGAACTCTCCAAATCTCCGAGCAGCACGATGGTTACGCCATCAGGGTGGTCCAAGAAGCACATCACCTAAGTGACCACAGTGCACAAATACTTGAGGAGTTGATACATCTCTGTGACTGAGGGATGGATTTCAGTGGTGGGTCTCTGAGCAAGGTCTTTTTTAACAAGCAAGAGGGAGTATCTCAAGAGCCACAAGCATGAGGCAGCAAGCATATGCAATTTATTACTGGTTTTGTAATAGGTAACGAAACAACCAAAATCAAGACCAGTTTTTGAAACCCTTTTCAAAAGCCTTGCAACTTCTCTACCACCACACCAGCAGCAGCCAGTCTGTGGGATAAATGCTGGCTATGTGCATTGATGGACATCTTCCCTCCAGCTCCTATCAACCCTCTGTACCAGGTCCTCTGAAACACCCAGTACATCCACAGGGTAACACTGCCCTGTGGTGATTAAACACAGCTCCAGACACCTGAACTTCCACATCCCAAAGTCACCTGCACGACAGTAAGGTAAAAAACAATGCCAAAGAGCTGGAACCAACTCACAGCCATTGCCAGCACTGTTTTGTGAACACCATGAAAAAACCAAGACCAGTCAAAGCAAACAAAACTTATTTCCCGCACTCAGAATACATGGCAACTCAATAGCTCAATCCATGAGCCCAAGCTGCTGCTTCTTCAATTCCTTGCTCCACATGGTACTTTCTCTGGGCCCCTGCTGGAGCCTGACTAGTTCTGCATCTTTAAATTCTGACTCAGAGCACAGACAAGTTAGGAAACCTCAATCTACAAGAACACCAAAGCAGATCTCCAAAACAGGCAACAGTGTGCAGCTATCACTTGGGCTATTTGTTGCTGTAGGAGTAAGCACTGAGGCTTGCTCACCTGAGCAGGAAATGCATGCTTAGGGTGGGTAGAGCAGAAGATGGACCCCCACCTTTTGATTACATTCTGGCTGCTCAGAAAGACATGCCACTGCAGAGCACAGCATTTGGCTTTCACCCACCTCACACCTTTTGTCTACCCTGCAGCCTCCCAGACAGCCTGGTCCCACCCATACAAAGATTCACAGAAGCACAGAAGGAGTAAGGCTGAAGGGACCACAGGGGATCATCTGGGCCAACCTCCCTGCTCAAGCAGGGTCATGCCAGAGAACATTCCACAGAATTGTGTCCAGATGGTTCTTGAGTATCTCCAGGGAAGAAGACTCCTCAGCCTCTCGGGGCAATCTGTTCCAGTGCTCAATCACCTGCACAGTAAAGAAGTTCTTCCTCATATTCAGGTGGAATTTCCAGTGCATCATTTTCTACCCATTGCTTGGCACCACTGAGAAGAGCCTGGTTCCATTGTCTTAACACCCTCCCTTCAGATATTAACAGACATTGATGAAGTCCCCACTCAGTCATCTCTTCTCAAGACTGATCTGACCCAGCTCCCTCAGGCTTCCCTCACAGAAGAGATGTTCCAGACCCTTAACCATCTTTGCAGTCCTCCACTGGACCCACTCCAGGAGCTCCATGTCTCTCTTGTACTGGGGAGCCCAGAGCTCAGCACAATACCCCAGGTGAGCCTTCACCAGGGCTGAGCAGAGGGACAGGATCACCTTCCTGACCTGCTGACAATGCTCTTCCTCATGCCCCCCAGGATACCATTGGCCTTCTTGGCCACAAGGACACTCTGATGGGTCATGGATCAAGCAGGACTCCCAGGTCCATGTGCCTGCAGTGGAGAAAGCCACACCTAGGCAGGAGCCGCCCTTACCAGCCTGCAGAGGGGCCCACGTGGGCTTTGTTTCATTGCTGCAAACAGAAGGGGACACAGAGAACAGGAGTGATTTAATTTACTGGAGGTCTGGCCCCATTATATACTACTTTGTGCATATTTAAGGGATGCCATAAAGCTGCCAACATGGCCCACAGCTGGGCAGAACATGAGTAACCCTAGTTTAGAGGAAGAGGTAACAAAAGAACCTAAGAGAGGTCTGAAACCAGGAAAACAGGCTTGTTTATGAAGCCAAAAAGAGAATGCAGCATATTCCAAGACCAAGGGAGTTTTTCTCGCAACATTACTTTGCCTTGGCTACCTGGCCACTCTCACATAAACAATGGAGACACACCAAGAAAGCAAGGAGACTTCACAGAGGTTATAAAAATATCACTTGTGTAATTAGACTGAATCAAAACTCATGACTTTCTGGTTGGAAGGAATGCATGTGTTTCCCCTCTCGTTTCTTTTTCTCCTCTTTTCAGTTTTTTTCCTCATAAAAATCTAGATAAACAAAAGCCCTAGGATATTGGATGGTTCCTTGGATATTGTTTTAAAAGCAGAAACAACAACAACAGCAACCACTGTGGTGAGGAGCACAGTCTGTGACTGACGCTGTGCAGCCCCTGTTTTTCTTCGTTTGCAGAACTCTTCTCACCCTTGCTCTGCCCCACACAATGTCCATCCATGTGCCCTGTTCCAGGACAGGATAAGGCACCTTCCCCTTGTTATGTGCCTTCCCACTCTTCCCTCAGCCACAGCAGCACTCTAAGCATGTCTAAACCCAAGAACCCAAGTGTCATCTTTGGCATTTTACCAATCTCTTTTCTCCTCTCCTATTGGTCTCTTTCCTGAGCCCACCATTTGAGTGGGGCTCAACTATTCAACCACTGAGTCTCTTTCCTGAGCTCCCCATGTCTCTGCTGAAAGCTTCAGGGCATTCCTCAGGCAGTCCACTGAAAAACTATACTTGGAGAACACGCACTTATTTCCACGTCATCACTCTGCCAACGGGTCACCTATATAAGTAACTGTGGCAAATTGGATTTACATTCCTGCCTCTCTCCTCGGCTTCACGGGCAATTCACTTACTGCCTCCTCACAGTGAGATAACTGTAAACAGAAGAGGGGAAAAGACACCCCTCTAGACACCCTTGCCTACCACAACTAGTTCATGAACTCTGCAGGGCAGGGACTTCCCACTACCATGCACATGGAGCCCACAGGGCTGTGAGACACCGCCTGCAAGATCACCCCCACACATTCTCATTCACAGTAGCCACCAACATTCACCCACTTTCTAAAATGCTTTGGATAAAAAGCATGAGTGTTGCCAGCTCTCAGCTTCAAAAATGTTGTGTGTGGCCCTAGAACAGAATGATATAGGCTTCAAAATAATAAGACTTAACCAACCCAAAAGTATTTGGAGTATTTTTCATCTGTTTTCTTATTTGGACCCTCGAGGCTTCATATTTTCAAGTGAAGTTGTTTTCTTCCAGGATCAAGAGAGCTGGAAATGCTAGTCTGAAAAAATAAAAATAAATAGAAAGCTGAGAATCTCATTCAGCCTCTTGATTCCAAGAGCCCAAATAAAGACCACAAGTCTCAAATAAAATCCACAAACATCATAAGCTTCATGATGATATTCAACAAGGGATGCCAATGTTTAGAAGCATGAAGTGATAATTCCCACCTCACTGGATCTGGTTTTATTTTCTTTTTCTCACCTCAAATTCAATGACTGTTTTTCTGTTCCTATAGGGACTCTATTTCTAGACAAACAAATCAATTTCTTCCCATACATCAGAGAGTGTAATACTATCTATCTGCTAATTGCTTTTGAAATTCTTTAGTCCTTGATGCTTCGAAAACAAGCAATTCAAAGAAGTAAAAACCCAAGTAATGGTCCTAATGAGAACAGCTGCATCAAGAGCTCCACATTTATCCTTTCTGTTAGTTTACTACTGTTCAATCAACTCTTGTGTGCCCCTAGCTTGTCCTCTCCTGAGCCAACAGAAGATGGATATAGGGATAGGGGACTGGAGGACAAACTCCTAGGAAACAGAGACCCCGAGTGGAAGAAACCCCAAGCACTTCTGAGCCTCTCTGCTTTTGGGGGGCCAGAACAACACAGTGGTTTTAGCAGGAAGCTTCAGAGTTCCCAGTGCTGCCCAAAAGAGTTATTTTTTCTCTTCTCTTTTTTTGGCCAACTATCATAGATAAGGAGAAAAAAACCCACAAAACAATTTAGAACAAACAACTTCCATTTTTTCCCTCTTGTCATCAGAGTAGCCAAAGTTCCCTCTTAGAAAAGGGTTTAGAAAAATGGTGATCCCTGCCTCCTTTATACATTTGCTGCAAACACACTCTAAAATCATGCTGTGTTCCTTTGGGGCACATTTGGCAGATAAAGGACCTCCATTGAGAGGGACACAGAGGCACACACTTCAGCTGGGTGACTGTAGACATACCATCACTGCCTTCTAGAGGTGAAACCAAGAAGAGATAGTGTGACACACTGTCGCCAGCTATGCAAACTCACAGCAGCTTCAACTGCTCTCAAAAGGTGTTGATCCAAAGAAAACATGAAATAGAAGTCAATGGATCCGAGTGGAAAATATTATAGCAGTCAAACAGGCTGCTCCAATAACATCACCTCTACCCACAGGTATGTTTGAAGGGGATGGGGAGAGAAGGGGAAAAGAGAGAAGGTTCTGTACTGAAGATCTGAGAAGTTTGGGCTTGTTTGGGGATGAGGTTTTTTCCTGCAGAAACCCCTACCACTACTAGGGAGCTGTGTGAGTCCCAGAATGCCAGAGGCTAATGGGCGATGGAAATATCCTTCAAAAACTGCTACAAGCAGCCACAGGGTCTTGCATAAATCACTGCAAGCTCAAATTAGGGTCATTAACATATAGCAAGGTCATGGCCCAATCATTACTGAATGCTCCTGGCAGAGCTGTGATGAGTGAAGTCATGCAGCATCACACTCCACTACTGGTTGTCTATGCCCAGCAATCCTCAGCATCCTGCCAAGGGGCAGCCCTCTGGATAAAACAGTCACATGCAAAAACTTATTCCACAAACAAATCAGAACAAATTTTAGGGCTAAAACTTAGTTTACAGGCTCTCTCACTCCAGGGAGCAACAAAAGCAGTTTTGCAACCAGTAGAAATCACCCTCTTTCTAATATCTTCACACACATGCACAGAGATATCCACACCAATCCAGACACCTCCCGTGTGTTTGCACTAAGACATCCAGAAAACAACTCTGCAACAACCTCTGGGATCCATCGGCCAGCAGAGATGGCCGAGACACTTTGCAAGAAGAAAAGCCCTGCTCGTGCAGCAAGGAAGCACAGCTGCTGTGGCAATGACATTTCAGCAGGTCAGATCTGAGTATGGAAAGCAACATTCCATCTTGACTCATCCCTGCCTGGAGGCTTAGCAGTTCACAAAAGGCCTGGTAGCATGAGGCTGCAATAGTTGTGCAGCACATCTGCTCCTTTATCTCAACGCATGGACAGCTCCCACTAGTATGATCCACCCCTTATTTTTACATCCACCAAAATACATTGAATTCCTTCCTTCCCCCTCAGAAATCCAGTGCTGGCCTAGCTCACCACCTTCTTGTTGGACAGCTCAGTCACTCCGAATTCATCCCGCCAATGCTGGTGAGAGATGAAACCAGATCCTGGGGCTCCACAGGCGAAAGCTGGTCCCCCTCCAGGTCCCTGAGAAATCCTTTGCGGTCGCAGGGACGTCACTGCTGAGGTGGGATCTACCTCAGACTGAGGAGGCTGCCTCTGGTTGTTATTAGCTGTACTGAGGATTCGAAGGACACGGAGGCATCAAGCCAGCTTCTACTCCAAAATACAGAGATCCTACATTTGCAGAACATGCATCTGGCCTTCATTAATTCTTAAATGGTCCAACGTGGAATCAGAGTGGGGGGCAGGGAGAGAGCTAACACACTCCACACTGAACAAGGGACATGCAGGCAACAGGATGTTTTGCTTTGAAGATGTTTCTGGTCGGAGAGTGTCTTATCCAACAAGCTCATGCTGCAGCATCAGCGTGGCCCTGGGTGCTTGTGTGGGACAGATAGCCTCTAGCAAGGGCTTGGCCTCAAAGTTTATCATGGTGGTCATCACACACCTTAGGATGGTAGCCAGGGTGGCAAGCCAAACAAGAAGATTGGAAATTCAGCCATGAAAAGGTGATGAGATGGTCTTTTACCCTGACAAAAGGAGGAACTGGACTCAAACATATTGCCAATCCTTCAAGAGCAGATCTCGGAGCAGGGGGCAGGCTGGAGAAACGAGGTGTCAACATTCATGCTTTCCCTCCACATGGCTGGAGGCATGACCATCTTTCCCCTAAGGATCTGAGAATAAACAGATAATTAAACAAACACACTACAAAGATCTATGTTTCCTCCAGGAGTGAAGTGCATCCCCTGTCTGGCAGACACAGGGGTGGCAGATTGAAGGAGAGTGTCAGTCTGGCTCACAAGAAGCAGAGTCCATCTGTGAGCGTGGCTATGAGTGTACATGGAAGAGTGATTCAGCACGTATGAATATCTAGATAGGTGGGTCGCTGAGCACGCAGCTGAGCATGCTTGTGTGGGCAGCAAAGCACATGGCAGAATATCAGGACACCGGCAGCCTGTGGATAAACAAGTGTGTCAGAAGTGAAAGGACACAGCAGAGCAGGGGACATGTTTGGAGGAAGAAGTCAAGAACTGTGCCAACTTCTATCTTCCAATAAAGCTGAAACATTCCCTCACTTTGCTGTGGCACAGCAGCCTACAGGGAGAAGCAGCCGATAGCCTATATCTTGTTGGTGGCATCAGATGGTGACACTTTCACTGATTTGGTGCTCAGAAATGGGGCAGACCTTGGGCTGACCTGACCTCTAAATGAGCAGGATGGGAACTGTGGGAAATGACGTTGTAAACAGGAAGGTATGAGATAAATAAGGGATGGGGAGGGAAGACATCCATTTAAAGTGGCAGCTGCTTTTTAGCTTCATTTCACCCCTTCTGCTCAGCTAGAAATCAAGGCTCCCACCCTTTTCTGCTCACCTGTCAGAACAGCATACACTTACTACTTACAACTCTTTCCTAACTGATGCAAAGCTTGCTTCACGCCCCTGTTAACACCATGGCTGAAGTTGTCCAGGAAACTGGGGAGAACATGTCTGCATGCTCCAACAGCTTGAAGGAGAAGACTGGGCATGAGATTTCTAGCTAGCTCCTGTCTTCAGAGAGCCAGAGCTGTTATATGCAACACAAAAACGCTCAGTGATCTTCCCTACACCTCCTCCAGTCGAGGTTATGGTAGATGCTGGACAATCATGTGATATATGACGAGGCCTCCTCCTAAGCATTTAGGGCAGTTAGAGGGAACAAAGTACAGCAGGGAGGAGTGATCAACTCCAAGTGATGTAGTGTAATGGAACAGAGGGAAGAAGGGGAATAAATTCTCTTCTAGCTCCATCTAGGATTAGATGTCTCTAGGAACTGAACCTTGCTCAGCATCAGTCCAACCTCAACTTCTGCAAGCTGCAATCTGTGCCTTTTAGGGACAGTACTCTGCCCGGTTGGTCTCAGAAGAGAGATCAGCCTTTAGTTTCTGCAGCCTGATGCAGTTCCAATTTTAAGCCACTTTTGACATAGCAAATCTACATTTAGATATTAGACATACAGAGTTCTGTGCTCCCACTCCTACATCACAAATATGCTTTTCCCATTCTAATGGCCTAACAACCAGTAAAAAAGGATGGGGAACCTTCTGGTCAGCCCAAGCATTTTTGTTTTCTCTTCAGAACTGGATGTTCCTTGCCTAGAATGAGATTTTAGTCCTGCAATTTCTGATCACTCCTGCTGGCAACTGCCTTTCCGTTTGCTCAGCTCTCCCCTTATCCCTTCTATTAGGGAAGTGGCAGAAGGTTATGCCCTACATCTCCAGGGCAAAATACAGAACTGTCACAGAACAGTGTAGAAGGGATCAGCCCCATTTATCTGGAAAGGGAAAAAAAAAAAGCCAAAGCCAACCAACTCAGCCCTGTTACAGAAACCCAGTTAAGTACACAAGCTAAACAAAACACAATTAGGTTTCCTTTGGCCAGCCTGGAACATATGGTATTCGTCAGCCAGTCGTGTTCCTCTCTCAATTCTGGCAGGAGATAGCTAACTTGTTCCAAGCACTGAGAAAGCTCCTGGAAAGTCAGCATGCTGAGCAAACTTTTGGAGGGGGGCTAGCTGGGGATATAATAGCTCACACAGACACAGATTTGACAGCATTTCTTCCACATTGTTCAGTGCAGCTCTAGGTTACAATGCCACTGGCTTTAGTACATTCCTGGTTCACATTGTTCCCAGTGGTATTGCATCTCTATGCCCTCATTTGCTAAGTGCACACACAGTTTTGGGGTTGAGGGCTCCTATCAAGTAGGAAGACAAAGGTGTGGAAGGAAGAGAGGTTCCTGTGGATTTGGGCTCAGGAAGAAATCCTAAAAGGACGAATTGTTTCCATGAACAGTACAGCAAGGCCTTTTTTATGCTACCTTTCCAATGCAGGCTGAAAACGGCTGCTGCCATCCCAGAATGGATTGGTGAGCAGTTCCCCAGCAAGAAAACTACAGTCAATACTGTGGTGTCAAAGAGATTGGTGGTTGCAGGAAGGAATAGCCTCTGAATTTGGTCATCTACCAGAAAACTGCTTGAGGAGCCTGGCTCTGTGCTAGGCATAGTCTGCTCTGCTGCAGTTTACAAAGCAGTTAGCAAAGAGCTGATTCACAGAGAAATGAATGCATGTTCCAATACAAGGAACTGGAAAGTGTGCTGCAGTACAGTAATATCCACAAAACAAGTGCCACAGCAAAATCAGTTATGTCTATGGGAGAAGGAAGCTGCTAAAGGACCATTGATTTATTCCAGTTTCAGACTGGAAGTGAGCAGAGTGTTTCCCACTGCACAGTCTAGGCCTGCATGAGAGTTTCAACTGCTTTTTGTGTCCTCATAGTTTAGCCTCATTGATCATTGCCAGAGCTGGTCTGATACCTCTTGCATAGGTTTGCTTGGTCTGCTGGAGGCCTTTTGTCAGCCAGGAAACCAATTTATTCCCTCCAGTGCAGTTACAAGCCAGCACTGTCTCCAAGTTTCTGCACTACCTTTTATTTTCTGGTACACACTTGGCCTTATTGCATACCTGTTTCTCCCCTGTCCCTGCTGATGGACAGCCTGGTTGGCTCAGGCCACTACAGACTCAGCCTAATTTTCTTCAGGCAGTGAAAAAGTGGGAAATGTGGTTGTAAAGTAGAGCAAGAGGATTTCTTCTGATTGTTTCTGTGCTCTTTGGCCCACCTGTTTGCTGCCAGAGTCTGGCTTCCTTCCTCATTTACCTGCTAGGCACAGCCATTCTTGTTCCTTCCTTTCAAGAGACCAGGGTACTTCAACTCCCTAATACACAGCTTTTCAGTGACATTCTTGCTACATCAGTAGCACTTCAGAATTGCATGGGTTTTTTTACCTGCTCCTTGTAACCCTATACTCTTTGTAGCAGGAGGTATTCCCTCACTTCCATTTCCAGCTTTTTGCCATCTAAGATCTGGCTTAGGCAATAAGCTTCTGTATGTCCTCACTGCATTCACTGTTGACTCATTTGTCAAGTTTATTGGAAATAAATGCATTGGGAAAGGCTATTCCACCCTTTTGGGTTGCTATTACAAACCAGCCACACTTGTCACGCTCACTTATGTGCTGGTGCACATCAAGGACTGAAGTGCTTACAGAAAACTTTTGCATCTGTTTCTCTTAGACGACTGCTTAGCCTCATCATATTCAGAAATTTTGCTGGAACTCACAGCTTCAGTGTGGCATTTCATTAGGATTATACACGTGCTCTTGGTCAGCTCATCTCTGGCCTGACAGACATGTTGCTCTTGTTCTACATTAATAACAACAGGAGCAATTCTCCGCTGAGGTTAATGGGTATAACACACTGCTCACAATCACTTTTGGCGCTAGCTTCACCAGTGCAGCCAGACAAGCCACCTGCCCTTTGCAGGAGGGGACCATCTGAGTTTTGGAGCTGAAGGATCTACTGCAGTTTCATCCTTCAAGAACATTGTCTGCCACCCCTTTAGGAGCTCTGTAGAGCAAAGCAACAGTGCATCACCATCCCCTCCCCACAGCAAGGAGACGAGTGTAGCTGGCTTTTGTTCTTATCCACATCACAGATTTCAGTGGGGCCTGGTCACTGAGGGCCATCCATCTCTTTTGCTCTCAGGTCCTGCTCAGCAATACCCTACTGGGCTTTCCCCATCCATCATTACTGGCAATTTCATCTCTGTCCCTTGCTGGGCACTTCCTCTCCTTGTCTTTGAATCAGAGGGTTTTTTCCCCTTCCTCAAAGGAGCTTGTAACATTTACTGCATGGTATTGGAATCTTTGGGCTGAACCGAGTCACAGTTCAGCAAAATTACACTGGTGTCAGCTTCCTCACAGTAGGAAACTGGTCATACTGCAGCTGTCTGTTTTCCTGTTTAAACCATCCCATCTTCCTAAGACTCCGTCTTCCGTGGCAGAGGAGCTGCATGGCTTCTGAAACAGGAGACAGCAGTTGCCAAAGGTCATTTGCAAACCGTTAAAAGCAAGAGGGGACTTCACAATGTTTCCATCAGTAAGCAGAGTTATAGCGTTTGGCTCCTTCCTGCAGTCTCCCAGTATCTCTCATTAACACCCGTTCACTACTGCTCCTCTGGGAGCAGAGTGAAATTTCTCTGGCTTCCAGGACGGAGCTTTCTAATGCAAACTTGGTGCAATGTCCCTGCATGCCCTGTCCCAGGCTATGTGACTTCACCAGCACCACGGCAGACCGCAGCACCCCCTCGGTGTGCTACTTTCAGCACCATAGGACTCCTTGTGTTATTTAGGTTATCTTACATGTTGGAAAGTATCACACGGTATTTTACAGGGCTTCAAAACTGTCCAACAGATAAACAATGAAACCACACATACACAGAAATCTCAAAAGGCACCGTTATGTTGCCTAAGCCTGTGCTGACAGCTTTCAACCTGCCCTGCATCCAGAATTCCTCCCCTTCCCTGTTAGTTCATTGAAGCCACACGATTTTACATGAAAGAGCAAGGTGCCAAATATTCAGGGCTGCCCAGCACAGGTTACTCATTGGCACGATCCAGATAGGCACAGCAGACAAGCTGCTCTTTCATGCAGCAGGGGAGCTCTCAAAATGGAGGGGAGCTCTCAAAAATGGACATGTGCAAACATATGCCATATTTGTTTTCTTGTACTGGCATTACTCAGTAGTACCTGCTACAGGGGAAGCACTTCTATGCTGTGAAAACACCTAAGCATGAGCATTACTTTTATGTACATGAACAGAAGAATTTGAGAGCCTGTGTTAGCCACTTGTAAATGAGTGTGCCCACCTCACTTGAAAAGCTGGCGCAGCATGCAAGTAAATGTAAGCATAATAAAAAATAATAGGAAACAGACAGGCAATAGAATTAAGAGCAGCAGCGAGCTGGGCTCTTCTAACCAGTGACATCAAGGGATTGCTGAGGTAATACACTGATGGGTTTTAAATTAACTGTAACCACTCAGGAAAAAGATCTAGGCGTCACTGCGGACAGCTCAATGAAAACATCTGCTCTGTGCACAGAGGCCATCAGGAAAAAAAGAACCAAAAAATGTTAGGTTGAATAGGATAAAGAACAATACCAAAAACGTTATAAATGCCACCACATAAATCAATGACACATTCACACTTTGAGAATGAGCTGAAGCCTGCTCACCCATTTCAGAGCAGGGATAACAGGGACAGAGGCCAGAGAAGGATGCCAAAAAATTGTTAGAGACACAGAAAGGTTTCCAACGTTGTTAGGAGGAAAGATCAAGGTCCAAATGGCTCAATAGCTTGCACTAGAAGTGTATAAAATGATGAGTGAGACAGGGAAATGGGAAAACCTTCCCTTTCTTATGCTAAAGAAATGGTGGCCACCTAAAAACACTTCAAAAACATTATTGCAACAGGAAAAAGAAAGCCCATCAATATTTTGCAGATTGCTCAGTTAACATGTGGAGCTTGATGCCACAAGATGTCAGAGAGTTAAGCCCTCACCACACTGCCATTACAAAACAGTGAATGAAATGTATAGGACACATACATCCATCCTGGTTGGAATGCCTGGGCAGGCACCGAACTCCTGGGCTGGGAAGAGACAGTGAAACCAATGGCAATGAAGAAAGCCAGGGAGGAACTTGATACCAGCAGGAATGCAAGGAGAAAGTTAAGGAGAAAAAGGTGTCTGGAAAAGGAAAACAGGAGATAAACTTCATGCAATAATCTGGAAAAAGGTTAAGGGAGGTGTTTTGTGGGATTTCATCTTTCAGTCGCCAAGTGATAGAGGGGAAAACTTTTTTAAGGTACTGCTAGGCTGCATCCATAGCATATGCTCCAGTCCTCTGGTGAAAGGAAAAATGGAAGATGCTGACCACAGGTGAATGTTTACAGCTGCAGCCAAGCCATGAAGAGCTGTCCCGTTCAAGCCTATGCTCCAAACACCAACATCCTGGTCCATCCCCAAGTACTGCATTCTCTCTATAACTCAGTTCACCATTCCAACTTCAAAAATAAACATCTGAATATCCTGCAGATGAGAAATTTCAGGCAGCATTGAGTATTTTCAGTCTATGGTTTGATTTAGGCTGGCACAGAGAGACCAGCTGTAGTGGTGCACATTTTGAGCAGCATGAGGAAAGAGTACTTTTTCCTGTGTTGTCCACTGTGCCTCCAGCTCAACCATCCTGGAGCCTCAGAGTCCAAGTGTATCTAGTTTGTATAGAGCTGGGGGTTTTTCCACCACACAGGGACTTATGACAGCACAAAGCCTCATCAAGTGCCTGCAACTCAGGAAATGGCAAAGCCTGCACATCACTGAGCAGAATCTGAGCAGGTACTTAACTATGAAGCCAACAAAGCTCTTCAGACAGTATGTTTGTTATAAGGGTCATCCTGGTCTGCACATGGCTCTGATTTCCTTTTCAAGAGCAAGCAGATGGACAAGGACAGCAGAAACAGACCCTTATGGCCACTGAAATAGAGCAATTTTTCCTTCTGTTCAGGGATTTCACTCAAGTTCTCCCCAGCTGCAGTAACAAGAGCAGTTGGGGTGGTAACATGAACACATGGGAAGCATTAAAGCACAACCTCACACAGCACTTGGGCCCATCCAGGCCACTCATATGTAACAGAGCACGAGGTTGCCTGCTCCTCTGTCCATCAGTGTGCCCATGGAATGCCCATTGCAGGGCTTTCCTCTGCTTATGCAGCCCTAGCACTGGGGTTTTTTGCTCCACTGTGCACGACTGGTGCTGTGGATTCCTAGCCAGGCACGGCCTAAACTGGAAACGTGACACCAGGCAAGCAATCACACAGCTTTATGGTAGGGCATGTAGCAGCACATGCACATCAAGCAGCAGTCTCAGTCCTGGAATGAGACCATCCATCACCAAAGGCGTGGCTATTGCCACTCTTTAGTATTGGAAACAGCAGATGGGTAAGAATGTGCCCTATAGTCCTGGGACAGTGGGACTTTTTTTCCTCCTTTCCCTCCCAAGTGCTCCCCTCCACCTACCCTTCTCCCAGGAAGCACAGAGCATCACAATCAGAAATAAAATCAACAATGATGCAAAACACACAAATAATCCCACGGCTACTTGTTCAACCTTTGACATCAGCTGCCTGCTCCTGGCTTTGGCATATATGGCCTTCCCTTTGCAGCATGGGAAGCAGGAGCCCCAGCACAGCACATATCACCCATTGCTCCAGCTGCTTTTCTCCACACCTACTCCTAATCCCACCCACCCTCCTTCCCCACCCAGTGGGGAACCCCACCACCAACATACCATGCACACAACATAATAAAGCAACAGAGTACAGTGTTAATCAAGGCTTTTATGTGCTGCCAACATTTCAAAAGGCACAGTACATGCTGTATGCTCAGTGCCGTCAGACACCAAGACGGTGTTTTAGGAAAAAGGTAAGGCAGGAGGAGAGTGTGAGGGGGAGAACAGACCAAGCTTTGTGGAATTCTTTTTAAGAGTGTATGCATGACTGTATAAAAGGGCATTTTTTTCCCTGACCTCAAAGAGACAATATTATTTCACACAGACTTATTTCCAAGAGCTGCCAAGCTATTTCTACATGAACCAGTGCCTGGTTGAGGCAGTGACTGTGAAGGGGAAACCCTCTCTCCAAGTACGACATGGAAATTCCTTGACCTCAGCTGCGAAGCCAATCAACACGTGTGCAATGGGCCAATGAAAAAGAAATTAAAATACCAGAGTGGCCAACACAGATGTGGGCAGGTATGTAAGGCAGAAGGCACAGCCTGCTTTTTCCAGTCAAAAGGCCTGACAAAAAAAAAAGCAGAGATATGCCAGGCTGAGAAGAAGAGGAAAGCAGGGCAAAATCAAGAGCATTGAGACATTGGTTAGAAAAGCAAAGATGTAAAATGCCTGGCAAACAGGTTCTGAATCATATTCTAAAGCCTGAAGGTAGAAAGGCAGGGCAAACAGGCATGGAAGGCAGAAATAAATATTTATTTTAGGCCATGCTATCATTTGCTGTGCTTCACGGAAAAGTTTGGGTGTTCGTGATGAGCCCAGACAGAGCCAAATAAGTTCATCATCAGTCTAGACCTGGTCACACCAAGAAGTGACTACACCACAGACCTGCACCCTACTCTAGAGCTGTGTTTGCTTCCTCCAGGCCATTGGAGAAAACACCTCCAGAGTGAAACTATTTTTCCTGACTAACATTAAGGACACACCAACATACTGTCTCCAGCAAAAGTCCCACAAACAAGTCACCACTGGATAAAGAGCTGAACAGCAACAACTGACCCATGTTAGCTTTCAAGTCAAGGGAGACAGAGCCCTTTAGTTTCTTTCTTGGAGAGCTGGATAGCTGGATTTAAAGCATCTGAACCCTAGAAAACACTTGTGACCAGGGATAGGAAACTTTAGGATGGTCAAAGCAGCATTCCCCCACAGCAGAAAACCAATGTACCCCAGCCCCCCCACGGCTCTGCAATGGGATTAATAATACTCCACAGTCAGGTCACTCGGTGTGAACGTGAGCTCACAGCACTCCTGTAACACGCCAGATGCACAGCCTCCTCTCTCCATGGGATAGATGTCAGTCAGAAGGGATCTCCCACTGCCAGAATAATTTGTCTTTTTCATGGCCTGCTCCCAGGTTAACAGCAGGCAAGATGACTGCAAGGTCTGGGCCGCAGACCTTCCAAGCAACCTGCATGAAGCAGAACAGCAAACACAAGAAGTACTGGTGGCATCCGTGGGTCAGTTTAAGTGCACACAAGGATGGGGATGCACAGCCTTTTCAGGGCCATGAGCCTCTTCTAAGATCAGCCAAGGATACAAGCCACAGCTACAAGCCTTATTACAACAGTGTCTGTATTTAGAGGAAGTAAGTAAGAGCAGTCCATATACTTTCATCCTTTTCAGAGTCCCAAGAAACTCCACTTGACGGAAAACATTCACTCCTTACAGCAAGAGTGACATGCACTGACCACAACAATTTTGTTGGTGATTAGATACTCTGCATTAAAGATAAAAGCAATCAGATCCAAGTGAGACCTGTGCTCCAAGACCTAAAACTGGGTCATAACCCACTCCATCCTCAGTTAGTTCTCAGAGACCCCAAACTGCTGTAGTTTCAGTACCTGCTGGGTTTTCCCAGTCAAAGTCAAGCCTTTGAAAAACAAGGGTGACATCCAAGGAATGATGATTGATTCTTGCTGAATCTCCAATATGGGTTTCTTTGCACACAACAGCAGCTTGGAATATATGGCCTTTCCTATTAGACATCTAATTGGATGTGGAATTGTGGGTACCAGTCCAGTCTCTCCTCTTCTCCTCTGGTCACCTGCCCCTCTCCTGCTAACGTCAAACTTTCCAAGGTCTCCCAGTGCTCGTGGTCTAGGACAGAAACGTATTTATTAGGCCAAAATGAACAGACTGTGCATGGATTAGAAAATGAGTCCAGTCTGTTCAACTAGGGTTGGGCAAGCTTGTTTTGCCTGATTTAGAGGCCATTCAAACATTGTGGGTTTGAACATTACTGCATTAGTATTTCACTTAGGAAAAACTGTGAAAAAAAAAGAAAGAAATGTGAAGAGAAGGGGAAAAAATCCAGTGGAAACACAAATAGCGTATAACGTATATGGGGTCCTCACTTGTGCCAGCATAGATCTTCTAAGCCCTAATACATTGCACAGGCTTCCCATCAGCTAGAAGTTCCTTTAGTATACACCAAAAAAAAAAAGAACAAAAAAAAACCTGAATCACCATAAAGAGATGGAACAGGTCAAAAGAAATGGATATCCATGCCAACTACAGCTGGTTCTGAACTCTGACCTGTCTTCATTTAGACTTCGAAATCAAGACTACGTAGATCATGAAGAGAGAACTAATTTGCAAAGCACCAAGTCTCTCAGACCACCTTGGGTGAATCACAACAGCCTTCTGCATCAGCAGGACATGCTGCAAACTCTCCACAGTTCCTGCAGTTGGCTCATTAGCTTTCTCCCTCCTTCAGCTTCACCTGGCTGCACGTGGGACTCCCAACAGCCCAGCTTTCAAGAGATAATTAGCAGTGGTCATTTTATATCCCTCTGGGGACAGGACCCCCTGACAGGTGACATTATATTAGGGCTCATCAACTAAAGAACAAGTCCTTCAGGTTCAAGAGCTAACCCTGAGAGGACAGCTGGCCTCTTCCCAAACTTCACCTCAACAGAAGCAGAGGGGAAAGGTGTGAGATATCCTTAGTGCAGGGAGTAAAAGCAAACAGAGGACACATGACGAAAGAGAAAATTGGGCACCAGGGAAGAAATTTAAGGTACTAAACAAACAAGGCAGCAAGGCTGTCTTTACCGGCCCCACCACTTTAAACCACCTCCTCTATCACCCATCTCCATTTCAAAAGCAAAAAAACCCACAAGAAATCAAGTGGAAACTGAACTGAGAATAGCCTCCCACCACAGACATTGTCTCCAAATCCTAAAGGTTGATTTAGGTGAAAACAGAGACAAGAAACAAAGGGGTGAGATACTGGCAACGGACATTGCTTACCTGCATGTGAGCAAGATGCAGTGGCAGAGAGCATGGCCTGACTAAGCAGTTCTCCCAACACCCTGTAGTCCTCAACCTGAGATCTGCCAGCCCCAGAGATCTCACTCAGGTGATTAACTCCATCTAAAACACCATTCCTTCCTCCTTGATGGAGACATCAAGCACTTTAAAGCCCCACACCTGTGTGGGTTCATTCTCTGTTCCCATTTACACCTGGGCTACACTCCTCCTTGACAGCAGGTCTCATAACCTGCACTAATGAGAGAGAGGTTGTGTTTATATCAAGAAACCACACACAAGGTATCACCATCACGTTGGGCCACTTTTTCACCCTGCCTCTGGGCCCCTTGTGCCCAGAGGATACCCTCAAGACAAGCAGAGTTGCACATGGGTCTACAGGACTGCCCCAGCCCTTCTCTTGCCTGCTGTGCAGAGGAAGATGCTGTGAGCCCTATATGGCAATGACCCGACACAGGAGGAATCCCTTTTCTTCTCCATAACATCTCTGAGTTCCCCCCACCTAATCTATATTTTTTTTCTGGCCCATGTATACTTTCCAGCTCGTTTCCTCTTGCGGTTCTCATTTCCCGCTCCTAGGAGGTGAGCTCATGCGTTTCTCAATTACCAGCCAAAGAAAGAGAGAGAGAGAAAGCAATCTTATGGAAACAGATGAAGTCACGCCTGTATAAGGCCACATTACAGCTTGTGCTCACAGAGCCATGATGCAGACATTGCTGCCCCCCAGCCCTGGCAGGGCAGCCCAGCTTTCCAGTCCGCAGCTGAAGTTGTTCTCCTCATGCTGAGGGAAGATGCTCCACTGACATGCAGGGAGCGCAAAGCACGTTTGTCTCGCTGGCTTTTCCCTCTCGTTCCCCCTCCACCCCTGCTTTCGATCCTACCGCCCTTTTGTCCACCCCCAGCGATCCCCATGGATCTTTGACTCATTCACAGCACGCCACTGAGTCAATAGCGAGCCCACAGACCGTGTGCAAGGCTCCCAGCACTGCGTGCTCTGCCTACGGCTATGCGGACACCAGGGAAATCTAAAGGCAATTAAAAGCATAATACAAGTGGTTGTTTAGAAAAGGTGGTGGGGAGGAGAGAGAATAAAATTAAAATAAATAAAGGAATGTTTTAATGAGTGCAGCAGTGAAAGTAGGATTAGAGGTGCCTGAATGGCATCTCTATATTTCCCGTATTGAAGGGAGGGCCGCCCAGTGCAACCAGAGCTGACAAAAAAAATTAGCTGGGCCTCAGGCTCAGAGAAACATTTGGCTAGAAAGGAAAGAAGGTAATTGCTGCAAATGTAGACTAATTCAGGAAGCAGCCAGCCCTACACGGGGCCAGTTTTTGTGCTGTTAGAGTGCTACGGACACTTTGTGAGTGCTGGCTTGAGGGGTGGAAAAAAGCACAAGGAAATAGTAGGAAAAAACAAACCAAATCAAGACAGAAAACAACAAATTTCTCCTTTTCACAGTTCACGTGTGCATAGTGTTTTTCTTCCCTCTTCCCTTGCTCTCCAAGGACACTGCTGGGGTCCTGCTCAGCCTTGCCTTCACCAGTCTATCCGATGGCCATGGAGGGAGCGGTCCCAGTGGCTCCCAAAGCGTGGACCGTATCCCTCCCTTCCCCCTGCCCCAGGAGAGGAGCAGGCTGGAAGGTGAGGCGCAGGGCACGGAGGATGTGTTTACTCTCATAACACCCCTGTGAGGTGGGGAAGTCATAGCCTCATCTAAGAGATGAGGAACAGAGGCAAAGTGAGATTAAAGGATTAGCCCAAGGTCACACAGGAAAAGTTTGTAGCAGAAGTGGAAATTAAACCCAAGTCTCTCGGTCCAAAATCAGTGCCTTAAGCGCAAGACCAGACTTTCCTAGAGTTGGTCAACCTTTTATATTTGATAGTTTAATTTCAAACAGAAAAACAGTTTATTTTCTAAATACATATTTTCATAGAAAAGGGAGATGGAGGAGTTCATTTCCCGGAGGCAGGAGCTGCTTAAGATCTTATTTATTTCTGTTTAACTTAATTTCTTTTAGGTTTTAGCATTTCTGACGGTAAAAAAAATGCTGCAGAAATTTCAAAGCACAGGAACACATTTCTTTTTGTTAATAATTCATCATGGGAAATATTTTCCACTTTCCAGCCCGTTCTGCCCGGTCTCTCTTTGCCTTACCAGGTTTTCAATACCTTTTTATTATTCTTTTTTTCATAGCCTCCACTAGCTTAGAAAGCCCACATCTAAACAGAGGGCTTTGTTGGACAACACTACCATCACTAAAACCCTGTGGCTCAGAAAGGTACTTTACAAATGAATAGAGGCAACAAGTCCATGCCTGGACATATGTAAGCTGCAGGAAAAATCTTGAGATAGACCCCAGCTGCTGCTGACTCTGCTCATCTAGTCCCTGCCCAGACCATGCCTCCCTCTGCTTCTGGCTCTGAAACTCCCTATTTTCTTCCTTTTTATTGTGCTGCCAAGTCCAGTCCGTCCAAAACACATCTTCCTCTTGGCTCCGAAAGCCCCTTGGCAGGGGAAGGCAGTCCCACGCCTCCTCACACATGGGCCAGCTGAGGTCCATGGAGGAGCAACTACTTGCCCACAGTCAACTAGAAGACCATCAGCAGAGCTGGGGAAAGTAGATGGGTTTCATTAATACAGAGCCTCTCTCCATTTAGACATGAGAAATCCAGCCCTCACAGAGGCCCCTAGGAATTTGCCATCTCTATCCAAAAGGGGAGGTTTTTCACCCTGAGACACTAAACAGCAAGAAAGCTACATGAAGCAAACATGACCTGAGGCTGGCATATTTAAAGGTGACTTAGGGACCCAGACATTCAATTCCCATGAAAACAAATGAGAATCAGTTGGCAGAAAAGGGCTGTCTTATATTCATGCCAACCAAACGGTTAAAATTAGTTACAATTGGTAAAGCATTTTGAAGAAAATGTGGAACACTTATATAAAAGCTGAGTGTTGCTCAGAAACAAAGATCTCTTTTCCTGTAATTGTGTTTAATGATCTCTGAAGAACAAGCAGACAATCCACAAGGATGACTACCACCATCACATATGTTCCTGTGACAATGAGGGAATTAGGCTGAAACAAAGACTAATATGCTATCCTTACAAGGCAGTTTTCACTTCTAGTCTGGCTCCCTCTTCACTTAAATACTTATTTACACAAGCAGGCAAACTCTGTGCATCAATGATGAAGTATTCCACCAGCAGAAAATGTATTATGACTGGTATCAGTCCAGTTTGCCCTGAAGATATCTAAACACTCACCTACCACACAAAAATATTTCAGTCTCCTCTCTCACTCCCGGCTAGGTTGTGTCTGGTCCACAGTATCCACCACTCTCCTCTGAGCTGGGGAAGGCCAACCTCAGAGCAGAGCTTCAGCAGCATTGGGAGGGCAGGTCCTGGATCATTTAACTGACCTTTGTGCACTGAAAACTGAGGTTTGAGCTCCTTTTTGACTTGTTTCAGTCCTGAGGAAGGACTGTTTGTCCCCTGCGGGACAAGCTCTTTGAGGCTGGCTGACTTCTGCAGCAGTCCAGAGCACCCTGCACTGCCAAACGAATAGCTCACTCACAAATTTTGACTTGCCTCTGTCGGTACAGATAACCAGAGCAGCATAGACCAATGTGTGCTACCCAGAAGACGTTCAAGACCACCTGGATATTTTTGCATCTGGGCTATGACTGCACCCTCTCTTTTTTCACTGCTTCCCCCCATTATCACCTTAGTTAACAGTGGGTAAGAAACTAATTTTACCTGTAAGTCCATGTGGTCACACATAGGTAGCACAAGGGCAGGGTTCTTCGGCAGCTCGGTTGATTTGTTGTGGCGTGTCCCGTATGGTCAATGTTTGTCAGCTTCCTGAGGATATGCTCACAGGCAAGAGGTGCAGAGAGGCCTGAACACACCCACAGGGCTGCCTGGAAGCTTCGGGTGCAAATGGTCCAGGCAGGTGCTAATGAGCTGGTCTTCATCCTATTTCACAGGTCAGGTCCGAATCCAGGACAGAAATACCCAGAGGAAAACTTCTCTAGACTGGAGCTAACATTATACAAGGCAGAATGTGGTTTTCACTTCTTTGTCACAAGTTCTGGGTAAGGTGAAGTGAATTCCTGGAAACTGAAGAGTTTGGCCACTAGAGTTGTAGACTTGGAAAAATACTACTTCTGGCTATGATGATTTATTTATAGTTGCAATTAAAGACAAAAAGCCTCTTCAGAGAGGGAGGATGAAGTGGAAACAAGGCCAGGCCTAGAAACCTAAGACTACAGGGATTCCCAGAGCAAAATTAATCAGGGAACTGAGTTGTTTTCTATTTATTTTTTCCTAAAGGGTTATCTCTTTATTTTGCTTATCTGGCCCTCAGCTTTGCAACAACCACATTTCTGGACCTTCCCCACGAGCTTTGGAAACAGGCCAAACACTAGAATTGAGACTGGGGATGGGTCTCAAATTTTCAAGAAAGACTTGTCAGCCTTCAGCCACAAAGGCCATCCTACCTTATCCCTGGAGCTGTTGTCTGCCTGGCCACAGCAAAGGTAGTGACACCTTTGGGATGTGGCAGTGGAGACAAAGGGGAGAGCCCAAAATCACCAGCTCCATGGAAGAGCAAGGAAATACAAGAAGGCAAAAAAGAGGCCAAAAGTTCTTACATCTACAAGAAGAAATGCATGTGGTAAGATTTTCTCTGTGCTGGCCTTTGATTTACAGCCTGTCAGGGTATATATTATTCCAGCTCTTAAAAGAGTGGGTGTGGTGCAAACTCCCAGACAACCTTTTGAGAAGGAGCTCTGTAGATGTCTCTTCATTCCTTTTAGATCCAGTTTTTGGCCCTGCACATATCCCCTGATGAATAAAAGATCTGGCTCCAGCCACCATGACTTGGATAACAAATGAGGTGGAGAACTGCAGATCAATTCAAACAGCAAGACAAGTCAAAGGAGGTGCTTCATTGCTGTCCCAGTGCTCTCCCACCCCTTCTGACCAGGGGCTCCAGTTGAGACTTCCAGGCTAGACAGGACCTCTGATCACTGCAGCAATCAGAAAAGTGCCCAGGCTGACCAAAACTAGGGACAATCTCTCACACAGAAAAGCTGGGGCTACTTCGCTGTAAGAAACACTGAAGTCAGCTTTGTCTGCTCATCCCCTAGTTTGGACTCTCAGGCCTCGACTTCCCTCTCCAGACTGGAGTGAGAGCCCTAGACAGCCTCCCGTGTCATTACCATGTGTAAGCACCTTCAACTAAAAGGCTGCTACAGGTTTGCCCTTCAACCTGCATTGCCTCTTTTACTTATTGCATCCCAGCCTGGAAGAAGAGGCTGCTACTCCCTGTTTACAAACACTTTGCTCCAGGAGAGGTTTTTCAGTCTCTTGGAGCTGCCTGACTTCCACACTGTGACAAGAAGCTGCACTGCACCACCCTTCATGCAACTTTTCATGCAACTTCCCCCCACTCTGCATCCACTGAAACATGTATGAACTACTAGCAGCAGCTATCTTTAGGCAGGTACAAGAAGCACAGCTAAAATCCATGGCAGAGAGGTAGTAACTCTCCCTAAAATGGGAAAGAAGCAAGACTGGATGAATTTTAACCCACAGGATTTATAGGACTGGCTGAAACAATTAGCAATCAACTATTTGTCTCTTATCAAGGATGTCTGAGGTGCATGACAGAGAGAACAAAGCAAACTTTATGCCTAAAATTAAATAAGCTTGTGCATTGCAAAAGGAAGAGAAGTCAGGTTAGCTACAATTCCCAAGAGAAAAAGTCTGAAACATAAATAAATAATGAATAAATACCGCAAAGTATTCGTAAGCACAGAAGATAACAAAGCAAAGTCTTAGGCTAATATGGATTTAATCAGAAATAATTTGGATCCAGCTAAGCTAATTTCCCTCTATGACAGGCCACATGGATAGCAGAGAGGCCATTACATGTCTTGACTTACAAAGTTTCAGATGCATAACATCCTCCTAAGAGATGAAATAAATGGTCTCAAACAAACTTTCACAGAGCAGATGCAAAAGTGACTGGAAATGTGATACTTGGATGCTAACTATCAATGGGTCACTGTCAAAATGGAGGGATTAACCCAGCAGAGCTGTATTGTGTTTGTTGTCAGTCCAGATTTCTTCAAAGTTTTCTCTTAACAACTTGAGCCATTAGATAGATTGCATGCTTGTAAAATACACAGCTGCTATGTAGCTGGGAAGACCTGCCTGAAGACAGGCTTGAATTCTGATCTTGACAGTGGGGAAAATGTCTGAAAAAAAATTGGACCACATTCAGTACAGATAAGGATAGGGAGAACGTGTCCACAGTTCCTCAGAAAATTATGGAGAGCTTTGAGATGGACTGCAAGCTTAATAGGAGTCAGCCATGTCTCATAACTACAGACAAAAGACAAATGTTGTCCTGGGTAGTACAAACAGCCTGACTCCAGCCTGTAAAACATGTGCCCTTCTGCTCTGGTCCACATGGCAAGGCTCCAGCCAGAGTGTTCATCTAGTCTCAGAACACTGAACTCTGAAAAGATGTACATCGACAGGAAATAATCTGGAGGACAGCAACACAATCAAAGATGTAGAACAACCTCACCTGTGTGGAGAGCTTTGAACGAAATGGGGTTGTGCATCACAAAAGAGAAACCCATAAAGAGATATTATACAAGAGTTTTCAGATTCCTGAAAGTCTCACCTGCCTTTCTAAGTCCAGGCACTGGACACCCTGCACTTCAGGAGCAGGTAATCAATACATGCTTTAGGAAAACATGGCATGTGATGGAGGGTGGTCCAGTGAAGACCACAGTGTAAGCAAGAACTTCTGGCCCACAAAGAGCAGGAGCTACTGAATAGCCTTTGCCTCCAAGAGCCCACCCAAAAGGCATCGCAGTGGAAGGCAGTTTCTGCATCCTGCAAGAGCAGCTGGGCCAGAGTGCGTGTGAGACCTTGATTAAAACCAGGCTGCTGTTCACATTTCAGCTCTGCTTCTGGCAATCTGTGAGAATTTCCTCATTCCTAGAGGGTCTCCTCATCCCAGATGAGGGAGCTGGTGTCTGGGGAAGACCTTTAGTATTCATTACAAAAATGTTTCAACCCTCTTGTCAGTCTCTCCTCACTTCACCAAAGCATGCAGACAATCTTATTTTTCAGAAGCACCCACCAGCTCTCCCTTGACTGGCTCTGCTACTCGAATGCCTGACTCACCCCTACTGCTGTCAATGGAAAATAATTCCATCGATGTAAAGCACTGCACAGGTTTCAGTGGAACCTGTACGGACCCCAAAGCAGTGGTACTGAAACGTGAGGAGCCCACAGCTTCCGTAAGTGACTCATGAGACTGAGGAGGAGGGGGGAAACCCTGAAATACCAGTGGAAGAGCATTACACTGGACCAGAATCATGCAGAAGGCACAGCAAGAGCAAGCCACAGAGGTCTGTAGGCTTGGGAGCGATGTCCCCTCCTCAGGCACACCAAAATGCAGAGGCAACATGGCTGCTGTCCTGGGGAAAGGATGGAATGCCAGTCCCTGGTAGAGCTGCAGGTTCCCATCCCCAGTCACAGTGAGCAAAACATGCCATGCTCCCAGCTAGAGGGAGAGGAGCATCCCCAAACACCAAGGGAGGGGCATCTCCAGTGCCTAAAAAGCCTAGAGGAAGGTCCAGACAGCAAGAACAGCAAACACCAACCAAAGCTCTGTGGAATATGAAAGGAGGAAATAAGTAAAAGCAGATGGAGTTGTACCACAGAGGGCTTTTCCCTTGCATCTCCGGCATTCCAAAACCAGTCACCTCCCCTGCCCAGATGGTCTCTGTCCTCACTGAACTGGGCAGCTCTGCTCTCTGCTCTGTCTGGCAGCCCTAGTCCATGGGGAATGCTAAACCTCAGAGTCCCAACACACATTGCAGACAAATTTTTAACCGCTTCCCTTGCTCCAAAGCAAAGCCGACTGCACTGGAGTCTCAGCACAATGAAAGCGTGACATAGGTACAAAGCTAAACAGGCCAAAAACCTTTGAAATTTCATATAGTTTTTTATCCCCCTTGTTTTTCCAGGTAGGTTCAAACATGGTCACATGTATTATGATCTAACCATTAATTCAAATACCACTTAATGCAGAAGTTCATGTTGGTTCAGTTACATCAGGACAAAGACTGATCTGAGCAGAGTCTGCAGGGTCCATTTGACCTGAACCATTTCCTGATTCATCCACAGACTATTACTCAGGGATCTAACTGAGTTCTTTAATAATAACTTCCACTTAACAAATGGACCTTTTCGTGTAGGTCAATTCTAACCAGTGCCTGGTCTGGACTAGAAAGGTCTCTGCATGTTGCATATCCTGCTGTAGATCTGCTTCTAGTATCAAGATGGCATCCCAAGCACACACAGACCACGTTTATACTCTCAGTGAAATACTGGTGTTACTGCATCATGAAAAGAAGTTATATTGCTTTAAAGGCAGCAGCCCAGAGCAGTATAAATTTTCGCACAAACTCTCAGATCTTTCCCTGAAAGCAGGGGACAGCAATTATTCCTGAACCAAAACAACCATGCAACAGTGGCAGTAAATTATTTGATTTGTTTTTTGGAAAATGTTGTGTTCAAGCCAGGCCAATAAAAGTGATCCAGTATCCAAAGCATTTTTGCCACTTGTTAAAAATGCCGAATTGTCCTTCCAGCTAATTTACTAGCATAAAATCCAGTACATTGTAATTGCTGACTAATTTGCAGAGATCTTACTGGGCCTGTGTCTTAGGTCTGCTCTGAAGAAAGAAACTAACAAAAGTGTCTGGGAAAGACCAACATGGCCTGCAGCCATCAAGGGAACGTTTCACCAGCATGAGAAGTTTGGCAGTATCTTGTCAGCAGCTGATGGAAGTCCATGAAGAAGTAAGTGCCTTCATAAATGTAACTCCACACAAGTCATTGCCCAGTTGAAGGTGAGGAAACTGCTGTACATTGCAGAGCTGAGAGCCTTCTTCAAAGAACAGACACACATCATTCCCATGCTGAGTGTTTTATATGCACACGCAGCATTGCAAAGCCCACTATTATAATTTGGTTTCAGTAAAAACAATGGCTTCTGAAGGCTATAGATGTGAGTTCAACAGAAAATACTAAATGCTCCCGCTTGGCTATTAATCATTTTTAGTAGATTTTAGGTGACAGTAGCTATGACTTTTCTGATCATGACTTAAAACACCCCTTTTACCAAAAGATGACTAGACAAATGTCTGGCTAGAACCAACTGGGGTCATTCCACTGCCTTTGTTTCTGATCCCCAGTAACCATCAATACAGGACAATGTTTTTATGCAGCTGCCCTCAATTGAAACAAAGTTTACAAAATGGGCACACAGAGAAATTTCAGGTATGATTTATGGTTATCACAAGGGTAAAGGTAATTGACACTCCTGATGTTGCTCACTGCTATGCAAATGTGGAAGAGATGAGGCCGGGTGCATCAAGCCTAGCATATACATGTGTCTGGAAGACAAAGCCAAGAAATAAACAACCCAGGAGAATCACCTACCAACTTTTGGCCACCAGGGATTCACATGCTCAGCTCACGGGAGCAGCAATTCCTCACTGAGATTCCCAGAGCTGACTCCAAACAAGCTGGGACATCCAGTCCTGTGTGGAGAGACCAGATTACTCTGAAGAGCAAGGAGAGCCACATCCACATGGCTCACAGCCAAGACCAGCCAGCCTCCTGAGCTTGGCTTAGCTGTGGTGTCACACTGACACAGCTACAGCCCTCCAAGGGCTGGAGCCACCTTGGCACCGCCTCACAGTGGGCAAGGGTGCTCAGCAGGATCACATCCAACAGACAAAGGCCAGGAAAGGGAACACAGACTTGGAGTCACTTACCTGAGGTTACACAGCTCATCGGCCACCTGGACAGGTACTGCACACAACTCCAGCCTGCTGTCCCCTTGCCCACGCTGTCAGTCTGCCAGTGGAGAGTTCAGTGTTGTTGTAGTAGGCCCCCGGCTGGGTAATAATTAGTATTGATTCTATGATTTACAGAAGGCTGATTTTTCTTTATTAAGAAACTTGTTGTTTTTATAGACAGTTATGATATAGGTAGACTTAATTGGTCTTCTAATTAAAACACTGTCACTATTGGCTAATTAAGAAACTACTTTTTGGTAATTACTGTAAACATTACGTAGCACATGTTAACATAATCACAAGTACTAGCTGTAGTAAGTTAAGATAACTATTGTTTATCATTTTTTCTCTGAGCTTCTCACAGCTTTTCCCAGAACAATACCTGGGAAACTATCTGTTGCTCTCTGTAGCCAGAGAGCCACTACTACATTAAAAGGACAGTTTCAGCTGCTCACACACATATGGTTGCTGACACGTGGCTCAGGAGGAAGAAGATAATAACAGATCATCTAAGGATAACATACTGTATATCAGATCATGCTGAAAGAGGCCCAAGCCAAGTAAGCTTTTTCCCCCCCTCTTCAATGGAATTTCCTCGTGTATGCATGTTTTATTCTGAAGCTGACATTTGTTTGCCTAGAAGAGAAGATTATTCTGCAGACTATTTTCTTTAAAGAAAAAAAAATTAAGAGTCTTCCAGATAACTAGAAAAATTTACAATTTTTTTTAAAGGAGAGACCTGTGTGCAAGAAAGGCACACAGTAAGCATGAAGCGAAATAAGAGAAATAATAGGAATAAATTAATCCTTTAGGTTTGCAGATTAACCCTGCATTTTCTCAGCCATCGTTAATTCACGTATATCTTAATATCCTGGTTCTCTTCTGCATCTAGGTCCACCTGGCACTGCCAGGGAAGTTCCTTCCACACTTCCCCTGAACAGAGAAACATAGGTGAGCAGTTTTCATGGGTTTTATTATTTTCAGCCAAAAGCACACCTTCTGCTCTTTCATCTCTATTCCCTGTCCCCATAGTCAAATCACAAACTCATCAGGGAGAAGCATGTGCATGGGGAAAAAAAGGACATAAGAACAGTCTCCCCCACAGCACTTTACCAAGGTCATTTGGGTTGCATCTTCACTGTTTCTCAGCCTGAAGAGTCCTACTCAGTGTTCCAATCCTTTTTGACTGCTAAAGGTTCTTCCAGTAGACACATCTTCTGCAAATGGAAATTCACAGACAATATATTTACTTTTTTAATCAACCTGTCACCTCTAAACTGTAGGCTTTTCAAACACAAGTCAAAAACTGCTTATCTAGTTTCTTTCCCTCACATCCTGCCAGTGCTCATGCTTGTCGGCCATGTCTGAAACTTGTATAACTTTGCAATTAAGAACTGTTTGTGGTCTCAGCCCATTCTTCCCCTACACCTTAAAAAGTGGTACACCTTTGTATCAGAGACCATTTCAAGTCACAAATGACCTCTTGAAATAGCCCAGTCCCACATCCTATTGGAAGCAGGGCCAGCTAAGAAGAGTTTGTGCTAGACCTTGTCCATCCAGGATCAGAATATCCCCAAGGATATCAATCCCACATCGTCTGTGGGCTCCTATTCTTGTGTTCCACAATCCTTGAAGTGACAGGCATTTTTTTCCTAATATCTAACAGAAATTACTATTTTTGCAACTTGTGTCTGCTGCCAACCGTATCACTGTCCATCTCTGAATAAAACGTGGTTTTCCAGACTCCTTTTGGGTACTTGTAATGAGTATAATTTTCACACAGCAATTTCAGTCTCAAATTTGGACTTTTGACTAGAAAATTAGAGCAGTTCCTTCCACAGCAGCAAAGGAAAACTGGATGCTAGAAGGACAATGCAACCAAAGTTAGTGAAGTATCTGGGAGTCCCCCCATCACGGTCAATAAGCCTGGAGTTAAATCCAGGAAGTGGGCAGATAGCACAGTGAGAGAAGGTTTGGAGATGCATTTTCTTAGTGGCTTAAGGCAAACTGGTTTTAAATTTTGTCCCTGCATGCATGGATTGCATATCAGATCCCTTTTTAATTTCTACTGCAAAAGCAAGAAATAAAAAAAAATTCTTACAGAATTCTCATTTGGTACTCAAAGAATGTTTGGCACAAGTTGGAGAGGATATGGTATAATTTTTCATGAGTAATACATGTTTAAGTCACGCTTGAAGCACAAAATTCAATTCAACTTTAATTAGAGAGGCGTCACTAAAGCTCTTATTATGATTTTATAGACCACAGAGGAGATCAGATCAAATTCTCGAGTTACGCTGAACAGGGCAGAAAAGGCAAAGAAGAGATCACGTGCAGGACCACTCAGCTCATCCACACTTTGCTGTTTGTGTGTTACCATTCAAATCTACCTGATACAGAGATGACTGATTTTTAAAGATCCCTAGTACAGGCTGTAATGCTACTACACATTAGGGCTTCAAAAGTATTGTTCCCTGCCCTACACCATGCCATGGACTAAATCTTTGAGAGGAGCTGGGCCATGTTGAGCAAACTCTGCTAGGCTATTGACCAAATATGATCAGATACCTTTCCAGCTGCAGCAGCATCAGCTTTGCCATACTCTAAGGCTGTTGTTATCTGTCTCTTTTTTTTTTTCCCCTCTCTTCAAAATAAAAAGGACAGACCTGCAGAGCAAAACCAAAAACAATCGAGATGGTCCTCCAACGTGCAGACTCAGAATCCCAGCAAATTCTGTCAAGGGAAAGATATAGAAAATTTATCACAATTCACTATCTGGATTGTTTGCTGAGATTGAGAGATAACATTTCTGTTTAAAAATAAAGAGCTGGGACCACAGGGACACAGCTGCAGGTATGACATCTCTTGTGACCTCCAGAACTCAGGTGTTAGAGGGAGGTACGGTTCCATCATTTTTTCTTTTCTTCTGCCACTTAAGGCAATAATTAATCTCTTAATGCTGGCTGAAGACACATGATTTTATGGGAAACACAAATCAAGACACTACGGGTTTTAAAGGCGGACAGGATTTTTTTTTAATATTAAATAGTTTTATTTTTAAAAATACTGGCAGCAAAACGGCCATGTAGCCACATCAAGTCCTGCAATAATTTTTGTTCACTTTTTTGCGTGTGTTGCCAGAATAGCTGGAGTATAGGAAGAAAAAAGAAAAAGAAAGCAGAGAAATGTACAATAAACCATAGAAAACAGCAGAAAAATGATGGTGCAGAAAATACACCAGTAGGTATGACTGTGATCCAGTCAAGCCAGATATGGTAAGAAACCATACCTTGGACAGGTCCCATTAAAAACAGACAGGTTCATGTTGCACAGGCCTATTCTGCAATTCTTGAGAAGTCAAGCAGCGAAGTGGGCTCTCCCTGGCTCCTGGGCTCCAATAACGTCTAATAGGTCAGCTGGAACAAAACAAAATTGAAGGAAGGGAAGACTGGAGAAAAAAAAAAAGAGAAAAACCACACACTCTTTGCTATTAATGCCTTACTAGACATTACATAAAGAGGTGGAATTGTCCACACGTAAATCAGGGAATCACAGATTAAAATCCTTCTTTTCATGGTAAGGGCAGACTACTAGGAGCAGCATTAGTACCACAGCCATGGAGTCTAGAGAGCAAGATGTGGGAGGAGATAACAAATAACTTATTTTACATATAGGTCACACCTGCATGCTTATGTCCACTGCCTTTACTTTGAAGAAGCCATATACAAGGAGAAGACACTGAAGAGCATTACCCTATCAGGAAGGATGTTTCCTTTCAGTTTTTCCTCTTTCTCATCACACACCTTTGCAGTCAGTGTTTGCTCAGTGGCAGAATCCCTACCAAGCAGGTATTGACAGCAATGTAGATCAAGAAGGTTATTCCCACAAAGATTTACCTTGGAAGAAGCTGGCCCCATGCTGGAGCTGCCTTGTCCCATTCCACACACAGAAGGATGTATGCGTGTTCAGCACGTTTCCTTGGCCAATGAAGATCTGCAAATTTTGCTATCAAAACAGGTACTAAGGCACCAGATGTTATCAAGCACCAGAGACAGGAGGAGAACTCAGTGCTTTGATCCATCTCAGCCATCTAGATCCCACTGCAACTTACCACACTTTGTGGTGCCTTCCTTCTCCCACCACACATCCCGTTTTCCTCTCGGTTAAATGCTGTGCTCCTACATCCCCTCTCTGTTGCTTAGATGAGAACCAATTAGTTAAAGCAATCCATTGAAACAATTAGGCAACTTGCTCACCTAATGCAGGAGACCTGCTAGTAAAAGACAACTACTGAAAACTTTGCAGACAGATATGTAAGAAAAATCAGTGTTTCTTACCCAATCTTTCTCCTGGGATCAGAGTACGGTTGTGAAATATATCAGAATTCTGTTTTCTTCTTTCCTTTCCTAAGTTTGTGTCTGAGGGCTTAATTTTTATTGGGATGGTGTTGCAAACAAGCCAGCCAGGGGCTTCAGAAAATGTCTCTATCCCTGATCCTTCACAATAGAGTCCAAACATTCTTCAGATGGTCTTTGGAAATTATCTGAAGCAAAGAGGCTCTAACTCTGATGTGGACATGGTTAAAAGCTGTAAGAAGCTCCCTGGGCTGGAATGGCACCTACAGGCTTAACGTATTTACATTAATCAAGATTCAATCAAAGGCTTATTGGCACTCTCAGTCAGTGTGCCTGCATTACAAATAGCAATACAGATTTCTGGGAAGGTTTAGTCAAGGCCTTAGCATAACTTGCAGCTACAGTACAAAAATACATAAACCATATAAGGTTACACAGTTCATTAAATGTTAGCAATATGCTTAAAACTAAAACTAAGGCATGCGCTTTATATACAATTTTGATTGTCTATAATCCGTGTCAACACAGCTGTGCTACAGACCTCGTAAGTCACTGTTAACAAGTCCATCTGCTTCACTGAACTGTGTCTAGTTTTCAAATAATGGCAATTTCTTTAACATTTTATGATTCCTGACTGTGAAAACTGCCTCTTGCGTGAGCCTGTGTCAAAATCTGACTAATGCTGCAAACTGTGTGGTGCAATGAGATTTTGTTGGCAGTTGGAGAAACATAAAAATGTTAAGACACTTCGCAAAAGTTTCACAAAGGAGTCACTGAATAAATCTTTTAATCTCAAGTAGCACGTACTTCATTACATCAGCATTTTTCAAGGAATGTTCCTATTGTCAATGAAAATTAGCTCCAAGAATCTGAAAGCAGGACGACTTTACAAGGGAACTAGAATCCCAGAATTATGGCTTGTCTGTCAAGCATTCTGTAAAAAAACAGACTTCTGAAAAGCTGGCTCTTCCGCTTTACAAACACAGGCCTTACTACCCCAGTAAGACCAAAGCAGATAATCTGTACTGGAAGATTTTGGATAGTTCTCAGTTAGGGAAATGTCATCATTCCCATCTGTTTTGCTGTGTACTATATCCACGGAAACTTCCCATCATTGGTGACAGGACTAGCTCTGGGACCTTAACTCCCAGGCTAGATTCCCTACACGTTCTGTGAGTAAGGGTTTATACTGGTGCTCAGTTGTTTTGTATTCTCCTCAACAGTAGTCACTATCCAAGTTAATGAGGAGACTTAACGATGCAAAAACTTTGAGGAGCTGGTGAGAAGTTGTTCCTGAGTAGAATGAACACAAATATCAGATCCCTAGATCAGAGTAATTTTTCATAACTTAGTGACTGAAGAGCTATTTTCTTTCGACTTCATTCAAGTACTGTCATTTGCCTTCAAGTCTAAAATCAAACCTGGTTTTCCCAAGGATAGAGGAAAGCTGTAACAGAACATTTGCATAGAAGCAGGTAACCTGCCTTAGAGAAAAGTCAGCATTCCCCCCTAACAAGAAGGTCTTTAAATAATTCAGTCACATAAAACAAGAGGCCATGTAGCTACCACCTCTTAAAAGTACCCTTTATGTGGCAAACAAAACAACAAATCCAACCTATTTGCAGACTCAGCAATGGCTGTGGACATTTGTTCTGCCTGACGTAGGGGCCTTAGTCAGTGCTGTAGGCGTGCTCTCAGTCTGTTGCACATTTACCGTGTGCCTTTTGGACTTCATCTGTTCCTTACAGGAAGCCTAGACATTTATACCTTCAGCAGACATCTCAAATAAAATGCATAGTATCTGGCCAGCTCACTGCTGAAACGAGAGAACCAAGAAAAGTGAAGTGAGTGAGTCAGCAGCTACAGCTATTGCTCATATGTGGCTATTGAGTCTACGCCTAAGCCCAGGGTAATGCATGCATGGAGGGAGGTCTGTCTCTCTGTGCCATGTGCATGGTGGGCTGATCATTACTAAAAAGGCCTCTCGTTGCCAGGGACTGACTTGCAGGGCGACAAAAGTTCTCTTGGTGTGAAGCCCAAGACGATGCTGCAAGAGCTTCACAGCTTGGCAGGAGCTACCATCAAGCACAGAGTAACTCTGGGGGAGAGGGTGTTTCAGTCATCCCTCCACTCTCTCTCCATTTCCTTGTTCTCAAGAGAAAGACTCCATTGCTTCACCCTTTCATGCAAAACAACTGTCCCCACCTGGCCCTCTACTTTTCTCCTTGGGAAAAGAGCGGCAGAGCAGAGGCTGCCTGCTCTTCTGCACCCACCTGACTCATGGCCAGGAGACATCCTATCCCTTGAGCTGTGCTGTGACCAGCCCTGTGCTCAGAGCAGGACAGCAGAGGTAGCTGCTCACATGCTTCCCTTCTGGCACAGCTGTCAGACGTGCCAACACAGCCCTTCACTACATCTGCTTTGTTGCACCCTAATTTCTTCCCTGAGTGCACACAAAGACAAGCTAGACCATTAAAAAGGGATCATTCACGGAAGAAATTATGTAAACGTCCACCTCTCTTGTACTCCTCTACTTTCTCCACCTTTCTCCCATGGGAATAAATCCATCTGTAACTACCCCTACCCTGACACTTTGGACACCCAAGGCAAACATCTCCTAGGAGATCCCAGCATGAGCGGGTGCTGGGAAAACATCAAGCACCCAACTCCGTCACAAACCATAAAATCGCCTCACCAAAAGGCTCTTGCAGTTCTCAGAAAGGGGATGTACTTGGAGTAACTGGAAAGACCTTGACCTGGATGCAATGACCCAGTGGTACTGCTCAGGCTGGGATCAGAGAGAGGCAGAGGCAGCGCTCCAAGAGGACAGTGCTGCAAGCCAAGATACACAGTGAGACTTGGGACCTGTTTTAATTATTGTTTCATTTCTTTCACTGCTCAGGAACATGTAACAAGCTGAAATGTGCATTGTGCCTGTAAACATTTACTTTCTTTTGGTCTTGTGCAATGCTATGTTTCATTCTCTTGGATGGTGCCTGGAATGCAGGAATAGCCATAATAGACCAGCTGAATGAGTGTCAACTCAACCGTCCATCTCCGACAGTGACCAGCACAAGCTGCTCTGAAGGAAGTTGCTAGAAACCCCACATGAGGCAGCTGTGTATTAAGTTGCCTCCAAGGGAAGTTCTTCCTTTCTGCCATGAGATTTGTGTTTGACTCATGCTCTAAAAAAATCAGGAAAGTCTGCCTGCCCATCCAATAACTTTTTTTATTTCCCATGCCAATCCATGCACTCAGGGTGCTTTGCACTGGTGCTCCTGCCGGCTTCTTTTGGTGGAGCCCGACACAGGGCTGTGCAGGTTAACCCCGCAGAACCGCGCGGTCAGACACGTGTGGCTGCAGTTGCTGTAAGCCTGATAGCTCCCAGACCCAGAACTCTGAGTCAGTGTCGGCACACTCTCTGCAGATGCACTCTGGCCCTTTGTACTCTCAGCCTGGGAGCACGAGGCTTTTGGGGATCCTGCCCCTCTTGCTTGCAGGAACAGTTGTTTTTGAACGGCACAAGAGAAGGGGCATGCACGCCATCAACTACTTGTGATCTTCCCCAGGCCTTTGGCAGAGAAATTATCTTGGAATTTGGCAAACCTCACCAGATGCACAAGAGGCCAGCTGGGGCTACGGCAAAGAGTAGGCCAGTCTGGGAGCACCAGCCTCCCCCAGCCCTCCGGCAGGGCTGTCTGCCTCACACTGAAAAGGAAAAGAACCTTTGCCCCTTCTTCTGGGTCTGAAGGAGCATCTGCAGGACTGAAACCAATCAAAGCCAGCTGTGAAAAATGAAGGGGAGAAGGCAGGGAAACACTGATTATTATGACTAGGAAAAACGCTATTAAAAAAAATAAAGAAAAGGGAAAAACTGATCCCATATGGGAGGCAAATGAAATACAAATTCAAAACAGGCCATTATGCAGTGTGTCTCATAAGGCTGCCACACTGGGGGCTGCGTTCACGTGTGGAGATGCCGTGCTCCTTGGACCTCTGGAGACACCCCTCCGCTCTGCAGCAGGATTAGTGTTACCTTGGAGCATCCTGGGCTGTGAGCGGCACAGGACTGTTGGTTAGACAGCCTCTGCAGAGAGACCAAGGAGTTATTTGACTCCCCTGCAGACATACGTAGAGTAACCTCAGGTCTAATCATTCCACCAACCCTTTTCTGCCTCAGCCTCATATTCCAGGCAATTTTGCTGCTGGCTCCTTGCTCCTTTTGAGATGAATTCTTCCCCTCCTCCACTCTCACAGGGTCAACCACAAGGCTGCCCTTTTGTCACTCCTCTTCTCATTCCACACTTCTCCCTCTTCAGCAGATCATCTCCATCACCCGCTCCATCTGCCTACCCAACATGTGACCTTCAAGCTGTTTCTGAGCTACAGCCAAGCCCCTGAAGCTGGGCTCTCAGGGGCAAAATGTCTTCACCAACAAGGAGGCTTTTGGGGTGCAGTCCAAGCTCAATCTCCTTTTACACTCCGAGGAGGGAGGGAAATGCCCATCATGTACCAGCCATACCATGAGGCTCATTCAAAATGTTACTGGACCAAAGGGACCAAAAGCCAGCTCTCTTATTCTTCTCAGGTGTTTCTTCCATTGCTCTTGAAGCACAAGGAGATTCAGCACAATGGGGGCTCATTTCTCTTGGTAGTGGTGACAATCATTCAACCACAGAAGGAAAACTGGAGGACAGCAACATGACTTCCCATGTCTGTGGGCTGTGCTCCTCAAAGATAACAGACTCTCCAGATCTTGAGGGACAGATGGTTAAAGGGTGCATTGCTCAGTCTGCCCTGCTCCTGTGATTCTGTCAAAGATGCAAAATATTTGGTACTTTTTTTTTTTTTTTAAGAGGCCCCTGCTCATAAGTGAGTCTCAGTGTCTATTTAAAAGACAAAGTAATTTCTTGCATACTGTAATGGAGAGAAAACATAGAAAAATGTGAACTTCAGAGTTCAAACCACAGAAAGAGAAATTAATCCCTTTTAGAAAATTCATAGGAAACCCTCCCACTCTAAGTCAGTCTCACATTTTTGGAGTCCAGCTCAGATGGAGTAAACTCCCCGTCTCTGCTAATATGAGAATAGGATGCACTTCAGCTATTCAGAGGCACAGTTCTACAGACCTCCCCCAGCCTGGGCTTCTTTGCTTATCCTGTGCAAGGGCCTGGGCAACATGGATCTGCTTTTTGAGAGCCATCTCTCTGGTGTCTGGATCTTGGGGAAAAGCAGGAAGAGAGGGGGCCCTGAAGGCACTCCATTTCTCAGTACTAGAGTGATCCACATCATACCCAGGGCCACAGCCAAATGCATCAGACCACAGCACTCCCAGATCCTACTCAAGAGTCTTCATGATTCCTCTCCTCAAGCCAAGAAAAACAGCAAGCAGAAAACAAATAACAGTGGGCAAGCAGGAGTATTTGTCCCTTACTACAATGGCCTTAAGCAATCAGAGAGGTAGGGCTGATGAATCTTTAATTACTTGTGCAATAATGACCTCTGTTTCCAGCATTCCTTGGCAGGCAGGAAGTGGCTGGAGCAGTCAGGGACCTGTTATGCTCTCTTCTCCACAGGCTTGAAATTGATATGAAGGCCCCTCACCCAACTGGTCAAAAATTTCAAGATATGCTCCACACAGAGGTTGTTTACAGCCATTAAAAGCAGTGGAAAGAAAATACAATAAAAACAAAACACCTCTTTTACTGAGAAGTTATTACTGAACAGCACAGCTCTACAGCTAAGGTGTTCAAAGTTCTTCTGTTACTTTTTCCAGATAGCTAAAAGAGTGAATTTTTTAAAAAAGCAAATTATGAAACCAGCTTTTGACCTCAGTACATCAATATTTTGTGTAGTGTGTCATACTCCACCGAAGAGGGAAAGGAGGGGACCCTTTTCACTAAGGACATCTAGATCAGAAAAACAAGAGGGGTCCAAAGGAGAGTGATCACCACTAGATAATTTCTATGACACAAAATAAAGGAAGAAAGATGTTATGGAATTGACCCAAGCTCAGCTGAACCAGTTTGGGAGTTCACTCTCCTGATTCCCAGGCCACAGAAATGAGCTTTCTTTTGGGGGCAGGGGGAAATCAAGACGTTCACAACTGGCAGCTGAAGAATGCAGAAGGGTGCTCTACCTCCCCACAGGGTCTACCACATAACTGGATGTACTGTAGCTGAGACAGCTGCCAAGCCTGATGTCTTTCCCAAGCTCCATCTCGGCTGGGATTCTGCAACACAACAGAGGCTGATCCAAAGGTCAGAAAAAGAAACCTGGCAAGAGGCAGCTCACAGACTATTTCACTTCCGAAATAAGTCTCTTCCCATCTCCATCTCCATCTGCTGCTGGAGTCAGCTTGTGCCTTGACGCACGTGGCACCGACAACTTCCCCAAACTCTTGTTCTTGTAATATTACCACTAGTTCTCTGATATCTTGGTTATCCACAGAAACAGTCAGTGTGTCTGCATCCAGCAAAGTTCTTGGCCCTGATATTTTGTGGCAAAGAATTGCACAACACTAATCTAACCCACTGTTGAGTGAAAACATTTTACGTCATTTTCTATCTTGTCTTCTTTTTTGTTTCTGACAGTCCCCATTACCATGTATCATAAATGGAGGTGCTTCTGCATAGTCCATATCTAATTATCATTTATTCTCATTTCTCCCTCTTCTAGAATTAGTATTTTACAGGCTTTTCAATGTCTTTTCACAAGGGTTCTTTCTACAATCACAGCTGGCTTCTTCACTCCCCCTCCCCTTGGAGACAAAGTGGCCAAAACAACATGGTATGTCCCAGTATTTAAAGGAACCTATGCAAGAGAGAAAGATGTCATGGGATTGCTGAGCAGCTTTCCCATCAATTACAACAGGGAACATGGAGATAAAAGAAGTCAACTCCTTCTGTTGATTGAGACCTCTGCTCTGGGATACATTAGGGCAACACAGAACTGACTTGGGTCAGAAAACAGCTGCTTTGAACACAACACTGAAGCTATAGGCAGACCCATCAGTCCCTGTCCTCTTTCACCAGTCAAAAAGGATAAGAAACATTCCAAATGGCAGAACACCACTTAGCTCTAAATTCTGCTCCAGTAGAATTATCCATTGCTTTCATTAGCCATTCCCTTGCCCTGCCTCACACTGCAGAACTCTGCTGGCCACGTGCCACTGCTCTCACTGCCCAGAGCCTAGAAGAATGTACATGCACAAAATATGGGATGTGCCCATCTGTTAATATAAAGACATTCACCCTGCTTGTGCAGCACCCTTAAGTTTCTTTTCCAGTTGTTTTAGCACTGTAAGATATGAAGAAGATCCAGCTGGACAAAGCTGCCTCATCTACTGAGATGCCAGCAAGCAAAAGTAACACAGATCTCCACTTTCCCTCCTCTGTTGGATCTCCAGTCAGGTCACAATCACTATTAAGCCCATCTGGAGAAGCTGAAGCATTCAGAAGTTCACTGAGTCATCAAAAGCAACAAAGAGCAGCAGCAGCGGGCTGCCACACAGTTCTGGAAAAGTCCCCTTCAAAACACTAAATCCCTGGAATGAAGGGCTGCCTTGCTTCATCCCTGAGATTATTTTAATGGCATGTTCATGAATTCATCCCAAACTTCATTCAGAAGAGTCAACAGGGAGGCGCTGGGAGACAGGAGCATCATCTCCAGTTTGAAAGCAACCCACCAGGAGAGATCCCATGGGCAGAGTGGGGAGCACCACAGTGTTAGAGCAACTCAGGGTTTCAACATCAAGTCTTAGGGCATCTTAGGCCATCTTAGGCCTCCTCACACTGACCCTGTAAAGATTTGCCTGATCAGCCCTTAACAAGAGGACACATCTTTAAAATCCAGGGCCCAGCTACGTCTGCACAGGCAGTAGCAGCATCAGGCCCAACACACATTGCGCAAAGAAGTAAAAGAAACAGCCCACCTCTGTTTCAAAAGGCTTGAAAGTTCCTGCTCTTCTCTTCCTCTAGCCCCTTCCATAAAAACTTTGCATGCAGAGCAGTGTCTCTTGGGTCCCTCATTTTCTTGAGCAAAGTAAACAGACCTCCAGTGCAGTGACAAATGAACAACAAACAGAGGGAGAAGAAGAAAAAAAATCTTGCTGCCAAGTCGAAGATTTTTTCTTGGCATGTTTAATTAAAAAAAAAAAAAAAAAGTGCAGGCTATGCCCTAAGGGTGACCCTGCATAAAGCTTTCTGGCAGCTCCAATGTCTGCCATTTCCCCCTGACACCAGCACAGACACCCCATCTCTTCCTGTGCTCTTACCCTGATGCACATGCACATATACAGAGCCCTAAGAATCCTGGCACTCAGACGGCTTTTTCTTTTTCAAGCATGCCAAAACAAGCTCAGCTCCTAAATCCCGTTTAGAATTTGGGCTTGTGTGGAAATGTGTTTGCCTCCATTCTATGTTTATTTTCTTTTGTTTTCAGGTTTGTTAGCCCAAGGGCAAATGTTGTTCCTAGCACCAGTTTTGGGGTTAGGTTTTGTTTTGTTTTGTTGTTGGTTTTTTTGGGGGTTTTTTTTGGTATTTATCTTTCAATCAAGTGTTCCTCCTTGCAAGGATAAACAGGATGTTTAGAGACTCTGGGTATGACAACCAGTCTTTGACAGCTGTTGTGAGACACCACACACTGGGTTTACCATGTGTGCAAGCACTGGCACAGCTCAATCTGCAGTAGGCTCTTTTCCTGACCTAAGAAACCTTCAACAGCTTTATGTTTTCAGCACAGGCTCACGAGAAATGCACCACACAGGCATGATCCGGAACAACTCCCTGGCTTCTCCCTCCATTTAGGAGGATGACACCTGCCCACACCACAGCCATTCCCTTTCTAGTCTGCTCATTTCACTTTTTTAGCTACACTAAACTATGCTCTGCCTCTGAGAAATTTTTCTTTTCCAGGTGCATGCAGACAGACAGGAATCAAAATACTTCAAAATCATAAATCAACACAGGGAGTTTCCCAAGCCATTTTTTTAGGAATGGAAGTTTTCCAAGCCTTGAATCACTGATATTGGTCTGACTCCTAAAACAAGAACTTTGGAAAATGAAACATAGATAGCACTAAGGGCCAGACCCCAAGCAAGATCTACCTGTCTAAAACACTGTGTTTGACCTCTCCAGCATCCCAGTCACCACAGAAGAAAATGCACTGCCTAATCTCCACAGCACAAATTCTCCAAAATCTTAATTACTTTTTATTTGCAGCATTTTATTTGCAGCGGAAGGCAGGAAAGGTTTAGAGACTGATGATTAGTTCTATTTTGTAATTAAAAACAATGAGTTTTGCACCAGGCCCTAATTACTAAGTTCTCAAGCCACAGAATAAGTGACTGTGATATATTTCCCAAATTCTGAAAGCTGGGTGTGTCCGCAACAGCAGCACACACTTTGATAAGCCATACTATACACAAAGAGCTAAATGCTGTCTAAACAGTCATAAATCACTTCAGAAGAAATGGCTCAACCACTATGTCATCTTATCTAGTCTAAAACCTTTTGCATTTAAAGAAAATAATATTTACAGAAATTACTTCCCTTTTCTACAAACACATGATTCCTGAGCAGCAACGCCCAGTTTTCCCTATTACCACCACTCCGTGTAATTCACAGGACAAATGACAACATGTTGGTGACTTTCATGCTGTTTGAACCCAGCTTACTCAAGGAAAATAACTTGGTCCTGCAATGCTGGTTAAGTTCAAACCTTGAAATCTATTCAGGCAGGTAACATTCAACCACAAACTTCTGGCCTATGCACAGAAAGTACAGCATGAAATTTTATGGTGTGTGTCATTCAGGAGGTCAAAAGGGATTATCACAATGTTCCTTTTTAGCCGTGGTACCTACGAGTCTTGGCATATAAACCACCCTGGAAAACCATTCTCAGACAACTGCTTTAAATTGGACTCTGAGCAGTCCTTGAACTCTACTTCAGGAGAAAGCAGCATTGTCAAGACAATGGTTTTACAGCTTTCAGTCCTCCCAGGAAAAACAGTGTTTGCTTTGTGTACCCTGCCCTGTTGCATACACTGAGCAGACGTCCTCTCTCCAACCCTCACCACTCTCTGCAAGCTGTCCCACAAACGCAGTGGAGCTGAAGATGCAATAGTCTGTCCTACAGCCTGAAAATTCAAGTAAGTAAAATAGTTCTCCCAAAATAAAAACCCCAGCTTTGATGTCATTAAGATAACCTGGAAGGAGCAGGAATTCCCCAGCCATGAAAATATTTTCCACAGCAAATCCACCTTGGATAAAGTAAGCCAAATTTTCCTACTGCTTCATTCACTCACCACTGCTAATAGCAGTGGGTCAAGAGTAGATCAAATAATTGAATACATTTTTCTGTCACACAGTGCGCAATTTAGGGGTCCCAGTATGGGAGCTGAGTAATGCATTGACACACCTGAGGGATGGGATGCCATTGAGAGGGATCTGGGCAAGATCAAGAAGTAGGAATCTTGTAAGATTCAGCAAGGCCAGGTGCAAGGTCCTGGTCCTGCTCCTGAATTAGGGCATGAAGAGATTAGAGGGATGGAACACCTCTCCTGTGAGGAAAGGCTGAGCGAGTTGGGGTTGTTCAGCCTGGAGTGGACTCTGTGGAGACCTCACTGCAAGTCTTTCAGTACTGAAAGGGCACCTATAACAAAAATGGGGATAGACTTTTTTGAAGCAGGATCTGTTGCAATAGGACCAGGGATAATGGCTTGAAACTAAAAGAGGGTCAGTGTTGATTAGATACAAGGAAGAAGATTTTTACCATGTGGATGGTCAAACACTGGAACAGGTTTCCCAGAGTGGTGGTGGATGCCCCATTCCTAGAAACATTCAAGGACATGTTGGACTGCGCTCTGAACAACCTGATCTAGTTGAAGACATCCCTACTCATCACAAGATTGATGGACTAGATGATTTTCAAAGGTCCCTTCCAATCCCAAGCATTCTATGATTCTATAGTCTGGGTAACACAGAAGATAAAGCTACCACACCTTTCCATCTAACCACTTAGCGGCTCTGCTGAACCCTCTGGGTCACATAGCAAGGCTCAGGTGATGACAAATGGTTACAAGTCTTGGTACCTTTGTTATCTGCAGGAACCTGTCCCTAGTGCCCACCAGAGCATCACCTACAACACAAAACTCATTTCTAAGGTGTAATATTAGGGGAGTTACTTAGATAGTCACCTCTGCACTGTCTCTGCAATTTATTTTGGTTTGTTTCAAAAAAACCAGAAGCAGTTGCATGTGCCCTCTGCAGTGTCCTGGTATTGCTGGGATAGCACCCACTCAGCATAGCCAGATGCCTTTCTCCAGCAGACCGGCCAGCACAGCCAACTGCACATCCACCAGCTGTTCCAGCACTTCACTCTCCTTGGGGGGTTGCACACGTTCAGAGAGGAAAGAAACTGCATTCAGCATCTCCCTTGCACGTCAGAGACAGCAGCAGCTGCAGAGCTGTGCACGCCAAGTGCAGGACGTGGCTTCTCCTGGACCACGGTGAACATCAGTCTCTTCAACCAAGTCATTACTCTGGTCCTTGGAGAAGCTGTTCATGTGTATATGCACATCCTTGGCCCACAGGTATGACCACTGACACAGCCAAGGGCAGCTCAACAGCTCTGACAGCAGGACTAGATGCAACTTCACAGGAGCAACTTCACTTTACATCACCCAAACACCAGAGTGTGCTGGAAGAAGCACAGTACGTTGAACAAAACTCAAAAAACTCTGAGTCCCTGTCCTAGTTTCAGCATTCGTTTGCTGTACTTCTCTCTGGTACACCTGATGCAATCTGTGCCTTTGTATTAAAGTATCCTCTCTGTTATCTTTTAGCCCACCTGTACAGGTCAGGGGACAGGATTTGTGAAGCACTGAAGTGCCCACCTGTACAGGTTAGGGGACAGGATTTATGAAGCACTGATGTGCCAGATCATATCAACCACTAGCACTTCCTCAGAAACACTGCTCAACAAGGGACTGGGAAAGATTGGAGATCTTTTTAATCCCACTTCCATAGCAATTGGGAGCATTAAAGCAAAATTATGTTGGCTCTTTTCTTTTTTTGTAATCTTACCTTCACAGGAACACTGTTTTAGAGGTAGCTGGTAACATCGAGGAGTGGGTCCCTGCCCAGTAACAGTGGCTTGGAACTAGGCGATCTTTTAGGTCCCTTCCAACTCAAACCCTTCCATAGGATTACATGATTGCTCTCTTATGCAACTTGAGTATCTGCCAGAATTTGGTTACAGCAACTTCATACAGATATGGGTGTATTTGTATCTCTGTTTCTTCCCTTTTGTGCTAAACAGAAACCTGCCTTGAACATGAGCTAGAAATTAATTGCCTATGGAGAAATCACAGAGTAGCAAAGCATGGCAGACCTGCACAGGGGCTTTTGATACTCACTGAGCCCAGAGCACATGTGGAACTGCAAATAAATTTCACTCATCTTGGGTCCTCAACACCAGTACAGAAGCTGGCAACTCCAACATCTCCTGACCATTAACAGGGAAGGCAGAGGGTGATGGTTAAATCTATCTTTGCTGTTACACCTAATACAGCCTCATTTATCCAAAATTAACATACCTGTTTGCTTCCTGAAAGCTGACCAACCACCTAGGAAGACATATGGCATCACTAGATGAGCCCTTTCTATCTTCACTATGGTGAAAAAGATCAAGTTACCCACGTTGCAAATAACCACAAAGGACAGTGAAGAACAAACAGCAAATTCCATAATATTATACTGCAGGAACATAGCCCATGTTGCAATATAGGTCATCTCCATACTGATCTGTGAGTCTGAGAAACGGCTCCTTTAAAAAAATCTATTAAACAAAGGAGGGAGGAGGAGGAGGAGGAGCCTGTGTACAGCAGAGAGACCCTTGCACCCAGACAAATTCAGTCACCCTACTTTAAATCTGCAGGCCAGTTCCTGATTTAACCTGGAGTTTCACATGTCACTACAAAACTCTGGAAATGTTGCCTTTGCAGATATGCCAAACATATGAAGTGCTTTCAGTGAAGTCAGTATTTTTCCACATCTACTATTGACTCTGCTGGCAGGCTGGGAGTAGCAAATCCTCCCTTATCTCCCTCCTCTCTAAGAGCATCTCTCTGTTTAAGTACCAGCTAACTGAGATCATACACGATCCCCCTTGGAATGTGGACAAAGAGGGGGGGTGTAAGCAACAAACCACAGGAGGAGGTGGACTGTCATGCACAAGGAAAGTAGCAGGGATAAAGAGGTGACTAATGAACAGAAGGGGGTGCGTAAAATCCTACTTGGATTGACTCTCTGGAGAACAGCTGTTTCCTTGTAAACATCTTGCTAGCTGTCCAAACAAGAAGTTCAGACACAGAACAATAAAGGAGAGCACCCGGGTAGAAGCACTGAAGGCATGGGCTCATTCACTACCCTGCCAATTGCTCCAAGTGGCAGAATTCAAAAGCCAGGGAAACATTACCTATACATTTAACCCTGCATGTGCTGATGTCGTAGGAAGCAGCCTGCAGAAATACCCTTCTCCATCTGCGAAATCCTTCCTAGCTCTCCTTTTCCCCCACTATTTCTGACACAACAGCAGAGCACATTATTTGACAAAGGAAAAGAGGAACTATCCTCATCAGAGCTAGGAGAAACAGCTACAGAGCCAAGAAATGAAAACATTGAACGTGGCAGCCCAGAAGGCCTAGAAATGTTCTACCACTTCCCTGGCATCAATAACTTGCAAGTAGAGGGAGTTACACCAGAAAAAGTAAAAGGAGTCCTTTTATTAGTCCTCAGCACAAAACAGACTACACTGGCAGAAGCATTTCTATGCCAATACAACTATGTCCACACAGGACACTTTCCAGCACTGCAAGGTAGCTGCGGAGAGGGGAAGGAATACCAGCACAACTGTGCCAGCAAACATTCCTAAGGCAGGCTGGTCACAGAGGACAGCTACCTGCACTGCACAACAGCAAGCAGAGATGTGCACTACCTTTGTCTACTCCTTGATGCTTAAGGGGATCAAACACTTATGTGCACAGTCCCAAACCTGTCCTATAAACCCTGTCCCCAAAATGCCACGAAACTGTTACAGAAGTACATTAAGATCACAAGCATTTCTCCAGGAAGGGAGGGGTCACTGCAAGGAAGGCAGTAAGATAGTAGGATACATTAAGCGACAATAAGGGAACCCTACATCCTGAGCCTATAGTCCAGTTTTCTACACTTCCATGTCCACCTCTGGCTAACCTAGCTCTAACTTTTAGACATTCTAGTCAATACAAACTACACGTATCCTAGGAAATTAAATACCCTACCTCTACTCAAAACAACCCACAGCAGCACAAAAAAGGTAAGCACAATGACACTCTCATAGTCAGAAATGACAACAAGGAACTCCACATCTTAGAAATAGTCCACAAGTTCACAGAAAAGATCTGGTGCAGTCAGATTTATTTTACCTTTTTATTTCTCCAGGGCCATTTTGTTGTAGTCATGCACAAACAGCCAGAAAAAAGACATGCTAGCAAGGGCTGCTCAAGAATAAACAGTCATTACAAGAAGAGAAGAGTGCAAGTTGTGCTAATCAAAATCCCTCTGAGCCTAAAGGAAGGCAGCTGGCTTGTTGCATCAAAGTCCAAACCAGTCAGGGACTCCACCTCTTCTGGGGTCACCTTCCTGCTTCTGCTTCTCTTTCTCCATGTATTTATCCCTGAAGTCATCGAAAGAGCGAGTTTCTGCATCTTGTTCTTTCTCTGGAAATAGGTTGGGAAACTGAAAGGTTTGTCCTTTGCCCTAAAGAGAAAACAAATGGTCAGAGAGACATTCCAGCCTTTCTGCAGTAGCTATGATCTTAGAGTGAAACACCACCCTGAATTTTCAGCTAGTGCAGAATGGTACCTTGTCACCTCCCAAAATCTCTTTCCACCCATGTCCCCAAGATACGTGTACTTCCCTTCTCCTCAAAAGCTAACTTTCAGCCTCTCCTCCTCTGTGTGCTACTTAAGATACTGACTTTTTTTGTTAACAGATGAATGATCAGGAGATGGACATTTCTTCAAAGACTCTGAATCAACTCAGAGATGTTGTGTGAGTCATACAGTAAAAGCAAAATGATCAAAATAAGTGATTTTGTTAAAGTAACATCACCAGGGAAATACACAGTGGAGCAGGCATTCATTATGTTAACACTCAGGATATGAGTAGTGGTTGTAGCTGTTTAGATCTCAGCTAAGGATAAGAGAGAGCAGTCCTAGCAGCTGTTATTGCAGGGTGTAATGTGGGAATACAGAACAACAGATATCAGAGGTCTCTTATCAACAGACAAAAAGACTATGGTGTAAAACAATTACAGTGGGAACAATCTGTCTAATATATCACTAATGAGATTAAAGTGATTACATCTGCATCAGTCATTCTGCCTAACAGACAAGTCATTTTAGTGAAACATCATCATCAGATCTATGTCTCCCACTTGGAAAATAAACATTTGCTTGCTCTCTAGTTTTTATCTAACAGCAGGAAACCATTTTTCTGTGGAAATGTACTATCCTATTAACATTATCTACTTATTTTAGTGGCGTTTGCTCTGAGCACAACTTCATTAAACTCAACAATATCAGCCATTCCATTCTGTATGGGACCCTGCATAATAAAACTTGTAACTGGTCACCCATAACCCTAAAATTACTCTCCAAAACCCTTATAAACATTACCATACATTAACTTCTTTGGCAGCATTCTGCATGCAGAAATCTCAAGAAAAGCATTTAACTGCTGCAGATGAAAACAGGTGTGTTTGGCTTTTCTTTCAGATCAGCCAGTCTTTCAATTTATACAGTAAATACAACCAAACAAGAGGCTCAGTTATGAAATGGTTCCACAAAGGACATGAAAGGAGCCTTCCCCAGCATACCTATTCTGCATTTTGGGATCAGAAATATGACATAAATAAATCCAACAGAACCATCACCACATCCCTGGCCCAGCTGAATGTCTGCTATGTTTTATTTCATGATATACACTCAACCTGGCAGATAACAGGTGTGAAAAAATCTAAACCTCATATGCTTTGGAGAGAAAAAAGCATGTGTTATCCCAGATGAGATTATCCAGATTGGAATCTACAAAACACCAACTCTACCCAGCAATGCTCCAGTTGTTTTTGTAGTGCATACTTCTTGGAGGTTTCCTAAGAGCCTGACCATACTACAAAAACAACAAGGGAGCTGCTGTGTACATTGCTTTTTCCTTGATTCTAGCCTGGATAAGCTCAACTGGAACATACCAAGGTTTTCCTTTCCATTGGTGTAGACTCTGGGGTTTCAGTTCCTTTGTACCTTTATATTACCAACAGGTATCCCCATAATAGCTGTCCCTTTGACAGCTAAAGCACAGTCCCATTTCATGGCACAGAAACTGCCCTTGAGCAAGCCCAAAGCTGCAGCCTACTGAACCTCTTCCTGTAGTAGGATCAGCAACAAGTACCCTTGAGGCCAAGCATTGGCCAGGATTTTAGCACACTGAAGCATTTGGAAAGGAATTTGCTAATATTACAAAAAATTGCTGTGTTTTAACTGCACTGTGGGTGGGTCACTCAGCCCTGCAGTATCTACAGAACAGACAGGGCCCATACTAAAGACCTGTCTGCCCTGGAGAGCAAGCCATTTTAGTTAAACAAGTCAGAAAACAACTCAGGCTAACATGGTAGGCACCTCCACTGAAAATCTGAGAACTATTTATATTGGTAACAGTGTAGTAAGGGACTGTTCTTGTTATGCAGAACTTTCCTTCTGGTTTGCTTCCAGGACCAATGCATTTCCCTTATTGGAGAATGAAGGAAAGCTGTCCCTAAAGCATACTAACAACATCCACGGTAATTCACTAAGCATTGCAAAACAGTTATTATTTCAAAAAGAGGGAAAAAAACCAAAAAAGATACACACAGAGGCTGTAGCAAAACCAGACAAACCTTTAAGCTGTTTATCAAAGTGCTCACAGTTCCCATTTCAAGGCTGGTGGAAGTCAAATATTGAGCTGAAAATGTCAATCTGTATCTGGAGTCTTTTAATAAATCAAAATCAGCACAGACAAGTTGGTTTTTTCCAGCTCTTGTTTTGTGAAGAAATTCTGATTTTGGCTGGCAGCCAAACATGATTTGAAACAGCCAAGACATTACACCCTGAGAACTGAAGGTTGATAAATCTTAAGTAACAATACTCTGCAGTAATACTGCACTGTAAGGCTCTGGAGTGATGAAAGCTGTATGAAAAATAGCTGTTGTGCATGCTCAGTAGCTAGTTTTCAGAAGAAGCCTGTATCTTGGGTATTTCAAAATTTCAAAAATACTAAAAGGCATCAACTTACATAAAGGATTGTGAGTCTGTACAGGCATATTTACACTCAATGCATCTTCCACATAATGCCAGAGGCTACTGAGGTTCAAGCTCATATGCCACCTCCTTAAAAAAAAGCCTATCAAAGGGAACAGAGGGATTGTCACTCCTTTACACAGTGCTTTTCCCTAATCTTTTTCTTTGCAGAAGTTTTTCCTTCTATACAGCAACCATCTGACTACCATACGATAAATGCATCCTCAAAATGAAATCCTCACTGGAATAAAGCACGCATTTTTTACCAAGTTCATCAGGGTTTATCTGGTTTACAAACTGCTAGAACATGTTGTGCTCGCATATACAACTGGAAAGGAAGATTCTGGCTTACCTGAAAACCTTGCACTTGTCCACAGTTTTACCTTTTGCAAGCTATTTATCCCTTTAATTGCTGAATTACTGAAATTCTTATAAGCTGAAGTAACCTCTGAAAAGGCTAGAACTTGCTTCTGCTTTAGAACTTTTGCCAGCATAACTACCTTAGTTAGAAGCACAGAGAAAGGAGGAGAAGAGAACACCACCTTTCTACTCAACATAGCTGTGCTAAAAGAAAATCCTGTAAAAAAGACAGACACCGGAAAGAAAGTAATTTTGTTAGGATAATTCAGTCTGTCATGGAACTGGGTGGTGGGTGCACTGACAGCAAAATATCTTTTTCACCAATGTGAAGTGATCTCCTGATACTCTGGAATTTGTCAGGGTAAGCTCTACCACCATGTATTCACCTCACTCTCAAGTGAAGCCTCAGAATACTAATAAAAAAAGAACAAAAAGCCCCAAACAAAGCAAGTTAAGAGAGGTGGCACTGAACACCTAAAAGAATAAAGGGAACATGATAATTTTACACATTGTTGCTCTCAGTTTGGGATCTCGCCAGAGACCTTCCTTTTTCCTACAAATTCTAAGGTTATGCACAAGTTGAGATGTGTGGTCCAGTGTTCAGATAACAGAAATGGGACCCATTAAACTTCTACTCCTGCACAACTCTAATACTCAATTCAGCATTACCCAAAAGTAAAAGTGAATTATATACAAGGCCTTATGAGGATACATTAATTAAATGTTAGTAACATCCTTCACAATAAGAAGTGACCTAAGCATCAAACATGTATTTTCCCTTTAGACTTCAAGCCTTTGTCCTAAGAAAGGGTGAAAACACATCTTATTCTTGGAGTCTGTCTAAGGAGTTATCACAGGAGTGGTACAGATTGCCTCCATTCATTTTAATGAGAGGTTAAGTGACCATAATTAGGCCTATGAAGTCAAGTCCTGGCCTTTCCACTGCTGAGCCTCATGTCAGAAAACTGCTGGAAGGTTTATCCAGCACAAATTCACTTATACTTCTCTGACCTTTGAGTCCCCTGAAAAGTTTAGAAACAAAGATCAGCACAGATATTACTGTGCAACAATGATGCAGCAAACACCGATCATGTAAACAACTGTGAGATCTTCTGGTTATTTGGATAATTGAAGCACTTACTACTGTCCTTCAGAATTAACAAAAAAGTGATGTTTATGATACCATTAACTACAAAAATGTTGGACTCCCAAAAGCACGGGATTCAGTCCAGCAGTAGCAGCAAATGCAGCTAAGATTAATAATCCAGTGCATTTGAACAATTCTCCTACTACTGTAGTGGTAACATCTGATGCTAAATGTATGGTAAAACAGCACAGAAAGCAACTTCAAAAATCCACTCGGGAACAACACTGCATATGGATCATCCAAGTTTCCTCTGAATTCAAAAGAAAACTGCTGTCGCATCTGATGTGCAAATAGGTTAACTACTGTGATTGTACAGGATACTCTAAATGGGGTTGAGGAGAAAGCATTTGCAAAAATGTTCCCACCGGTGCCATCATTCAAGCAGCTAAATAGGTGTTAGTCCTAACGCTGACAAGGTCAGACTCCTTTTTACAGCCATCTCCACTAGATTCTCAAAACAGGTTTAATTAAAAATAGGTCTGGATTCCAGAGGCTTGTCTACAGTTGTGCTCCCACGGGTACTAACACCTGTTAAGCTAAACCAGTGAGAACACTGAAGAAGAAGGAGGGGATGTTGTTGTTTTTTTTTAATTTCCCTGATGTTAATGCAACCGCAAAGTTTCCCACTGGCTTTCTTTCTTCTTTTTTTTTAAATTTTCATTATAATAATTATAGTGGCATTGGAGTATGGAGAAAGGCTGCTGTATTAACATTTATTTTATCTAGTTTGCAAAGATACAAAATTTGGGTTTAATTTAAAAAATAGAACAGTGTAGAAAAGTAGCATTTGATACACAGGGTCATAAGTCTCTAACTTAAACCTTTCTCACCACATTCCAAAAGGGGAAAAAAGGCACGCGGGCTCTGGAATGGCAAGACATTGTTGATCCACAGCCTTCTATGATCTGAGGTATTTTTTTAGTGTGAAAATATTATGCTTGGACAGATCACATATTTGTCCAGTTACCGCCTGAGAATAAAATAAACAGGTCTGAATCTCCAAGAAATAGTATTTGGAAAAGAAAGGATAACAATTCTTACATGTGGAACAGCTGGGGCACTAGTCTGACACCTAAGGGCATGTTGACTATGACTTCATACACCTTCCACCTTTGAGACACTTGCAGTAAGTCAAAGGATGTGTGTGTTGCACTGGGACACGTAAGGTGATGCTTTATGAAGCAGGGAAACATAACTGCTCATGAGAATAAACTCAATTTCATTCAGGTGAACTGCACCACAGCGGCAAAGTCACACTGGAAAGAGCAATACTTCCACCTAGTGGGCAACAGAAAGATCAACCCAAGAGCTTCCAAAAACACATTCATATTTTTCCAGTCATAAGCAGTTTTAACTTGAAACTGGATTAATGAGAGAAAACACAGCTGGTAAAAATGGTGGGAAAGCCCAGCTACTCTGACTCATGGCAGATGCAAACTAATTGTCATGAAAATAAGGATTTTACAGTGGTTACCAAAGACTTTCCTAAATTAGGCAGATAGTAACAATGGACTGCATGGGGCCTGTAATGGCCTGATCACACCATGAATGAGAATGAAGGCAAACCCTTTAGATTCAGAAATGACACTGGGTTTCTGGCTTCACCCACTGTTTCAAGCTGGTGTGAACACAGAGCTGGGAGCTCATTGTCTGGGACATCAGAGCTAGTGATGAAAAGCAACAAACAAAAGTAAAAAGAGAAAGGGGGAGGAATAAAGAAACCTAAATGTTAATGGAATTAACAGACCACAACAACAATAGGAAAAAAAAATAGACCAAAGAGACCAGGAATGAGGTGAGGAAAAAACATAGACACACCAAGCTTCATTGGCAAGAGTTTAGCAAATGGTCAAGATTCCCTCCCTTGACATGAAAAACACCACCAAAAAGTGGTCCCCTGACCCTGTTCATGGAAGAGATGGAAAACATGGCATTCCTTAACTACAGTATAAGGCAGTAAGTGACTCTTGCTGTCCCATGTACTATGAGACCTCAGCCACAGTGCAACAGGGCTCCGTGCATTACCCAGAATACAAAATGGGAGGCTGAAGGAACAACCAAACTACTCCTGTGCACCTGCCTCCAGTACTAAGCTAGTTTAGGTAAATCTCCACACCTGGGCGGACCAACCCTTAAAGTTATAGCAACTATTCTAGGTTGAGAGGCTGAATGTGAAATGAATGCACAAAGGCACTGCCTTAAATGTCTTGCTCCAACAGAGCAGCAGCATACTGCTTCCCACTCCTCCCCCGACTATCTATGGGTTGCATACTAGTTCCTTCTCACCTCAGCAGACATAGCACACAAGACAGTGAAATAAAATTTGAGAACTGACTACAGTTCACTAGAGACCCATGTCTGCTTCAGTCTTCGGAAACAAGTTTCTAAAAGCAAGGAAGTCACTAGCAGGAGGCTGTGGCAATGGAAAGTGCCTGTAACTACCTACTAAAAGGAGCAACACTCAGAGAAAGCAACTTGTGAGATACAACATTCAAGGATTCATTTCCTAATTGTACAGTCCTGCTCTCCAGCAAACAAAACCTAGCACAGACAATCCAGGAGGGAGAATTTGCTCACCAAAGCACACTCTTCCTTGAAAAAGGAATGTGCGTTTCAGCCACAGTAATGTAAAATCCTCACAGAGATGAGGTTGCCTTTAACTTCAGCAGAGTAAATCAAAGTTACTCCTCATCTAAATATAGCTCTGGTACTTTTAAGTAACATTGGACTTTCCACTATTCCTTTAAATTAGGTAAGGGCTGTCTAGAAAAACACTCCATCCTCACTTTTCTTTCTACTCCTCTTCCCACAAGGGGCTCAGAAAAAAAACTTCTAAGCATATTTAAACTTTGAAATATTAACACATTGTTTGTGCCTCTTGAGTTTGACCTCAAGTCTATATGAAATCTTAGCCAGTCTTTATGGTCACAGAGTGTTCCCCCAACACTGAATCCTTGTCCCAAGACAGAGTAACAGTGACGTCATGTTGCCAACTGCAATTTTGAGCTTATGGTTTTACAACCAGAAATACCATCCCTTTAATGTAATTTTGGTATGTGAAGGGGTTTTCTGTCACTGGTTGCACTTCTTTTTTGTATAAAGACAGGTAAGCCCAACAGAAGTTTAAACTATAAATTGGTCCTGTTATGAAAGAATTTACAAGAACATGAAGCTCCTTTTCCACTGGGCAACCAATGTATGTTTCAGAGTCCGGTTCAGCCACAAAGCATACTTGTTTAGACATGACTAAAGGCTCTCCAAGGAATAAGCCTTAGTCTTCTCTGAAATTCAAAGACCTTTAATAAGAAGTTCCCTACCCTCACAATGTATTCTTTCACTTACTGGACATTTCAGCAATCAACCACACAAGTCGTGAACCTTCCAGCACATGGAGTACGGGGTCAGCATGAAACTCTCTGGCAAAGCTGCACCCTATGACATCAGTCCACAACCTACAGACAGACCTCAAACCAACACGGGACTTATTCTGTTTGTATTTGATCTTTAGAGCAAGTCATTTAAATCTCTTTACATTCTGGAAAGTGTTAAAGAAACTGTCACTATTAGAGGATTGGCAGAAATATTCAGCCAACCAGGACAACTCACTGGCCATTACTTTCAGCTTTGCTGGTTAACAGTGCCTTCCCCTTTCCTCACAAGTATCCATGTTAACTCACCAGCTGTACATAGGCGACCTTGTAATCTGGCTTCTTCACTCTCTGATTCCTGTGATTCCTCTTGTTGTTGGCACCTGCAGGAATGAAGAGAATCCCACCTTTTACTTCCCAAGACTTCTGAGTTCTTCAAAGCAAGGTCAAGCTGGAGGAGGGACTTGGCTACCTCTGATTTATTGTTAAGAGGAGTACTCTTCCTTCACTACCAGCACAGTACCATAATTATTACAGTGTACTGAAACTGGTGGACACTGCTCTCCTCGTTTACAAGCAGGGAAACAAGGCATCACCAGCCTGCTGCCATTGTGCCTTCACACATAAAGTCTGCAAAGAAGCAAGGAGAAAAGTTCCCAGGCAGGGGCAAGGGCTATAAACTGCCCTCCTAACATCCACAGCTTCAGGAAGACAAGGAGGAAATTACTGCTAAGTAGCCTTAAACTTGACAATTTTTACTATTCAGCTGATGAGCTGGATCTACTGTTTATACACCAGGATATTATATTCCACGTCCAAACAAACTAAAGCACCTCCACCTTCTCCAACCATGCTGGTCACAACTGAAATGGGAAGTGCAACTCAACCCCTTCATGTCAGGCAGACATTAAAGCTCTCAGATTATTAGGAGTTCTAATCCTCCTTGATCCCTGACTATATACCATCACCTAAAATTAGCAGTGGGGGACAAAATGGTTGTAAGGACAAGCATGACTATTCTTCAGTGCTATTTGGAACGACATGTGATTGGTATTTATGACTTAATTTAATTATGGTTTTCACATAAGCATATTACAGATGATTCTTCCAGATTTTTTCTTCCTTTGTAAGTTAAAAGTTTTATAACCTTATTCTGAAGCTTTTTCTTTTGTCCTCCATTTTTCACTACTACAGGTATTTTTTCCTATTCCTTTCAAAATCATCCTTAATCTTACCATCATAAACAGACAATTCCTTTCATAGAGTCACTACATGAAAAATGAAAAACCCAGCCAAAAAAGATGCCCTAAGAACAAGTAACTCTCCACTCAATAATTACACTGCCTGGTAATCAAAAATGTAAATTAACATTAAAAAAAAAAAAAAAGAAAAATATTCCTGCATCCAAACTGCAGTCAGAGAGGCTCTGGGAAAGGAAGCATTCATATGTAAAGGTGACATTATCTAAATTTGTCTTATTTCAGTTAGAGATGAGTCCCTCTGCCTCCGAGTCAGAGTTCAGCACAAGTCAAACTAGGAACGTTTTTTCTTTTTCTCTTGGGTTGTTTTTTTGTTGGGTTTTTGGTGGGCATTTGGATGGTTTTCTATTGTTGTTGTTTCTAGGGGTTAGATAGGAGAGAAACACCACAAGTGGAAACATTCAAGTCTGTAGCAGAAATCTGGTAACAACAGGTGATAAAAACCTGAAACCTTGTCAAGATGTTTTTCTGACATTATCTACTGGTTGAACAGAGCATTTTTATTTGCTCTACAAACTTTGCCTTTTGTTAGACCATAACACCTCCTGTGTGTGCATGCAGGCTAATCTGAGGTCATTTTTTAAAGAAGGCTACAGCTGAATTTAATTATTACTTGTATTAAAACACAAGAAGCAGTTCCTTCTGAAGGAGATACCCACTGGTCTTCAAGGAGAAACTACAAATGCACAAGTTAGATAACTGTCAGGATGATCAGCCTTTTTAAATTCAGATTATTCTTTTCAGAGTGAAACTTACATCATCATTTAATCACAGCATTAAAATATGAAGTGGTGTGTGTTCATTTGAAAAGATGAATAAACAACTATGCTAACAGACATCACCAGCTAAGCACCTGAAACCACTGCAACCAAAGTCTACTGAAATCTAACAGACCTTCTGAAAGATAAAAGTCTACTCTGGCTGCACAGGGATGCTGTACTCACCCCTTTGCATTACTCAGCTGCACTTACCATACTGTATCCTGGTCCTCACAGCAGCTACTGGCACATTGTATATTCTTTCAAGGTAATTCCTGATATCCAATTTTGTCATTCTAGGCAATGAAAAAACATTTTGGGGAAAGAAAGAAAATAAAGAGTAAATATTTAAACAGAATAAACTAGAGACTGGTTGATATTGAGGGATAAAATATGTCATCTTCTTGCTTTAACCAAGACAGATTTACAACATGAAAGTGTAAACTCAACCTAGACCACACACTGCTACAGCGATTTATGACCCATAAACTGTAACAACTGTCAAATACTTTATTCTCTGTAGCCCCAACATTCAAAATACCAGGTATATTCTGTGTTCAGCAGGCCTCCTCATTGCCCAACCTGAGACGCCTTTCTTTATTCTGAGTAGGAACTGCTGATCTTACCAGAACCACAGTCTTATGGGCTCTAATGAATGCCAGCAAAGTGGTCAGGCTGAAAGAGTCCTGACAAATAACTGGATACCACCTTGCTTACTCTGGAGCAAATTCGTAAGCACTTCCTTCTTCCCAAGCCCGTCCCGGGGAAGGCTGAGCCTCACTAACACTCGGGGAGAGGAGCCACGCAAAGCTCGTCACTAAATCAGTGTCCTCGCCGCCCTCTGCAAGGTCTGCCTGATGCAGGAAGGAGCCCCTTCCCTGCCGCGGCACTCGGCGCTCGCACCCCGAGCCCACCAGCCCAGCTGCCGTGCCCGCACTCACTCCATGGAGACGCGGAACTGCACGGTGTCCTCGGGCTGGGGCACGCCGGGCCGCACCGCCAGCATGAAGAAGTTGGGACGGAAGATCCGCAGCTGCGGGCCGCCCCTCTGGAACAGCGGGTACCTGCGGGAACACGCCGCCGCTCACTGACCGGCCGGCCCTCCCACCCCACTGCCGCCCGGCTGAGCCCCGGGGCACCCCATCCCACCCCACCGCCGCCCGGCCCGTCCCGGCCCGCCCCGCTCCTCTCACACGGCCCTCCTGGCGCCCGCCGCCATGGCCGAGCCCTGCGGAAGCGGCGGCGCCAGAGCGGCTCCGGCGAGGCGGCGGCGGCGCCCCCTGCTGGCGCGGAGGAGCGCGGCAGGGCCCCGGCACGGGGAGGGGGCGCAGGGCCGGCGGGCCTGGGGGCCGCGCAGTTCTGTGGGGCCTCCTCAGGGCAAGAAAGACAAGGAGCTACCTGAGAGGGGCCAGTGGAACGTCACCAAGATGAGGAGGGATCTGGAGCATCTCTCTTAAGCGGAAGCTGGGTCTGTTTAGCCTGGAGAAGACTCGGAGGGGATCTCATTATCCCGTACAAATATCTCGAAGGCGGGTACCAAGAGGATGGTGCCAAGCTCTTTTTAGCGCTGCCCAGCGGCAGCACAAGGAGCAATGGCCGTAAACTGAAACACAAGAAGTTCCACCTCAACACGAGGAAGAACATCTTTACACTGAGAGTGGCAGAGCACTGGAACAGGCTGGCCAAGGGAGAATGTGGAATCTCTCTCCCTGGAGATGTTGAAACCCACCTGGACACATTCCTGTGTCACCTGCTCTGGGTAACACTGACTTAGCAGAGGGGTTGGACTGAACAATCTCCAGAAGTCCCTTCCAGCCCTAACAATTCTGTGATTACGTGAAAATCTTGCTTCTGTGGGATGCTGCAGTGCTGTCTGCCTTTGCTGGGGTCTTGTCCTCCACGCTGGTGAGTCCCCAGCACAACGCACACAGGGCTGTTGGATCAGGTCCAGAGGAGGCCACAGAGATGCTGGAAGGGCTGGGACACCTTCCTTGCAAGGACAGGCAGGCATCTGGGGTTGTGCAGCCAGGAAAAGGGAAGGCTCTGTGGAGACCTGATTGTGACCTTTCAGTGTGTAAGGGGCTTACAAGAAAGACAGATACCTTGGTAAAAAGTATCCCATGACAGGACAAGGGGCAACTGTTTTAAACTGAGAGAGGGCAGGTTTAGATTAGATGTTGGGATGAAATTCTTTACCAGGAGGGTGGTGAGGCACTGGAACAGATTGCCCAGAGAAGCTGTGAATGCCCCATCCCTGGTAGTGTTCAAGTCCAGGTTGGATGGGGTTATGAGGAACCTGGTCTAATGAGAGGCGTTCCTACCCCTGACAGGGGAGTTGGAACTGTGTGATCTTTCAGGCCTCTTTACACCTAAACTCCTCATGACTCCATGCCACCTCAGCATATGCCAACAGAGAGCCAGAGTGGGCACACAGGCACCAGAAACAAAAATTTGGAAACGTGAGAAAGACTCGGATGGGCTTCCCTCCAGCAGGGTAGTTCAAGGGTTGGCAAAGACAAGAGGCCCTACAGAGCAGCTTTGTACCTCAATTTAGTAACAGCCACTCATGTTTTGACATCTACATTGAATTAACCAAGTAATTCACACTTTGGTATTGGACTTTAATATTGTATGCAGGCTAACAGCCTCGATAAATATTATAATGCAATATTTGAATGAATCATTCTCTATTGCACTTGTCTGCATTTAATAAAAGTTACATGCTAAAAACTACCACTTCTGTAAATTTGTTCCTTCATTCCCAATTCTTTGATTCACTTCATCACTCAAACTTTGAAGTCAATTTCAACTACATTTGGCAGCCAGATTATGAGCTCCCTGAGAACAGTCAGCTCTTGGTATCTGCCTGTATGATGGCTTAAAACAGGCCCCCAATCCTGAGTCTTTGCTGATGATACTGAGCCTACTCCCCCTTGCAGAGACAAATCAAATGATGTTAAGTAAGGGTTTGGAGCAACTCCCAAATCCTTGAAAATGAGAAGGCGTTAAATAACATACAAAACACCATTTCAGAGGGCTGTCATTGGAGTAGGTACTGGTTGTGCTTTATTTACAAAATCCAGAGATTTGTACACAGCAATCTACAGGACAGCATAGGGCTGGTATCAGGAGGATAAGGGACATGCTCAGCAGGAATTGAAGATGCCAGCAAGGAGTCATCCCAGTTCCACAGGGAACCTGCTTCCCCTTGCCTGAGGAAGCCACCAGACCCCTCCAGGAAGAAAAGCAGCAGCAATAGCCAATCCAGGCTGGTGTGATTTTTGTTATCGTTGAGGCATGAGAACACAAGTGATCGGTGAAGGAGGAAAGAGGAGACCAGCAGGGGTTCAGCACACCATTAAAGGCCATCCTGCCTGGTTCTTTACTTCCAGCGCCCACCAACCTTGCCCTTGGCTCCTGCCTTCTTGCTGCTACAATGCAAAAGGAAAGAAAAACATGTCAGCACAATGGAAGCAGTGGGGCTCTGTGGCCACTCAGCATTTCTGACTCTTAGATTAGGTTTCAGCTGCTTTCACTTCTCACATGTTGGGCACACCTGTCATTGACCACATTCTGAGAAAAATATTGTTGATATTGTGGAAAAAGATTCCTCCTGGGGCTCTTGGTGTGAAAGATAGGATGTGCATGCCTGAAAGAGATGAACCCTTCCAGACTCCTGGATTATCAGGGTAGAAATCTAGGTGGTCTCCAAACTAAGTGACAGGTCTATGCAGTCACAGACTTGATATTTTCTGAATGTTTTCTGAATACAAATCTGCTATGCTCTGGATTTTAGGATTTAGAGCTCTATCTAGAGAAATTTGCTCATTATGAAAGAACTCTGATCAAATTCCCCAGATGCTTCATTCAGTAGTGAAGGCAAAAAGCTAAACACTAATTTAAATACAACTAAGAAGTGCTTTGCTCTAGCAAAGGCAGAGTGGCTATTTGAGAGCAAGAGCCTCCAAAACAATCCAAACAACTTTCTAGGCCTGCTCTTACATCCCTGTCTTGTTCATGGTGGGTGGGAGCAGTCCAGCTACACTCCCCACTCAAAGCACCTGAGGTAAACTCTCTCCAAGAGTTTGGAGCACACAGAAGGGCAATCCTACATGCAAGCCACTTACCTTCTGCCTGAGAAGCCTGAACTCAGAATGGGGCTAGGCAAGAAGTTAGTTGAGTTAGATTCTGCACTAGTTCCCAACAGCAGCACCTTGGTTTGTGGGGCTCGGCACACCCCAAACCCTTCCAGCTCACACACACAATGATGAGGCTGCTTCTTGAACCAAAGCACATGCAAACTAGGGGCACCTCTTTGACATGGCAGAGTGTGGGGTTGGGGACCAAGCACAGGGCGGTGGGGCCTTGCTGTCAACAGAGGCCTTTCTTCAGAACCACTCGTTCCTCCAGGGAGAAGAAAAACATGGGGACATCACATCTGGGGAGATTTTTGTTGTGCTGCCCCATGGAGTGGTCCAAGAGCACCAGCCATATTTACAGAAGGATGTAGCACAGTGACAGAGACACACACATAGTGGATACTTTACCTTTGACCAAGATAGGCTTGGTCTATTTGAAAAAATTGATGATTTACATGAAAGAGAGCATGCACTTTCTGCTTTGCTTAAATTTAGCTCTATGTCCCTCTTGCCAGCCTTTCTGAAGGTTCAAAACTCAGTGTAGGAACTGTATAGCTCCTCAAACAAAGACAGAGTCCTATTATGTCCACAAGCACCTGTGATGTTTGATGTTACACCTAACCTTTAGAGTGTGCTTAAGGAGATTTAATAAAGTCTGAAGCAAGAGACTCATTTGATCCTTGTATAACATGCTGGCAGGCGCTGCTTTGGAATGACAGTGTCTAACATGGATAGAAATTTAAGCACACAAAAATCTCATTAGCTCTGGGCTTCCCAGTGCAACCTTTTCAAATGATGTCCTGGGAGAGTATCATGTCTTTTGGGGGAACAAGCAGGCAGTTGCCTGTTGTGGGTGGCATGGTAGCACCCCGCAAACAAACCATGGTACTCTTCTGCAGCTGCGCATTCTGCTGAGGTTTATCAGCCTACAGCTCTGTACAGAAAATACCACAGGAAGGTCAAGCCTTATGTTTGGCATTACGGACAACCAAACCCCCAGTGTTACATTCGTTTGATAAGTCAGGGTGTCTTGGGGAAGTGGGAAGGCAGTAAGTGGTCACTCCTGTTGTCCAAAGATATCACCAAAGACCACTGCTTCATTCCTGGTGTGACTTTGCTAAAAAGATATAGATGCACAGAGAAGAGCAAACACACCACTGGAGAGCTCTTCTCCCTTTCTGCCCTGCAGTTACTTCTCTGTGAGTGTTAGTTTTCTCCATGTTCTCAAGCTGTGTCTACCACTGGTATCTCGTAAGTCCATTAAAAATACCTAGAATAAAGATATTAGACTTAAAAAAGTAATGAAATAGTCTTGTGGTGAAGGAAAGTGGGAGAGACATGATGAGTGAAAAGAACTCACAACAGTAATCCCATTATGTTAGTCTTGTTACACACCATCCTTCGTAATCTTAGCAACCACTTGTTTATCCTTCACAAACAAGGGTTGTATTCCCTCAAGTATTCAAAGCACCTCAATCAGGTGTTTGAAAAACCCAACAATAAGCAGAGGAAATTTTGGAAGGTATGGTGTGAAGAAACATGATTTTTTCTTGTTAGGTGTTACATTCACTTCTGTTTCCCCTTCATTTTCTCAATGTGAGGCAGGATGGGAGTGGCCCTTCCATCTCTAGCCCCATTTCATTGCAACAAGAAAATGTCAGTGTTGAGGCCGAAGTGACACGTTTGAACACTGAGAAGATATCCCCAAGCCAGGAGCTAGGAAGGGGATATAAATACTTACTGCTTCTGGGCCTGATCGATCCGGTTTCTGAGGGTGACAATCTGCAAACAACATACATGACCAGGGTTTTTAGAGACAAAGAAATCTTGTTCCCTCAAGGAGAGGAGAATTTTACCTGCTGAAGTGCTCGAAATAGGTGCCTGTAGTAGGAATTAATACTTCCTTGGAAATAAAAGCTCACCCATGGTTGAAGGACAGAAATGTTACTTCTTAGCAATAAATCTGCAAACCACCTTCACATGTCAAGGGACAGAAGAGCTAGAATTTTATAACCCTTACTAGAAGTGTTTCTACATATTGAAATTAATCTCCTATGAACTCACATGTCAGACTGCAGGCAGGTGAACTGGAATGAATGTCACCTTGGCCAACTGGAGAGCTCTCAGATGGCTCCATCACCTGCATGTTTCAATGTCACCTTCTCACTCTTCCCTTACTCCTATACATCAAGTGTTTGTGTAAACCCAAAGATCTTCAGTGGTCTTGGATGGGGACCTCAGGAATGGAAGATGGGTATATCCCATTCTACTGGAATACCTTTTGCTGGTTGGCAGAGCAGGAGGTGAGGAGTTTGCAGCACTCACTACTCTCCCAGCCACATTTAATAAGAGAAGATGACCTGATGCATAGCAAAGGAAACACCTACCTCGCACGGGATAAGCACGTTATGGCCTGACTTAGTAAGTCAGTTTGGTCTGTAGGCCTGGACTCATTACTGAAATCCTGGGACTCATGTGCTGGAAAAGCCTACAAAACACTAGGATGTGATAGAGACTTTTATCCCTTCATCTTCTCATTTGTAACTGAGTCGGGGTTCAACTTAGTTTTCCTGGATTGAAGAAATGCCCTTGTCATGAGGCATGCTTTGTTTTTGCTACAATTCAAAATTCTGCACTGGCTCTGTTCAAATTTTCAACATTTAAAGTTGCACTTGACATTTCCAGCGTGCAACAAAAGAGAAACAAAAGTCATACATTCTGGTTGTCCCAAAAACTGGTAATTCCTGGCTCACGTCTTTCCATGGCAAACAGAAAAAACATAAGAGACTGAAATATTACTGGAAACAGGACAACACAAGCAAGGAAAGATCAACAGATCACTTGCTTTTGTACTTACTTGTGGAAGTTTTAGTATTTGTCACAGCAGATTAAATTCCTATTTTCCAACCAAGTATCTTCCCCAAGTGTTGAGGAGAACCAGTTGTCTTCAGTTTGACCCAAGCGCTTAAGACTTACCTTCAGTCATAACCTTATGATTGTGACTATGACACTCACTCTCCAAGGAAGCACCAAAGAGCAACAGACACTACAGCTAAAGAATGGCTCTACTTCTTTGTGTCCCACTTCCTTCTTTTTTCTCTCCCTTGCATCCTTGCTTGGGTCTCCTTCATTCTCTTTCCTATTTTCACTTACCTTTCTCCTCATTTTTTTCCTGCTGTTATCCTCTCACTTTTCCTCTCCCATCTTAGCTGTGCATTTTCCTTCTGCTTTGCTCATTTTTTGTACTTTGTCTCCTTGATTTTCATCAGCAGGCACCCACCTCTTTGTTTATGCAGAGTTCTCATTACCATAGCATGTACCCCTCCCCTGGCACTGCCTTATTTCCTGTTTTTCCGCACCCACTTGGCCTGTTTTCATTAAGCTAGCCCTCTGCAGTATTCTGAATCTAGATAACCATGTGCCACAAAGGTGGAGAAGCTTTCCAAACCACATCCTATTCTCTATACACTGTAGTCCAAGGTATCACATGTGTATCCCTAAGTTTCTGCATGTACCCCAGGTGCATTAGGGTGATACTCCAATGCATGCAATATTTGCTTTTGGATACAGAGTTTTGGATAGGGAATTATTTTAGGGTGCTCTCAGTAGATTGCATGCTCAATTCTTTAACCAAATCCCTGTTGGATTCTTGACTCTTTTCCTAAATTACCACTTTACACCTTTTTGAAGAATGGAAAGGGAGAGAAAAAGGAAGTGAATGGAGGGACACAAGATCCATTTTTCTCTTTTCTCTCTGCACTCGGAGCCAAGTGCTAGCTCCCGTCTGGCACCTGGCTCTGACCATGCGGCAGGCTCATGCATTTGGTAGCCTTTGCTGCTGCTGTTACACAGGCAAGTTCATCGTACTTACAACTTGGAAAGCTCCTGCAGCCTGCAACGCATTGTTAAAATCTAAGAGAGATTGAGATAGTTACATTGGTGTTGCTCACTGTCTGTCAGCATGTGTCTGTGTGGTTGGGAATTAAAAGGAGAGCAAGACAGAGATCCAGTAGGATTTCTCAGCCACTGAAGCCTAATGCGGGTGAGTGCTGCCCTATCCAGGGACTGTGTGAAGGGAACACATCTACTTTCTATTACCATATGACACTTCAGTCAGATGCTCCTGTCTGGAGACAGTTTTCAGTGACTCCAGAGAGCTCAGTCCACAGGTAATCTGTCTGGGCTGGAATAAAACTTACAACATTCAAGTTTGAAATCAAAGATGGATCAAAAAATATTACTTTGCAATGCAGGTGTGTGAACTGAGAGTTACTGAATTTTCAGGCTACAGTTACCTATAGATAAACAAGAACGAACAATGTTTCAGGAGAGGGCAGGGTGTCCATTTTCCATTGGGATTGCTTTTCCATGGGGCACTGAAAGCCTTAGAAGTGATCTATTCAATTTTAGCCTAAAATGTGAAATCCAGTTCAAGTATGTATGTTAGGGGGATGCAGTTCCAAGCATTTTGCTGCATAAATATTGCAAAGGGTCATTGGAGACCCAAATAATGTCACAACATGACCTTTGCCAGATGAATCAGAGAGATTTTTACATTTCAGACCCAATGCCATTAGCAAAATGGCCTCTCAACTCACCTCATATTTTTTCCTCTTGATCTGCTCTGTAAAGTCATACTTTTCAGTCTCCAGCTGATATAACCAGTCCCACAGCTCCTTAGCTTTGTCCCTGTGTGTTTATTGGGGAAGAGAGAAGAAACACATGACATCAGATATTTTCCATTGTTTCCACATCATTAATAATGAGTTCTATTTAATGCCATTCACACATCTTCCTGTAAACCCTCTCTGTTCTCTTAAAGCTACTCATCATTTTCAAGGTCACATTTTTCTTACCTTCAAATCTTCTGGCCTTGCAGTCTTGTATGTGTCACACATTAACATAATCCCTCTAATTTTCCCCCTAACTCATAATGAAATATAAGAATGCACTGGAAACAGACAAGAAGGAAAGAGGACTCTGAAGGTCATCCAGGTAAGCAGAGCAGTTGCCATTGTACAATCTCATCTGTGTAAGGGCTGAGGTGAGCCAATTTCATCTTTGAATCATGTGTAAACTCCAACATGTGCAGTCCAGACTATAATCTGATGACTGCTCTGCACCAGAGCACTGAGCTTCCAAACCTCCAGCCTTCGTGGAGATCCTGTTCATACCTTAGCAGCATTAACTCACCCTTGGGAACGCTACAGATACCAGTCTGTAGGCTTGTTCAGCTAAACCCAGAGCTAGTCCTGTAAGCAACTACTCCTAATTAGCAGGAGAGGCTAACAGAGCTATGCCAGGAGCACCGCTAGAGGGCTACCATAGCGTTTCAACACTTCTCTACGTTCCCATTTCTCCTCCATTCTCCAGGTTAAGCAAGGGCACAACTTAAGCATGTCCCATGATGAATTGCAATGAAGGCTCCCTCCTCTACCTCATTTTATCACCAGAGAAGACTCCAGGACAGTAAGACCAAATATCAGTGGATTACATTCCATAAATTAGGGTAAACATGTTACCTCAGCTTATCTTCATTAAGGTGGTCAATGTTCAGGGGCTTGCGCCTCTCTGCCAGGACCTTCTTCTTCGTCTCTCTAGCTGTTTGCTTCTTTCCTCTCTTCTGGTCAGCCTATTTCCAGAACATCAATTAACATCAGACTGCAGAAATTAAGCCTGAATGAAACAATTTCAACACTGAACTGTTTTCTCAATTTATTAGTTTCTCAACTAGTGAAGACTGTTCCCAGTCAACTTAATGGTTTAATGTTTTCATATTTCTTTCATCAATCCATTATTTTTACCTTAGCCAGATAACTGCTGTATGTTGCACCCATGGAGGACAGAGCCTTCTTCTTCTTCAGATCATCCTCAGCTTTTCTCTTGGCATCTTCTTCCTCTCTCCGTGCCTTTTCCTCCTGTGGAGTGCAACACACAAAACAAGTGACTCTAGGACCGACTTCCCCGGCAGCCAGTGTCAGTGCAGGGAATGTGATCAGAGAAGTACATTGATGAGAACTAGAAATTCCTGTTTTCTGCCCTTGCTTTAAGAGAGTGGTCACTTCACCTCTGGACTGAGGCAGGCAGAACCTGTAGGGTTTTTGTCCCTAGAGATCTCTCCAGTTTGATGCAGAGACAAGGAGAGGAAGCAAGGACACTTACCGCAAGCCTCGCCTGACGCTCCTTCTCCTTCTCAGCCCGGATCCTCTGCTGCTCTGCTCTTTCAGCTCTGCGCTTCTCCTGCGGGGAGCAGTGGCATAGACATTGGATCACCACCATGGCTTCATTTGCCTTCACTGTCACACCTCACTACCAAGAGCTTTGCTTCACTGAGTTTCTAGAGCATGCAGAAGGGTCTCTTGTGCAATTCTCAGATATAAAACAAGGGGCTAAGAGAGGGGCAGATGGAGGGGAGAAGCCATTTGATGGTGACTTGAGCAGTCACTTCTTGTACATGACAGCACAGCTTTCTGTCAAATCTGACAGCAGTTTCAGCTTCTCATCTACAGATGATCTCTCAATCTAATACAGGGAAATGCAGTACAAGGACTCACAATTCTCTCCTTGAGGGCAACCAGCTCTTCCTCTTCCTTTCTTCTGGCTTCAAAGTGGCTGTCAATCAAGGCCTGCAGTTCAATCAGGTCTTTGTTCTGCCTTTTCTTTTGGATGTCCTAGAAAAGCAGGAAAACACATTAAGTCCATATTGCTCTAGTAATATGTCCTGGACATTCCCAGCACCCTGCATACACAGAGAAACAAAAATAGAAAGTGTCTGTAGATTTCCATGGAAATCTGTGGATTAATTTATATGGCTGTTGTGCAATCTTACACTTGTTCATGCAACAGTCAGGAGCCCAGAAGTGTAAAGAACCCAAATCTCCCATTTCCCTACACCATATTTTATCCCTGGCTTTGCTTACGCTCCTATCTTTGCATGTACTCAGCTGCCTCCTCTTGGCTTTTAATAGAAATCTTACCTAGAAAATATTTCTGTATTTTGGGCAAAGCAAGTATTTCTGTGGAGGTTTTCAGCACTAAAATTTCTTCATTTTTCTAGGAAGGTGTTTGGATCTCTACTTATTATTGTAATTTTAGCTAGTGTTTCTCAGCAACAGATGAGGGCCTGCAACTTTCAAGCCATTTGCAACAGTGGGACAGAGGATCTGAGATCCGTAAAACATTTACTTTCTCCTCCTTATAATGGCTTTGAAGATTCAAGGAAATTAATAAAAGAAATATATTACTTTAACTTAATCACATTATCAGTGAATGCATTCAGACTGTTTCAGGGAGCAGAGAGAGTAGCCTTTTGTTGAAATCAAATGGCAAATCAACCATACTTTTGTCTTTGCCTTTACCCTCAGCAATAATCCTGTACAGGAGGAGTTAAGTGGGTTTGCACTCATGTCTGTTATCAGGTACAAAGGACAAACACGGCCAGTATCAGGAGTACTTACATCAAAATCTACTTTCTCACCCTCTGGTATTTTAGGAGCAGTTAATCTGCAGAGAGTAAAAAACAAAAAAAAAGAAAAGGAAAGGATTTTCATCTTAAAGAATAGCAGCTTTTTAAATAGACTATCCTGCCCTGCCCTCAAGAACCATGGACAAGGAGGAATGTTGCTAGAGATAGGGAGAGGTGAAAGAGCAGATCAGTGGAAAACTACTCCAGAAAAGTCCTAAGGACCACTGTCCTTCCTGGAAGGTCATGCAGGGCAGGGAGTTATCCCTAAAACCCCTCTTTATTCCCAAAGCCTGTGGTCATTCCCTACCACATGGAAAGATGTTGGTCTGTGGGTCTGCCTGTGCAGGGCTGCGCACTCTGTCCTGGGCAGCTGGCAGAGTGGGAAGGGAAGGTGCTGGGGCCCAGAGCCAGAAGGTCCACAGGAAACCTTAGTAAAGCTCAACTCAGCCCAGCCCAACAGGTGCCACCCTTCCATTGTCAGAGATCCTGGATGGAGAGGGCAGCTGCCCAGCCATGGCCTCTCACAGAGAAGAGTAAGCTCTCTTGCTGTGGAGCTGCCTATATTTTGGGGTATTGTGAGCCCTCTGCATCTCAGACAGTCCAAGAATTCTCTGACTCTACCAGGAGCAGGTCTTAAGGCCCAGGCCAGTAACTGCTGCTACAGCATCCTCTGAGGGAAGCAGACATCCTGGAAAGGCATGCAGGAACAAACAGATGGATGTTGTGTGAGGGAGAGTTGGATAAAGGCTTCTGGTGGCCATGTGCCTAATAGAGAATCTAAGGGCTTCTGCTGGATCAGGAAAATCATCCCAGGGTTTTAAAACCCTGCCCATCATACTTACTTTATTCTGGGCTTCTCCTCTGTATTTGGAAGGATGTAGCAAAATAGGAAGGGAAAAAGAGGAAGAAAGTTAAAAAAACAGAGAACATGCCAGCTGCTAAAGTAAAAGGAGGGAAGGGAAATTTAATCTGAGGGGAAACATACAGAGAAACTGGTTAAATCTCAAGCACTTCCAAAAGAAATACACACACTCACACACACCCCTTTTGCTAGGGGTGAATCTGGTTTTACCCTCGAAACAGATTTTGGCAGAAAAGACTCAAGAGACTGTATAAAAGTCCCAAATGTAGCATCTGGAAATTATGGTTTTGTGTAAATGCAAAATTATTTTTCCCAAACCATCCTGACCAAAGCTCTAAGGAGGCCAGCTGGGCTGGAGGGTAGAAGAAAATTATGCCTTTTTCAATCAGCACTTTTTTGTTGAAGTTAACTCAAATTCACAATATCATATCTCAGTGATAACCAGGCTTCACCAGTTTTGTTCAAATGCCTCACATGGAGGCCAGGAGGGGAAAACCTTTATTTTGACACACATTTTCTCCAGGTTCATTGGCTTCCAAGACGTCTTAGGGCACGTGTCTCTGAGATACCTTGGTGGCGTGGTGAAGATTCTTATTCTTCTGCACTCTGTGGTGCTCCTCAAACCCAGCTTAGGAAAAGCCATCCTCTCCTAGCAAGCATCCTCTCCTGCTGAGGTACATGCAAAATTCCCATGGGCATTAATGGGAATGAATGATCTTTCCATCTCCAGGAGAGGCATAATGCCCTGATAGGCAGGCCAAACCATCACAGAGCCTGCCAGCCTGGGCCCTCTGGCAGTGAGAATTGTTCCCTTGACACGAGTGACCTTTCCCTGGCTGTCAGACATGTGCTGGTCTCATGAGCTACTCACTCAACATTTGTGCTTGTGGTCAATGCCCCTCCCTGCTATTCTTTTTAAACTTTAGTTATTAATTCCAGGGCAATGCCAGCAAGTTCAGTGCTGTTACTCTCACAAATAGAAATAAATTAAACCTATGTGTTTATTCTGGCCCATTCTCTCAGAGACCCAGGTTGACTTTCATAACCACACACTACATTTGAACTTTCAGGGATGCTGATGGATTCTGCAGTACAAGACTCTCCCTGTGTTGGCTCAGTGGGAGGAACTGAGGTAAAAAAAACTCACAGCCTACTGAATCTGGTAAAAAAAAAAATTGTAATGTAAAAGTAAGAATAACTGCTTCAGTAGCAGGTGCATGAACCCTGTTATCAATATCATAATTCAGAAAGGTACTAAATTTTTTCAAATGCTTATTTGCATCCAGCAGTTTGGAGACCGATAGTGGAAATTTGGAATAGCAAATAGAAAAAAAAAAATAGGAAAAAAGACAATTAAATATTCTAACAGGAGAAAATAGCAAAAAACTTACACTGGAAAAAATTTATTGAGGCAATGAGATGTAAGGGTGTTGCATAAGAAAAAAATTGAGAGAGTGGTTGGAAATGGGTTATTGAGATAATCAAGAGAAAAGATGTGAGAGATGTGTAAAAGAAATCAGAAACCAGCATTTCTTTTTTTTCACTCTTTCCCATACAAATTTCATTAATGGCATTTTAGGGGATAGACTTTTCTCATTTACTGCAAGAGCACTGCCTGCCAAAACATATCTCAGTTGAGGCCTCCAGATGCCAGAGCAATGCTAAGAAAATAAACAGCATGTAATTACAAATGTGTTTTAGACTGCTACACTATAAAGGAAGTCCCAAATCACTCCTGAAGAAAAATACTATTAGCCAACAGCATGCTTTTGTATTCCTCCACTTATTTGTTTTGCTTTTTATTTGTTTTGCTTTTCAAATAGCCAGTGAGCTTCTTAACGTGTTAGCTAAATTGCCTTTTACCTGGAGAGAGGAAAAGTAATTATAATTAACCAGTCTATCAGGTATGTTATTTACACAGGATTCCCTTCCTTCATGACATACCCAGATAATTTTCATAGACTTTCCTGTTTGGCTTAAATCTGCTAGTTAGTAACACTTCAAAGAGAAGGGGGGAAAAAGGAGGAGACAGGAAATGACTGGTTTTGTTTGTTGATCTTGGTTGCCAGGATCGACACCTGTCTGTCAATAACTGTGTGAATTTGGTTTCAGCTGCCACCAAATCAGCATTCCAACAAACAATTGTAAAGATGAAAAAATAAGGTTAGTTCTTGAATTAAGAAATTGTAGTTAGACTTCTTAAAGGTACCTCCAGAAAACCAGAAAAAGGGGTATTTTATTAAAAATTAAACAGTAAAAAAATCTATCCTCTACAGTGCATGACCCAGCCTTTGTCCATACTGTATGAACCAAAAGCAGTCCAGGGATGAGATTTATTGTTAAATGCCCCTTCTTTCAAGACACCGAGTCAAGGAACTGGGCCAAAGTTTGTTGACAAGCAGGAATTGTCACAGCAAATTCCTGTTCCTATGGCGGATTTTGACTGGCATTCCGGTCATTCTGACTATGAGCCATGGGCTGAGACAAAATCCCCACGTACAACCCTGCCAAAAGAAAGCAAGAGACGCTGCAAATCCAAGTTCACTGCCCTGGTGATTAGAGAGTCTTTGAGTTTCTGGTTTCCAAAAGGCTTTGCACAGGGAGAAGATAACACCACTAAAACACCACCACCCTGCTTTCTCCTGCCCAGTCTGAGATATCCACACGGTGCTCTCCTTCTCTGGGAATCCATCTGAACTGCCTCTATTTCACTCACAAATCCCTAAACACCCTCCCTTAATCCCACTTCTCAGAAGCAACATATCTAACTCACACTGTGTCCTTGGGAAAAAAAGGAAATCAATATGCTATTAAAAATAAAAGAATGAGAAAAAGAGAGACAGAGAGGGGCTCAGGAAGGTCCTCAGGGTATTTCCCTAAATTAAAAAAGAAGCCTGAAAAGCGAGCAAGAAAATTAAAACAAAAGAACAACAACAACAACAAAAAAAAAACCTACAAAAGCAAAATAAACAAAACAAGGAAACACAGAAAATGCAGAGTGTTTTCAAGTGATGTTGGGCTTTGTCTTTTGAAGCAGCTGCTTGGGTGTTCTAGGGGCTGAGGCAGTCAGGAAGAACTCAGTTAATTCAACAGCCTCTAAAACTCCATGAGAACTTTCTATACGTTTAAACTGACCAGGGAGGGGCTGAGTTATCTTCTAGAAGAGCAACGCTGGCCCTGCACATATTTCGGTTTGGTCCTTCCACATGAGCCTTGTCGCTGCCCGTGTGCTCCAGCAGACACTCAACCAAGCATTACCAACCAGGCTATATTTAGCTCCACCTGTCTGAATAGATGTTTAGCACAGTTTTGAGTGCATGGCTTAAGCAGAAGTTCACATTTCTGTAGATTCAGGCCTGGAGCCCATGACCACCTAAGGCTGTGTGAGGGATGCATGTCTGTGCAAGGCTCAGCTCCATTTTCAAATATGCCACTATAATTTAAAAGATTCTTTCCTGATTTTTTGGAGATTGAGATGTTTTGCTGATGAGAGCTAGGACACAACAGATTCTGGCTAAAAGACAAATGCAGAGCAAGCTTCTAGAGCTTGATTTTCACCATCTACTATCCTAATGAGGATGTAGAGGCTTCTCAACACACTAATGACTCCTCAAGGGTGATTGGATATGCACAGTGAGCGATTCTCTGCAGCAGAGATGTTTTGGCCCAGTTCCTGAGTTTAAAATAAAGTGAGGACACATAAAAGAGAGTGAGATGTTAGAAAGATGACTTTGTTGTCCTAAGACAACACTGAGCTACCATCATTGTATTCGCCTTCTTCATTGGCTGTAGGTTGGAGGACAGAAGAAAAAGAGAAGAAGGACAGTAGTCAATCCACAACCAGCACTGTTCTAAGAGCACCTGCCCCACTCCCTCCCTGTTATGCTGGGAATCTTGGACTCTCCAGAGATGGAATAAGAAGAAAAAACACCTTTTTGGTGATTTGACTTGGCTAACAAGCATCCCTTTCTCCATGTTCTTTGAAATCCATCTAGAGAGATCATTTCCCTCCCATACTCTCTTTTCTCCTGAACAATGTCAGTGTTTTTGACACTGTTTCCCCAGCACTGAAAGAGAAAAAGGATGAGGGTCTGTAGGCACATCACATACCTTCCTCATGAGCTTCCTCTGCTGTTGTCAGGTTGCAAGCAGTGATGGAAAGACAGGAAATGGAAAAAAACACAATAGTTATTTACAGCTCTTGGAATCCTGAGAAAGAGACCAGAGAACACATGAGGCGAAAAAAAAATAAAGGAATTAGTGAACTAAGGCAAGGAGAAAACTGTAGGGATTGTCAGGACTTGAAAATGCTGTAATGTTAAAGCAGCAGTAAGCATGGAGGTTAAAGGAGAAGATGGCTGCAAATAATAATTGTGGTTAATGTTTCTCTTGTTTTCTCCTCTTCTACCAGCCCAGGACTCCTGTTCTCTCCCTCTCTCACACACATACACACTTTTGTGTTGCACCTAGGTGGAGTAAACCAGAAGTTGTGTCACATACCTGGCTCATGAACTTCAGGTGTGAAGTGTCATGGAACAAGTTGCGATAGACAACAAGAGAATGAGAACAAGAAACCTGTTATTTCACACACCAAACAAGCTTTTGAGCCAACGGGAAGAAGGGGCAGAGAGGAAAAGGGGAGCCAAAGAATGAAGTTAAGAAGTAAACAGGTAAAATATTTACATTTAAAATAACAGATAAAGAGAAGTCACAGAACAGGAAAGGTAAAAGAGGCAGATTGATGATAATAGTGCAGTTCTTAAAAAACACTTCTAATCATCATATGGCATAAAGCACAACCTGACAGCACAGTGTATTGAGGTTTATCTTGATTGGAAGTATGCACATGAACATAGCCAGCACTCTCAAAGCACCATTGGACCCATCCTTTACTACAGCAGTATTTCAGCCATTTGAAATAAACACAGTGTGGTTCAGAAGCCTGCTGAAATACCTGCCATAACTCATCATCAACGTTCAGCTAACTTCCAAAGAAGCTCAGTTCCCTTCTAGATCTATGGCTCAGGCCATTTTCTTCCTTGAAGACAACATTGATGTCTATATAAATGTACTGCTGCTCTTCAAATCCATTTGCAATGTAAAATTACAAACGGATTACTTCATAGGAAGAAAATGTTCATTAGAAGTCTATGCAGGTCTACATGTCATTCTTCTGGGTTTTGGCAAAGCAGGAATAGATCAGCAATGTGAATTTGCAGGGCAGATTTTGCTTTTCAGCCATACACACACACCCCACCAAATATTTTGCAAAGCAGGCATAAAAAAGCCACAAACTCTCACAGTGTTTATATTCCCCATGTACAGTCAGTGGGTCAAATTCTGCCCTGAGATTTGAAATAAATACTCCCCTATAGGAAGAAATATTCATACTCACATCACAGGGCAGAACTTAACACATTCCACAAGGAGAATTTTTGCTGAGCTACCCTTTCACAAGAGCATACGTGTTCCCCCAGTTTCCAGTGAAATTTTCATGCAACGAGTAAGTTTCCTCCTCCTTACTGCTGATAACACTTTACCGAGAAAAAATATTAAACTAAAATAGAACCACCCCCAAGGCATGCAAGTTATAATCCATCCTTAACTGATCAGTTGTTATCCCATGTCACCCTTGTATTCACTTCTCACACACACACCATCCCAGCAGACAGACACCAGGGAGTTTAGAAGTTTAATCACATACCTGGAGGGGGGGCTTCATTTAGTAGGATATGTCAGGGGAAAAACACAGGAAAGGAAGATAAAAGAATTAGAAATAAGTTATGCAGGAAGGGACCACCTCAAACTTTGGTAAGACTGGGTTGAAGAAGTATAATTTGCAGACCAAGTTATAGGGATGGACTGTTAATAAGAGTGGAAAAGGAGTGTAATTACGGTGGGCTATGAAGTAGATAGGAAGGAGATGCCATAGAAACAAAAGATAAAGGGAATTTGAATGTTGATGATTTGCAACAGTTTAAATCATGCAAATTTATGAACCATGGGCAGGTGTAGTAACACTAGTGATCCTTAAATTTGAAAGAAAATATACACAAGAAGAGAGTTTTACAAGCATTTAGTGTTACTTAGGTTTCAGCTGCCCTTTTAGCTATCAGAGCTGGCATGAGGATGTGAGAGTTACTGGAGGAGGTGCTTTGGATTTATCCCTATGCCTGCATCTGAAGCTCCACCATCTAAGAATCTCTGCTAGCAGATTCCAGGCTTAGCTCTGCAGAACTGGCAATATTTGTGTCTGCACAGAGCTTGTCTTTGCTGCAAAGGACTAGAACTACTTGAGTTTGTGTGCCAGAATCCTGCTGCAATCCACTCTCTGCAAGCGTAAGCAGCCTGGGTTTCTGCAGCTCAGGTACCTGCTTTCTGTCAGGGCTATAGGGTAGTCCCAGCCCTAAAAGTTTTCAGGGACACTAAAAAAGCTTGTTCTAAGCTTCTTAGATGGTGATCCTTCAGTTACAAGCAATATTTATACTTTCCTATAGGGAAAATAAGTTTTAGGGAATTTCAAGAATGGATTGATTCTTCATGATTCTGGTATTCTTCAACATCTTCAAATTCCTATGTACAGGAACACTTCAGATTAATACATAGGAATTTAGATGTCACAAACATGAGCTTGGTTATGTGGAAAGAGTCAAGAAGGAAAAATAAAAGAATTAGAGCAAGAATTCCACAATAAGAACTGTGACTTATGCAGGCCAAAGCTGTGACTTAGATGATGTGGTAGGCAAAGAAAGACAGCATTATTAACAGAGAAACTAAATAATCATGCAGTTACATGAAAAGCTGGGACAGTCTCCTTCTGACATAAAAGCTTTTTGTTAAGTGTATTATATTTACATTGTGTTTTGGTTTTATTGTGCTTTATGTTACAGAGGGAAAAGAAAGCATGGGCATGCTGTGGTTATGGCTTTATTTTTTATCACATTATGTTAATACCTTGTGTTTTGCACAGATTTCATCTGTCAATGCTGGAAAACCAGCTATCAAGTAGTGAGTAGCAGTCCAATAAATATAATGGAAAAGAGGTACAGAGGCAGGCAAAGCAGCTCTGATGGAAGCAATGACCTTTAGCTTGTGCAAATCAAAGTCAGAAAAACCTTAGGTGCAGATTAAGAGACAAAAAGGAATATAATTAAAAAGAGAAGAGAAGGATGTGGAACAAGAAGCGATGAGAACAGGAGAGACATGAGAAGCAGTGAAGAGATGAATGTTGAAGTATTAAGTCATGTAAAAATCAATCAGCTTTCACCTCAATCCTTGGCAAAAGCATCAATCTGCCCTGAACTAAGAGGCTGCTCTCCCTCTGTGGACAGCAGAGGGAAATAGCTGGGCTGGGAGGCTGCTGAGATGTGACTACTTTAATAAAGCTACTCCAAATGGCACAGAATAGCTTCCACAGACAGTTCAGGGGACACTGCAAGTTGAGTTTCTGTTTTTCCAGGTAAGGAACATTACAATGTTCCCATACGCACTGTGAGGATGGCTCCAAGTCTGGTAAGTGCCTGTTATTACAGCTTGTACACTGAGATGTTTGTCTACAAAAAATGCTACTACATTTTTCATGCAGCAGTTAGCTTTATCCTCATTATTATGCATCACAGAGCAATGAGGGAATTATGACTGGTCAAAGGTGTGAGGAAGCTGCAAGTTACAGTTTATCGTTAATATTTGATTTTTATGTTTACTTCCACCATCTTTGAATTCCTGAGTATAATACTAGAGTTACTGTTAAAATTTTCCAACATAAATCAGAGTTTCAATTAAATTTCAATATTTCAGAACTCACATAAATTTAGCTGAGATTTTAGTTAAAAAAAATAAAAATGTTTCACAACCATAAAGGCTGCAGAGATATTAACATCTCTGGAACAAAACTTTTCCACTTTTTGCCTTGTGGCAACTTCTTATTCCAGATTTGTTCTTGCATTACACTATATATACCCAACATTATCCATAAAGGCATTGCTTCAGAAGCCTCTAAAATAGAGTTTTCATTTCAAAATTTGGAAATCTTCCATAGAGGAGAGAGGGGAAAAAAAAGAACAAAATGTTTTAACTAAATAAAACCCATAATTTTCAAAAGCTGTCAACAAAGTGTTCCTCTTTTTTTTTTTTTTTTTTTTTGTTGGTTGAAAAGTTTCCATTTTGTCCCAATTCAGCACATGACCCAACTGTGAAATTGCCAAGTGGAATTGAATTTCCAGCACACAATAACCCTTCAGATTGACGCAGAGGAATTCAGAAGTCACATACCTGGTTCATGGACTTCTTTAAAAGGGAAGTAGCAGGGAAGGCGATGCAAAGAAAGATAAGAGAATTAGAGCAAGAAACAGAGGATAATTAAAAACCCTTACACTTTCCTTAGCCAAGGTGGTGGAGGGGGAGTTAAAGGGATAAAAACCATTAATAAGATTAAGTGAGGAATAGAGGGCACATGTCAATGTCAATTAGGATTGTGGAGAGGAAGGGTTGTTCGAATATAAAAATGCAGATGCCTAACATATATATTCATAATGTTATAAATCAAATGCCATTGGTAGCCTTTGGCTGACAAAAACATGACTTATATTTAAGGTAAGTCCGTTACCCGTAAGTTTGAATGTGCAAAAAGGGTATAGACAACCTGCTCTTATTCATGTGCATAGAAATCCCAGCCGCTGTGGAAATCAATGGGCTCTGAGGAGCTGGCATTGATTTTTTGGTGCCCAGGATTTCATCACCGGTGCATAGGGCTGCACACTGATGTGGGAGGGTGAGTATGAGCATGTTACTGCTCTCCTGCCTGCAGGATAAAGCATCCCATGGAAGCCTGGCTGGGCAAGAAGAGAGGGGCAGGCAGAAGGGCAATTGAAAGGTAAAGGGGTTTGGGCTGCCAGGCTGATGCTTTAAGAAGCTTGACCTTCTATTTTGCCAATCACAGAGATTGTCTTACCAGATCTGGACATTAATTCCGGTTACAAAATCAAGTAAAAATGCAACTCTGCCAGCCCTGGTTTTGCATAATGCACATTTACCCAGAAACACCCCAACAGTTATGGAAAAAGCACACACTACATCTTTTCCCAAATATGCTCCGACCAAAATGATGCCACTTCTTCCAATCCTCACCCCAACAGTAAAAACTAGGTATGACACCATGTCACTTGTTGAAACACTCATGACTTCGGGTGCAAGTCTCCCCAGATCTCCATGCACTGCTGCAAAAGGGAGTTCTGCCTCTGTGCTGTGGCAAGGGAACTGGGGAAGAGGTGCACCCAGCTGAGGGACTCAGTATTGCCTCAGGACACGGCTGTCCCACCTCTAACTCTGGGGTGTGGCACAGAGGAAATGGTTTGAGAACACTATCCCTGTACCAACTGGTGTCCGTACAAATAGCCCGGCTAGAGACATCAGGTGCTGGGGAATACATAAGCAGTGCCCAGCCTGTGCCTCAGGCATTGTTTTCAAACAGCAGTTAGTATTTATTACTCATCACACTGTGTATCCTGTGAGAGCAAAGCAACCGTGCAGAGGGTATTTTTTGCATCGGCTCATCTTCAACCACCTCCAGAATTCCTGCATGAGTTACCGCTCCAGACAGAAACAGAGGAATTCACAAGTCATGGCACATACCTTCCTCATGAGCTTTAGCGTGGGGGAAGAGTCACAGAGCAAAATGCAAAGGAGATGAGAGTGTTAGGGGCATCAGAACAACTTCTCACTTGGGTAAAATGAAGGGGGAGGGAAAGACTAAGAATACGTTGCAAGGAAATAAAATGAGTATGGATACCAAAAGCGGTACTAGAAGGGAGGGTGCAAATGGTCTGAGATATTAAAAACATAAAGCTGATTTAAGCAGCCATATCAGATGACATTTGTCTTATACAGCCATTCCTGCAGTCCTGCCCAAATCCAAGAGCAGCACGCTGTTTCATAACCCTGATGCTTGCCCAAGTGGATTTACAACCTGAGGCCAGCAGGTTTTGGGTAGCTGCAAGTGCTGCCATGAAACAGTGGCCTAGAAACTCCATTATATGAACAAGAATACCATCTTTAATCATTTGCAAAGCTAAAGCATCAAATTTATCACCATTTGCTCTATACCACAGGGTTTAAGCTGAAAAAAAGACGTGTGGAAAGGCTATTGTAAGAATGTCAGCCAATCATGAGCATTTCTGCAGGCCAGATCCACTCTAAATGGTCCAAAATAAGCCTGCCAAGGAGACCCAACCAATCCCAGAGTAAAGGCTTTTCAACATTCATCCTTTTAAGAGGTTTACATTTCCAGCACTTTTCAGGCTTTTATTTCGTGCGACAGTTACCACGTACATTGACAGTGCATTCAATGTCAAGACAGAACATGGCAGCAGACAGTACAAAAAAAAAACGGTGGCAAGTTTGGCCTATATTAACATGCCTATTTGTAACTCCTGTTTCCTTTTGGCATCTCATGGTTTGCTGGCTAAGCCAAAGCTTACTCTTAAAGACAAGAATTCAGGAGTCGTGTCACATACCTTCCTCATGAGCTTCTTTAGGTGTGAAGAGCCACGGGACAGGATGCAAAGGAACATTAGGAGAAATACATTGTTACATGAGTTGAAAACCTTTCATAGGCTGAAAATTCTGCTCAGAGGGAAAAGTTTTATCCCAGTAAAGAACATGCTAATGGCCAGGAGGGGAAAGGAATTTGAGGCACCTGTGGCTGGGAAACAACTTCACCATGTGAAGTGAAGAAGCAAAAATATATCAGACAGGGAAATCCTCCCAGTAAGCTCAAACATCGCATGCTGGAATTTCTCTCTAGTTCCAGTTTTAGGGGACAACCCCTGCCCTTGCCCAGATGGGCTTTATGGTGAGCCCTGCACGGGGCAGGGGTGGCAGAGAGGTCAGGTTACCACTGAGCTGACCCTGCCAGACCTCACACTGAGATTATTCCTGTGTGTTAGCCAGCGGCAGAGCCTGCCACAGAGGGACGTGGAAAGCAAAGACAACAGAAGCAAAAAGGCAAAGTAAAGGCTGGTACTGCTCCTCTTGCACCACCCTCGAGTCCCCACCACCAAGGGGACAGCAGGGAGGTGATGGCACGTACCTGCTGGAGGAGCTTCACCAGGTGGGATGTGGCAGGAAGCAAAAGCAATGAGATGGGAAACAAGAATGGTTAGACTAAAGAGTGTGTGAATGCAACAGAGGGTTTAAAAGAAAAGCACAGGATGTATGAAATAAGGAAACAGAGGAGATGAAATGGAGACAGGTGACCAGAGCACACGCACAGATACAAGAAATGTAAAACCATCTGGACCTGGATGCCGTAAAAACTCTGCAAACTGCTCAGAGTGGGTCTATTGTGGCACTACAGACAGTGTACCCCTGTTTAAAAAATGTCTGTAGCACAAAGCTTTGCAAATATGGAATCAACACACCCTTTGGCTCCTTGCAGCTGGAGCACCACATCCCAAACCTCTCGAGTGCAAAGGGTGAGTTTCTGTTCCAGCCCCTCTTCCACCCTGTCTGTCCCACCTTGCCAATGCTGTGTGCAATGTGGAGAGCCAGCTGGGGTTAATCACCAGCATCTACATTGTTATAATTCTGTAGTATTATGTATATCATATATCATATGATATATTATAGCTTATAAACTTATAATATTATAATATTATGTATAGTATATATCATATAATATAGTATCGCTTATAAACTTATATATGACATATTTTATACATAATATGACATATTATAGCATATGTACTATATAACATATAGCACATATTTTACCACAGATGGATTTTGACTTCAAAATCCATCTGATCATGATCTGCCAAGCTACGTGGGAGAAACCAGTTGACACCTGATAGAAACCTTTCTAGCCAGACCTCAGTTACTCCATGGCACACAAATAACTGGGGCTAAAAATCAGCCTCAGAGCACATTGTGTCTTGGATGAAGGGATGGTATCCACATTTTCTGTGCTGCTTCCTCCCCAAAACTGGAGGTGTCTGCACAGACACTCAGGGATGTGGGGTACCCTCAGTGAAAATTGTGCAAGGAACAAGAAAAGCCCTCTGCCTGCAGATAGCTTGTCCCAGCATCTTTCTCTTGTCTCTTGCTTTCTTCTACCACTTTGCAAAATCGAGGTGCACATCACCCTGCTGGTGCAGGATCCAGCAGGGCTGAGATGCTGCTTCACTTACCTTCTTCCTGAGCCTCTTCTGTGGGTGGGAAACAGCACACAGCAAAAGAAATGGGAGGAAAGAAATTAAAACAGGAAATAGGTTATTGGAACATTCCTGAGGTTTGCCAAACTCCCAGGCCATTATGGGTAAGGATACACAATGATGGAATTACAGGGTGAGAGAGAATTAAAAATAACATTTTTATGGGCACATTATGGGGTTATAAATGTTACTGAAATATGGGAATATGACCACAAGTGAAAACCACATAAAAAGGCATCCAATATGTCATTCTTTATTAGAGCTGGCTGAAATATCCTAAACCAAACTTTTGGTGAATTTTTAACCAAAATAAAACTGTTGCATTTCTTTTGCTTTACTTTTTTCTTCTCATATGGTGAAAATTTTTCACCAACATTTATCAATTTTTGAAATTTCAAACAAATTCATTCCTGAATTTTACCACACGGATATAAACTTTTCAGGGTGTCTCCCTCCCTTTAAAATACTCATTTTGACACCACTGTGCCAAAAATAAGTTAAGCAGTTCAGTAAAAAAGGTATAATAAAACAAATATATATATGCTTGTTTTCATACACAAATATGCATATGCACACACATATATGTATATTTATGTGTGTATATTGTATACATTCTGATATGTATATATCAATGCATTATATAGATGAAAGAAATCAAAGTGTTTTGGGTTGTTTTTTTAAATAAATAAAACAGGCTAAATTTCCCACCAGCTCAATAAACAACATCAATGTCCATTTTTGCATTGATGTCTGTGGCTCAAGACAGAGTCCTGACACTGGGTGTGAACCACTTGATCTGGATTTCTTTACACACGTTCTCCCTCCACACTGAGAGAGAGAGAAAGCAGAAGCCATGTCACATACCTTCTTCCTGAGCTTCAGGTGGCAAGTGTCATGGAACAAGCAACAGCAAGCAAGAAATGAAAACAGAAAACTGTTAGAAACTGGTGCTGGGGTGAGCTAAGGCCTGGAGAAAAAAAAGGTGGTTAGAAAGTGATGGAGAAAAGTTATATGGAAAAGAAATGGATGATATCAGAAAGAGACACAAAGGTCAAGCAAAAGTATGGAGCAAAGAGAAGATACACCTCAGAGGAGTCAGTCATGCAGATTAAAATGAAATTCACCTGCCTATTAATTTCATATCAGTCATTAAACTCTTGAAAACAAGAAGTAGACAGTTAGGGAAGAAAGGAGAAAGGCAAAAAATGCTTTTCCTTTGAGGAAGGCTTGTCTGTAGGAGCAACACCCTTCACTTGCTCTTTTGACATTTGACAAGGCGTGGAGGATGGAGCATGAAGAATGCCTTCACCACTCCATGCAGGACCAGAGAGACAGATGACGGCTGAAGGCAGCTCTACAAACTATTCGGTGTCTCTGTTTTCTTTTTCTTCTTTTGAGGCCTTGGTCCCTTCAGAAGCAATGCCAGGGGAAATAGTTATTTAAGGATAAGGTACCTCATAGTAGAAACTACTCTCACCATGGCTACAGTTACACCTCTGTTCTCACCACCGCTGATGGCAATTTGTCTCTTGCAGCAACTTGGAGGAATCCATGACCAAAAAAAAAAAAGAAAAAAAAGAAAAAAAAAAATGAAAAGTTCTGCTGTGTATAAATCCCCAGAATGGACATTTCTACACCGGGACAACTCTCTGTCTCTGAGCTGGTCTCATCCCCTCCCTGTGCAAATATTCCACCTTCAGTAAAGGGTTTTCCTTTTGACCCCTTAGAAGATGCCTTAGACACTAAGGGTAGATCCTGGAGAAATTCCAAGGGTTTAGCCCTTAGCTCTGTTCCAGACACCTTGGGAAAATGAAGGATGACAACTGGCATCTACACTTGCCTGAACTGAAGCCAGTGTGTCAAAAGTGCCCAGCAAAGACACTGATACATCTCCAAATTATCTTCTCCCTGCTGCCTACAAAAGGTGAAGCAACTTGGGTGAGAAGGGTTTTTCATGCTCCATCTTTCCAGATCAGCACTCTGTCTCTCGCAGCTTGTCAAATCACATTTTGCCAGCTAAAGGCATGGTAAAAAACTTCATCTTTGCCAGTTGGTTCTCTGCCTTGCCTTTTCTATCCTCAGCAGTGCCCTGTCGGCTGCTCCTCAGGAGCTGGACAACCTGCTCTTCTTTTCAATTTCAAAATTTAAATGCAATTTGCAGACACTGCCAAAATGAGAATGGCAGGATTTCACCAATGATATGTTATGAGGGCTCTGCACCAGTCCCTGCTCTAAAAAGCACCAAGTTTATGGACAGATGAGCCCCCAGCTTTTTCACCATCCTCTCATACAAATACTCCATTTCACTGTAACACGAAGGCTCTGTGGCCCCAAAAATCTTGAATTTTTTTTGTTTTCCAACTGGCTTACTGATCAAGTGTTTCAGATCGCCTTTAGCAGCAAGCACCAAAGAGAAGGGTGAAGTGTAGACAAGAGAAAAGCAGGACCAAGAATCAAAGAAAGGTGAATTACATTCCACTTTTTTTGTTACCTTCTTCTTCGTACTCCTCTGCATTGAAATGGGAGAGGGGGAAAAAAACAGACAAATCAACCATCAGCCTTGACACATCAGTAGGACATTACCCACGGCAGAGCCCTCTGTGCTCACAGGGATGCCAGGCAAGATGGTTTCTGAGAGGCCACTTGCAAACCAGCAAGTCAAATAACAGATTAAACGACTTTGAAAATAAAAAAGAGTAGTTATAAAAAAGGGAAGAAGATGATAGAGTATCGAATTTTTCCTTGGGCAATGGAAACTCAAGGTTGCACGTGTATTGGAAGGGAAAAGGTAGCAGAGAGGGCCTCTGAATACAAGAAAAGTGTCTATGTATATTGCTTATAAACACTGTGGGGATTTATGTTCTAAAACCAGAATATATTACACATACAGACGCTTCAAAATAAATTGCCAGCAGATGGCAGTGCCCTTATAAAAACTAGGAGCATCTCCTCCCACTAGGGCATCAGTTTGGGGCTGAGACCCCACAGGCTGCCCACAGCACGGACATGGCCAGGGTGCTACAGGCATTGTAAAAACCCCAGAAACTGGTGACAGTCAGACAGACAGAAGCACAAAAATGAAACTTCAGATTTGTCTAACCATACCAGCTGACACAGCCAGCAAATGTTGCAGGCTTGCACAGAAGCAATTACAGGCAGATTTAAGACTTACCCTCTCCTTGTTCCCTGTGAGAGAGGAAAAAAGGATATTGAAACTAGGTAAGTATTTCTCCCACCCTGTACTGATGTCAAGCTTTAAACCATACACTGAAGCGGCCCAATCCAATGTTGTTTAAAGTCTGTTTGTGTGCAGTTCTGTCCACGATTCCTCTGATCCCACAACTGTCCTAAATTTCCCCTCTGTACTACTGATGCAAAAATGTCGAATGATCCCATTGGGTTTGGTGATACTACTCCAGATTTATTAAACCAAGGCAGAAACCACTGCACTGTGGGTTTTATTCCCCCTCCTCCAGGTGTAGTGCCACAGCCACAGAGGGCAGGCTGAGCTGGGTGGAGGTGTTTGGGGGATGGCCTGTGTTGGACAGGGAGGGGTCTTTGACACCCTAAGTCCAGATGCCCCTTCCCCACTGCCTCGGGGGGCTTCAGGCTAAGCACAGAGCAGCACCCTGCAGGGATGCCCTTGCTCTCTGTGTGGAGCCAAGCTGAGCAGATAAACACACAGACAACTTTCTCTCTACTTACACTTCCTCGGTATCAGACATGTCGGCAACTAGTTTCTAGACAAAAGAGAACAAAAGAAAAACAAACAAGAAAAAGAAGAAAAAAGGCATTATTAGTGAGTGCACCTCATAAAAAATACCAAGGCAGAAGCAGATGGATTGACATTTGAGGACAAAAAAAGCCAAGCACCTGCTTTCCCACACACCAACCAGTTCCCCACCAACACTGACATTTTGGGAGAAGCATAAACCTTTGCCACCCATGTTAGAGGACAAAGGGAGGGGAGAAGAAAAAGATCATCTGGAAAGCTATGTCCCATCGATTCAGCTGCTTCCCACAGGCAGACCCAGGGGCTGCCTAATCCCAGCTTTAAATTCCAAAATTCTCTCAGCTCAGGGAATCAGGCAAGGCCAGGGTGTCCTCCCGCACCCATCTGACATTTCTGTCACTCCAGCAAGAGCAGAGGAATTTTTCCTTCTTTTGCGCTACCACAGGTGGGAAGGCGCCAGCTCCAAAGCCTCAGCCAGTTAGAAAAATAACTGAAACTACCAATAAGCCTAGAGATAAGTACTTATTTGTCAGCACCCAAAAGTGTGTCTGGTTTATACAACAGATGAGTGAGTGAACAGTAATTTGACGATTAGTTTAAGGTGAAAACCAGCCACACACCTCGTTAGGCAGTTCACATTGATATAACTGCTTCTATGCAATGCAACATTGGCTTTCCTAACAGCATCAGCTGCCCTGAGGCCAAGGCAGAAGATGAGGAAAGGCCCCTGGAAACTTTCTCCAAATCCACAGCAGACCTTAAATTAGAAAGCCAGACTTCTCCTTGCTGGCCCAAACCCCGACTTTCATGACTTCATTATTCAGCTGATATATGAGAGATGTCTTGAAGGAGCAGGTGGGCTGACTTCGGTTCAAAAGGAACAACTGCAGCTCAGCAGCTTTCTATTTCAGAGGAAGGCAGTAATCCCACAGGCTCCAACCCTGCCCTATAAGGGATTCTCTCCATTCCTCAGCAATGACCTTGGGCACCATACATTAACATCAACAGGATTTAAAACCCTCATGTTGCAAGGAGAGATAAACAGCCAACATTTTTTCTTCTAGTTCCTCATTTATTCTCTTTTTGAAATCCAGCATTGCCCTGGAAGTAGTGCTAGCAGTGTCTGTGTTATGACCTGACCTGAGGTGCTGGATGGGAATCTACTAACAGGTCACATGAGATTTGAGTTCAGTGGTCTCTTCGTCCCAGGCCGCTTTTAACTTCATAGCTGTGGTTCCCCACTCCTTGATTGCTACAGCCATCCCAATGATGACTCTGGGGACTCTAGCTCTGCCAGGCAGAGGGAACAGGGGGAATTTTGTGTTTGGGAGGAATTTCAGCTTTCAAAAGTCTTTTCTGCTCACCAATTCACACTGCTTCTTCTGTTAATTACTTGAATGCTACAACAGTGCTGGTCTTTCTCCCCTGGTCTTTTCACAGTCTAGATTTCATAAAATCTTCAGAATGAAGACTTACACTTGCTATCTCCTCAGTGGCAAGCGTATTAGCAGTCTCATTTCAGCCTTCAAAAATTATTCAAGCTATTAGTAATAATGCTTGACAGCATGTTGGTTTAAGCAACAGGACAGCAGAGCTTCTCCAGGCAAAAGCCTGCACAGGGAACCTGCCTAATGCCCAGCTGTTGGCTTCTTCCAAAATACACATTCTGTAAAGACTCAGGGCAATGGCCAATCCTCGCATGGATTAAGCCTTTATAAATGCAGCTTTCCTTCTTCCCAAGGTGGAGGATTAAAAAAAATAAGAGGACTTTTAAAAGGCTGTGGGCTAAAGTCCTCTCCCATTACAGTAAGAAGAAGAGTAATACCACTAAATGGAGAAGAAATCAGCTGGAGAACCCTCCGTGTGCAGAGAGAGAGTGAGCGTCTGTTCAGTGCGGGGCAGGCACGTAGCGCAGTGCACACTGTTCTTTCCAAGGCAATTGAAGTCAATGGGAGCCTTTGCAATCAGGCTTTCCATTAGCAGTTATTGGAATGAGCTCATCTCGTCTCCAATTTAGCTCTAAGGACATCTTGCTGAGAGTTGTCACACTGGCTGTTCCCCTACCCCCTTCCATATTTGTTAATCCAAGCGCTGCAAATGCAAACGGGGCTTTGCATGGCATCTGTCCGCGTGCTATAAAAGTGGAGTGAGAATGCCAGCATCCCTAGCACCATAAGACCCCAACCCTAAGGGGATTTCTTGGCCCCAGATAAAATGAATTAATAACAAGTGCATTGGCAGACATGTAAAGAGATGAGTCAGATGCAGGAACCCCATAGGCGAGGGCAGGGGGGACAAATAAATTCAGGGGAAGATCACAGATTTCAGCCGTGCAAGGGCCAAACATTCAACCAGGTTTGGTCCCTCTGTCAGGAGAAGCTGGCATTTAAGGCAGTACCTGACTGCCACTGCCCTGGCTGGAAAGGTAAAAAGCTTTAGCTTCAAGAAGAGCAAGGGTGTCTGTCCACTTCATGGCATTCAAAAGCCATCTGGTCCCTTAAAGCCAGTGGCAAAAGGCAGACCGTCATAGCTACAGCCACCGAAGACAAGAAAGGCTCTTTGATGCCCAGCACTATCCACAGAGCTAACTCTGTCATCAAAGCAGCCAGCAAAATTGGGCTATATTTACATCCACGAGGCAATAAAGAAAGCAATCTGTTAAGAGCGGCAGTTTTTGCAGTTAGGATTAAGTTTGCCCAAAGGCAATGGAAAGTCTCCAGCTGGCTCGGGATTAGCCTTTGGTGGAAATTACTTTACACACAGCAAATGCAGCCCAGGATTAAAGCTGTTAGCACCTTCAGGCAATAATTGGGCTTTGTTTGTATAGTGGCAGAAAAATGGATTCTGGTCTTGACTGAGGTTTAAGGATGTAATAAAATCAATTAGTTAATACTGCCCACCCTTTGGAAGGAAATCAAAACACACGGGAAAGTTTCGCCACACAAAACTTCCTGCCTGGTCTCACCCCTCAAAGGTGAAAGCAAAGGTTATTCTGCATTTTATTCAAGCCAAGTAGGTCATTGAAGGACAGATACACCGATCCTTAGCCCCAGGTGGGCAGGAATACCATGTCCCTTTTGGCCCCAAATGCTCCTGGCCTCAGCTGAAAGAGCAGAGCCAGCACATCCCAAGAAGCCTCTTAGCAGCTGAGAATGCACCCGGGAGGGGGAACGGGCTGCCTTGCACCTCCAGGCCATCCCTGGAAATAACCCACCCATCAATCATCTCCTCCCGAGCCAGGCCATACAAGGTAGGCAAGGTGGCAAGAGCCATATGGAAAGAGGGCAGCACAGAAGCGGCCATGCATGGGCAATGGGACCTGGCAGGGACAGCTCTGGGGCAAGGACTGGGGCTGTGATCCCCCGAGCACCACAGAGCCACTCTTTCCCAGCAGGAGCCACTGCCAGCCCACTGCGTGGATTTTTAACATACATACACATCATATTAAAAGAGATGGGTGTTGTATACAATATATCTAGTAAATACATAAGCATATGCATATACTTCTCTCTAATGCTGAAACAGAGTAGCAGGACTCCAGCACTGCTGCAGGGTCATAGCAAAATCCCAATTCCCTGTCCCAAAATGTGCTCTTTATCCTTGTCTGCAGGGTAGTATGAGCTGTCTGATCCCTGCAAGGGGTTCTCTAGGGATAACAAAGCTGAGACAGAGAACAAAAAGCCAATGACTGTGCTCAGCTTACATCCCCTGCCTTTCCTTGGTCTTAGAATCATCAGGGTAAGAAGAGACCAACAAGATCATCCAGTCCAACCATCCACCTGGCACTGCCACTGTAACCCCTAAGGCACTCAACCAGGTGCCTCCTGAACATCTCTTGGGGATTCCACCACCTCCCTGAGTCTTGCCCTCCTGAGGTATGGTTGTGACAGCCTCACTGGAGCTCCCTCACATCAGCAGCACAGCTCCCACTCAAATTGCTGGCCTCAGAGTCACCTGTGCGGGTGTTCCTCCTGCCCTTGGAGGATATCCACCACCCAACAGCAAAAAACTGATCCAAAATATATAAATATGGTCATGGAAAACTTTCCACTCCCACAGAAAATGAGAAAATTGTGAGATAAATTCTTTGTGTGTGTGGAGGGGAAGGAGGAGGGGGTTAAATTCAGAGTGGTGATGGGATGCTCTCCATATTCAAGACTTCAAACTCCTTCACTTTGCTAGCCTGACCATGCAAAACTCACAATTTTCTTATTTTCTGTGGGAGGGGACAGTTTTCCACAGCCACATTTTTTTCCCTGGATCTCCCTCTAGACCTACAACAGCCCTCTTCATCCACCAGAAGCTCCCTGATGGTCTGTCCCTCATACCTCCTGCCTCAGCCATCCATTTCTCCGGGTGACAGGGCAGGGAAGGTCAGCACTTTCCTCCTGCTGCTGGAGGGAACTTTCCCTGAGCACCCCAAGAGATAACAATTTCCAGTCCCAAATCTTGGTTTGGAAGGATCTCTTCTCCCACTACTAATCCTTGAGAGTTCCAAGCACCCAAACCTCTGTGGGTGACACGAGACTTGTGAGGTGCCCAACTAAAGCCCGGACCTACAAGTGCCTTTTCCTTGGGATCCTGTGGACCCCAGCCCTCCCCCGGTGCTTCTCCATTCAAAGCAAGGCTCATCCCTCCTGTAGTGCTGCCCCCCAGCAGCATCCCTTGCCAGGGATCCCACTTACCTGGGAGGAGTGAGAGAAGCACCAAGCTCCCTGTCTGAGGGGACGGGCCGGCTGGGATCTGCGAGCGTCCCAAGGTGATGAAGCTCTCAACTTATAGCGACATTTGATCCTCTGGAAGAGCCGATTGGCCCCAGACTCCCTGTGCTGGGCAGGGAAGGGAGCAGGGATGGGCGGGGAGGGGATGAGATGGAGGGGGAAGCAAGGGAAGGGGAAAAAAAAGGTCATACCATGTATAGGAGCAGCTGGAGGAATTGCACAGATGATGCTAAGATGGGAGGGACATGTTTGGAGAAAAAAAACCTCCAGGGCTTATGTTTCTATATTTAAAACCAGGCAGGGCTCAAAGAGGGGTATCTGAGGCAAAGGCACCTCAGAAACAAACTGGGGGGCTCCCACAGCTCTGTGGTACATGATCACTGCTGAACACATGGCTGTGGCACCCTGGATCTCGCAGTCTCAACACACAGCAGCAACCTTCACTCTCCCCTCTGGGCAGGGGCTCTTCCCAGCTGCCCCTCCACATGCAAGGGGCTTTGGCTGTGCTGCAGGGTGAGAGCTCTGGGAAGGCCTGTGGATCTGCCACATCCAAGGCTCTTGGAAACCAGCAGTCACAGGCACGTAAGAAGGCAGAGGCACTTGGCAGACGTGTTGCCTTAAGTGCATGTGTGTGAGTGCTGTGTGGCACACACCCACCTCTCACTGAGACTGCTGGGGCTCTGCCATGCACCAGGGCTTGAGGGGACCTGAAACAAAAAGCAAGAGAGCAGGAAAGCAGCAAAAGAGCTTGTAAGCCTTTCTTAGCATGACATGAAAGCATTATTTAAGTAAGGACTTCTTAGGGAGGGCAGCCCCAAGTGGCTGGAGCCTGGGTGCCTGGGGTGGTTTTGCTGGCAGAGCACTCTCCACAGTTGCATGACTATTCCAGCAGAGGATTGCAGTGCCTCGCACAACCCTCTGGTTCACGGTTTCCATTTCACTAAATATCCCAGGCTTCAGCTTCCCGTCCCCTCCCCTCTCCCCTTGGCAGGGCTCCCCAGCAACACAGCATGTGCCCTCCTGTGTGCCTGGCAGCTCCAGCACCCCCTTCCTCCCCGCCTGTAGGAGCGGAGAAGAAGTTCAGGAGCTGTGGGGCAGGCGATATTTCTGGCTCAGGTCACAGACTGATTCCTGCCCACTCTTTCCCTGCTGCTTGCAAGAAAGGGTCCTCATCTGAGGATGTAGAGACAAGCTTTTAAAGCCGTGGAGTGGGAGCACAGTGCTGCAGCCTCCCAGTCACCAGGTAACATGCACGAGCTAAAATCTCCTGTCTAGCTTGCCTTTTCCATCTGTCCTGCAGCTTAACTCCTTGCCTCCCTCCTGCAACCCTCCTCCAGCCAATGCTTTTGTTGTTTGTCAGGCGGGAGGGGAACAGTGCGTCCATGCTCAGTGCCCCAGCTCCATGTGGGAGTTTGCCGGGTGGGGAGATGGGTGAGCACCCTGTGCTGCTGAGGAGAGCAGCAGCTGCATGGGAACACATGGCCAGACCTGGTATCATCACCTCCACTCCCTCTCCAGCTCTGCCCAAAGCACTAACACAGCAAAGCAGCTTTCACACTGTGCTTTCAGAACCACCGAGTGGTTTTGCTATTTCCACTGGCTCCTTTCCCTCAAGCTCTCCACCAGCTGGGCACGCCTCCAAGAAATACCATATTTGCCCAAACTAGCAGCAGAGTGGGGATGCATGGGAGGAGAGGCTCCCAGCTGTTTCTCTTTTCATGTCTGTGGTGGGGCCAGTTTGGCAATGGCTTTCACCAGCCCCTGTGCCCTCCTGCCAGTGGGGGCTGTAACTCAGGCCTGCCACGCCAAGGACTGGATCAATCAGCTCAAAAGAACGCGTGTGTGCGCAAGTGCACGGGCTTACAGCAGGGTGCTTCCCAGCAGATGTGGACCTGAGGGCTCCCGTGGGCCCATCTGCTGCCAGCCATTTGGCAGGAGCAGTGTGAGCATCTTGCAGGCTGCACAGCCTCCACCCGAGCAGTGCTGCTCGTGGCATGGGCAAGGGAGTGCTCACGTCACTCAGGTTTCACTCTAAGCATCTTGACAAACCTGCAGCTGGTACAAGCAATGGGAAGGACAGGTAATCAGACCTCTCTGCCGCAGCTCTGTTTTCAAATAGATGAGAAGCAAACATTGCTGCCTGCAGGATGCTGCCTGCCTCAGCTCCTGGACATGTCAAGCAACTGCTCCAGACAACATCCATCTTTAGATCATGTGTCACGTCTGTGCTCTGTCTTCCCCATCACCATACCCTGGGAGCATGGCCTTTCTGCTCAGTACTGTCCCAAAGGACATCTGAGCATCCCACAGACTGCCTCTGTCAGAACACTCATGTCCATGCCATGCTTCTTATTTCCAGTCCCAGCATGATCTGGATCCCTCTTCCCGTGGGACTGAGGGTACCTTCTCCATCCCTCGGTAAAGAGGGATGCACACATCTTACTCTGCTGTCACCTGGTTCACAACCAAGGCTCTTTCCCCACAGCCCAATTTATGTTTGTCCTTTCTTCCCTTTGTGGGTCTCTCTATCCAGTTGAACTACAGGCCTCTCCCACATTTGTTTCATATCTTAGCCTCATACCCCACTTTTCACATATGCTCTGTCACGTCCTTATTTCACCTCTTGATTCCATCATGCAGCAGTTTCGTTCACAACCTACCACATTTTCCTCATCAGCTTTGTCCCTTGTTGCTTTAAATATTCCTGCTGTAGGAGATATAATTTTGGTTGTCTTGACATCCTCTGCTCTCCCTGCACCTGCAGCAAGGTGACTGGGGCTCTCCTCTGAGCTCCACAAGGCAGCCATGCCAGCCTAGAGAGCGAGCAAACACCACCAAGTACCTCACTGATCACAGAGACCAGGTGAGGGAGAGACAATCCCAGCTACCAAAAGCTATCCAATTTCATTAGGTGAGGGTGCAGCAAGCACCTGTCATGGGAGAAGCCCCTCTCTCCCACCAGCTGCCAGGTTAGGAGGCAGCACCAAGCCTAAAGAGCACATGTGAGGCCACAGACAATGAACCAGGGTCTCAAACCACACAAAGTCCCTCTGCCAGCTGACCTCCAGCCAGAGCCTGGCATGCTTTTACTGTGACAGCATTGCCACCTGAGAGAGGATACAGCAAACCAGTGTCCCTCCTTGAACAGGCACTAGAGGCTGGGGCAGAGACCTAGACAAGTTTCCACAGGTAGCCTGGCCCAATGTCACATTTCTTCTTGGTAGGTAGGAACACTCAGACTGGCTATTTTAGATGGGCCACAGGAATTTATTGTGTTGCCAGACCACTTGCAGGGAAGCTGTAATCAGGTTTTCTCATCTTTTCTGGCTTTTGGTTGACCTATTACAGCAGCCAGTGCACTCAGGGGAGGTGACTTTACACACAATATGCACACATATTAGCCCAGATAATTTTACAAACTGCATAAAGATGTGCACCTTGGTCAAAGGCTGGTGTGTGTGTGTGTTTTTTGGGTTTTTAAAATATCCTTTCCCTGTGCTCACTGCACACCAGTCAGCAGGCAGCATTTTCATGGATCATTGCCTCCATGGCTGGTTAATACTCAAGTGGAAATAGCACTGCAAAAGTTCATCTGAAAACCTCTACAGCCCTGGAAGCCTGAAATCCTGCATGTTCATTAAAGACTACAGAGGTTGTAAATAAAACCAGCTACATCCTTCCCATAAAACTGGTGCTCTCTGACAGCCCAGGAGAGATCCAATTTCTGAGACAAAGCAATACCTATCCCTATCTACCCCTTACTCTCCAACACTGAAAAAAGGGGTCTACTTCCAAAGCAGACTTTGCTTTGGCCTCGAGTTGGGCAAGAGGAGCTCCTGAGGTCCTTCTTCACCCAGGCTTGCCCATGACTCTGCACTTACACCTTCGTGGTAGAGCTACAGAGGAACTTTTCACTAGCACCTTCTGTGATTCAAAAATGGCTAAGTTATCCAAAGTGAATTTAGGAAAGTGTGTTTTACTTGAGTTTGCAGTCTGAATTCAACTTCTTTATACCCTCTCCTCTCCAAAATCGTGTTTGAATGCTTTCAAAACGTTTTTTTTACTCTTTTGCATGATACACGTATTTTGGGTTTGGCATGTTTGTCTGCTTCTACAAATAACGGCCTTGAAATAATTGAAGGTATCCAGAAAAATGTATTAAGCTGACTGGGAAAGTGTGGGGATGTGTTTTTCTGTTCTGTGACATTTAGTTATAAACCTTTCACCATGATTCAGGGCAGAGGGGAAATGGGACTCACAAAAGCCATTTAAGAAGGCGAAGTAAATTTTATACAGTTCCCCTACGCCCTTTCTTCTCTTTATCCCACCCCAGAGAAAGGGATTCTGAGGGGGTTTTATTCAGCAGTTCAAGGTTAGAGTAGATGCCCTATGTTCATTGAACACTCTTCCCAAGTTAATTGAAGTAGCTGTCAATAAAAAGGCAGATCAGATAGTGGCTAAATAAGTACATTCAGAGAAAGGACAGAATATAAATACATATTATATATACAATCATTTTCTGTTCCTGGGCAAAATCCAATGACCTGTTTTATGCAGCCAGTCAAGAAGAGATCAGAATAGCCTTAAACTTTATAACCAGCTTCTCTGAGTATCAGCAGACCACTGTCATTTTACTGGTGATAATGGGATCCTGGGGAACCTGCAACAGCCCAAAGAGGCTGAGCAAAGACCATCTTTTCTCCCTGGCTCCTCTGGTACCATCCTCTTCGCCCTTGGGCCCAGGACCTCTGTCCTTGATTGCCTCTCCTTTCCCCAGAAGTGCCCTGGTGCAGTGTTTGCCATGCACAGTGAGGCACCTCTTGCAGCTGTCATTCAGATAACAAGGAGAGCAAAGTTGCCAAGCTGTGGGTTCACCTACCTCAATCTTGGAAGGTGGCTGGGGAACATCAATGTGCCAACACCTTCTCCTGCTTGTAGCTTCATGAAATCACAGACATTCAGAGGCATAAAAAGGAGAACAAAAGACAACAAACTAGCAGTCTCTTACTGATGACCACATTACCTATGTACATCTCCATTTAGCTTCCTGGTACTGCTGTTCTCCTCCTTGCATCTGGTGGGAGGGAGTCAACCAACATTTCCATGGAGGTCTCTAGTGTGTCATCCCTTTTGTGACATTGGTTTGGTAGAAATACCTGCCAGTCTTATTCCCCTTAGCCTATAAGAACAGAAACACTACATCTTTATTAAGAAATAGGAAGGGATCTGAACACTCCCTACTTCAGCATGTGCAAACACAAGCCAGCCCTTTGCATCATTCATACAGCATATGCTGCAAATACATGCATTAGGCTGGTGTGGTTTCAGTGGTGACAGTGGCAGAGCAGGGTACAATGTGTCCTTGGACATTTCTAAAATCTGTCAAAGTATTCTTATTCAGAATATGGGGTTTCTTAAGTTTCCAGTTGGGTTGTTATTGCCTGGTTTTTTTTATTTTTCCCAGCAACATCTTCAGTGTTGGGGACACACAAAGTCACTAGCACTCCTAAAAGACAAGGGCCTTTTCGAGACATTGAAGTTGTCAGTCAAAGAGGAATTAATTGCATTAGAGTATTTGTATAAAGGACTGAGCACCTACCCCAAATCCTCCCAGAGGTCTGCATTGCAATGAGGAGCAGCATGTTCTGCAGAGCCAGGCAGGATCTCACCAGTCATCAGAGAGGCAGAGGGGAAGAGAGCAAATGAGAGCTTACCTCTGACACCTGCTCCCAAGCACCAGCACATACCCTCCTTCCCACAAGGATCAGCCTCAGCAGATGGGCCAGACCTCTGATGGGTGAAGGAAGAGCTTTGCTACCTTGGTCCATGACAGAGTAACTCAGATTAGAGAGGAGTCAATGAGCAACAAGGCTTAGCAGGGAGAAGCAGGAGGAATTTGCCTTCAGAGCTGGGTTTGTGGCACAGCCCACTGGCATCTCAAAAGCCACGTGAAACAGCCCAAGCTTAACCTGGGCATAAAGCTGCTTTTCAGGGCTCCAGAAAACTGCTCTCACATGCCCCCATCTTCCTGGGAACATGTTTAAGCCCCCAGCTGCCATGGCATTCACACTTAAAGGCTGTTGAAAAGCTGTGAAAAAGCAGAACCTGGGAAGTCAGCTGGAAAAAGGGATGAAAGGCCTCAAGGCCAAGAGGCAGTAAGTACCTGCATGGTGTCTAGGCAGCTCACAGGCTGCCCAGGACACAGGCAGGCACTGATGCCATCCTTACCAGCTCACTTCAGCACTCTTAGCTGAGACCTTGGAGTCAAACTGCACATAAACCCCTCACCCAAAATTCACCAAAGTAATCAACTCTAAACCTTCTCTGCTCCCAGTGCAGCATTTTCTACACTTGCATCCTCTGCACATAGCACGCCCCTCACCAGGAACAAGTGAAAACAGAGCCAGAGTTTGCTCTCTTCCTCTCTTGGGAAGGTAACAATCAAAGCACAGCTCTGAATTTGCATTTTGCAACCCTGACTTTTGCAGAACAGTAAATCTTACCAGCCAACTTGAAAAGCCTCCAACTGGTTTCATCGCCTGGAGCTGCTCTGCAAGAATAGCTGTCCTGGCAACATCACCATCCTTTGCCCTTCACCTCTCCAGTACTTTAGATGCTGAACTTTGCAGAGCCAAAGTTGGGAACACGCAGTGGTGTCACTCGATAGCCCCTCTTCGCACTAATTTTAGGTGGTGGAACTTCTCATGCTTTTAAAAAGTCCCTTTATTTATTTTTGAGAAACCTCTCTTACTTAGTGGCTACCGTAAATACTTTTCTATCTGGTATTTTGAACTTACCCACAGGGCTCTAGAAGTCTCTACCAGCACCTGACATGATCTCAAAGGAGCAATCACCTGTTAATTTTGTAAACTGCACTGAGTAACATGATGCTCCCAACATGCAAATGATTTCAGATGGAAACAAATTACACATCAGTAAGTAATGCATTTCTTTTTGGTTGGTTTTTTTTTTCCAGTTAATATTGATTTCTGATTTTTGTGGTAGACTGTCCCTCCATCACTCATTTGTTTGCTCTGGGACATGTTCTTGCTGCATCTGCTTTAGACAATTTAGGCACAATTCCTGTGGGATTCAGGAGATCCTGCTTGGACACCCTAGATCTAGATTAGGTACCTCTCCAAAGATAGCAAATCAGGCTTGGCCATTCAAGATAGGGACTGGGTCCCATCCTCACAACTATTTACACCTCAATAGTTGAGACAGGTTGACAGTGAGGATGATGACTGAGCAGAAGGATGCGAGTCAGGGCCAATGCCTGGAGCTGCTGTTTTGTCCCCAGAGGAGGTGAGCAAGGCAGGAGACCAGCCAAGGTGCTCACAGCAACCACTCACAGCTGGGAACCACTCCACAACCTTGGGGAAGACCCACCTATCCAAACAAGCATCTCATTGGATAATTACACTTGCAATTTGCTGCTTTCATGCCTTAAAGTGCTCACTTGTATAAATCCCAATGGGATCTCCCGCTTAATTTTCCTCAACCTTTCCCCATTCTTCCCATCATTCTCGTAAGTCCCAACTCCTTTTTTAACACTTTTTTCTATTTATTTAATGCCTGTCTTTAGCATTGGTAAGCCATTACTTCTGAGTGTTATCAGGAAGAGATGAAGCAGCTTTCTGAAAATTTGTGATCTAAATCAAATAATTCCACTGCAACCAATACAAAATCCCAGGGAAATCACCTGTCTCAACATCAGGATCCTTGGAATGGTTCCATTTCTAAAGTAAATCCTAGCTCCAACTGCACTTTTGTCAGAGTGAAATACATTTTTTCTCTTAACCTGCTTACATACAGATATGGATATATATAATGCAGCATCAGGGAAAGTGCCTTGAGCTGGCAAGGAGTTACCAACAGACCAACCTCAAAACCTTGTTCAGCAGCATATCAGCTGCCACCTCAGTATTTATAGCCATCCTGCTCTTTGAGCTTGTTTATTTTCCTTCCCAAAGGTGGTGGTGGCAGGAGGCAAAGCTCTGATATTCAGGCTCAGGTGTCCCTGAGGCTGACCTTTCCTTCAAAGAGCAGAAGCTGCAGACACATTTCAAGGAACAAAGTCATCTGGAAACTCTAGACTCTTGTGTCCATTACCACACCAGAGGCCCAGTGCAGAGCTGCAAACAAGGGTTGAGCAGAGATCTGTTAATTAGTATGCACACATACACATTAGGATGGATGTAAAAATGAGCCTGTAATTATTTTATACCTGGAATGAGAACCAGATGAAGTCCATTCCCCAGTCTCAAGGCAGAACAAGCGCTACATAAAGACATAACACTCAAAACAGACTTGAGTTTTCCATTATTTAAGTTTTCCCCGAGTTTAAATAATGCTGTTTTATAGCATTACAATAGTCATGGACCACGTTTTTCAATCCCATCTTGCATATGTTCACATAGAACTCAGCTGTTAAACCCTGTTGGGAAAAAAGCAGCCCTGAAGCCCGCCACAGAAAGACAAGCAGCGCATTTCAGTATCACTGGGGCCTCCACGGACTTATTTCAGAGCTGATACTGCCAAAATGATGCTCCCCTTCTGCATAATCTAGACAAGATGGGTAAAGAAGAAATTGTAGTGAACATCTCAAGGCATGCCACCAGTTCAGAGCACTGCGAGCCCACACAGAGGTTTCCAGTCCCACTCTTTGGGCACAGCCAACCTTCCAAGGGGATGGCAATTTGGGGAAGCATGGCAGCTCAGGGGATGCAGGCAGCCAGCAGATATAGGGACCAGGAAAGCATCACTCCTCCACCAGGCTTTGAGGTTAAGACTAATCCTGTGAGACCCACTGTGACAGTTTGTCCTTGTTATGCTCAAAATACAGCAGTCTCAGGAGAAGACAGAGCTAAGGTCTCATAGCAAAAGCCTCTGAGATGCCAGTGCTGCAGAAACCACAATGCTGTGAAAGCTGAACAGAGGGAAGAGAGGAAGCAGTCAGCTACTGACTGACACCAGACCAGTAACTGCTGCAGAGTGGCACCAGCCTGCTCTCCTTCCCTCACAACATCAGCCACAGGTCCCTACAGGTCCCTGCTGAGGGAAGAGATGAGCCTCCATGCCCTCATCCCCTCTTAGCATTGCCCAAAATGCACATCCAGCATATCTGGGCTACAGCATCCCTTTTTTTCATTTTGGGGAGGTAGGGAAAGGTTTCACCATTCTGGTAACCCCACTGCCAGTCCCACCACCATGTAACTTTGGGAGGAGGAACAGCACATTGTCAAGTTAATTTAGCTGTGGAAACATCTTCCCTGGCAGATATAAGTATCTCAAAGAGCTGCACACATTTACTCTGAGCCAGTTCTCTCCCTGGCTCCTGACCACCACTAGAGAGCTCTGGTCTCCCACAACCTGCTCACTTCTCTGCTGTCACCACAACCTGAATTACAGCAGTTGTTTATTGAAACCACATCTAGGTCCCTGTGGGCTTTAAGTGGAGAAAATAAACTCTGCAAATTAACCCTCCTTAGAGAGGGAATCTCACACAAACAGCCTTTGGGGCCTTCTGTGCCCTCTCCAAACTGGCAGGGCACAGGAATAGTAACTGGAGAAGTTTTCAGCCATCATTTCCACCAGCCAGTTACACAACTGTGTTGAAAAATCAGTGCAACCAGTTTGCACACATGCAGAGTGGTGCTGTTTTCACCTCAAGCCAGAGCAGCTCTATGCACCACACTGCTACTGCTCCAGCCCCCCGTGAAAACCCCAGCACAGCAGAGGAAGGGCTGAAGGGAGAAAAACAGGGCCATGCTGCTCAGGGCTTTGAAGAACACAGGACTCCTTGAATTCCCACCTCCCAGAACTGAAGCAGAGGATGGAGGGAACAAGGGTAGCAATCAGCAGAAAGATAAGAGCAATGAGTTATATTTGGAATTATCTCCTTCCTTACCTACACTTTGCTAAAGTGTTAGGATAGCAGGAGCTCTTAATTGTCTCTACACTATAAAAGTGTTATTACTTGGAAGGTCACCCCCATAAAAAGGTTTTTCCATAAAAAGGTAGATGGCTCCAGATAGAGCCAACAGTTCATTAGTGTGCTGGGTTCCAGTACAGACAGCTCTACTGACCTTATCAAAGATGGATTAGCAGGATACAGAGGATTTTTTTTTTTATAGCTGACATCGCCAGTGATTTTGGTTGAAGCCTGTGAGGTTGCTCAGGTCTGTTACCTGGGGAGTTAAGCTCTGTACTTTTCCTAGCTGATCACATTCCCCAAGAAGTCTCTGCAGGCTGCTCCATTGCTCACCCAAGCATTACTCCTTCCCCTTTTAGGGGGGAATTACAATTACTCCCAATGAGAAATACAGCAAAATAACATGGATCTAAATGGGGCAGGCACACAGAAAGCCCCTTTCCTGCATATGTCAAGTTCCATTTCTTCTTGTCACTCAGACTGATGCTTCTCCTCCACCTCACATTCAAGCAGGGAGTTTCAAGGTCTTGGAAAACAGCTTTGCTGCAGACTGCTACATGAACAAAATTCTCAGAGTTGCCATCATTACAACTTCATCTTCAAATTTTATTAAATGCTTACAAAAAAAAGAAAATCCAGGAGACAAAGTTTTAAGCAGAAAGCACACTGATGCAGGAGGAAAAACAAGCTGCCCTCCCTCCTCCAGGAGGGTAGAAACAAACTGCAAAATTATGTTGACATGGGAAGAAGGCAGAAATGAGACTAAAGAGGGGATGGGGGACATGTTAACACCTTAAAAAGACATGGGAGAGTTCAGAAACAACCCTAGAAGCTGATTTGCAGACCTCAAGCCCAAGGCCATAAATTCCACTCTTGAGGAACTCAGTTTCCTCAAGCTCACAGCAAGCCTTGGTCTACGCAAACAATTTACTAGGATGGCATTTCACCAAGACAGCTCCCAGCAGCAGCCATTTCCCAGATATCCTGGTCTGCTTCAGGAACATAGCTCACAAGATACCAAGGTACCACCACACCTAACTTATAGAAGTGTTTCAGTCACTGGCACTGCAGCCCACAAGTTAGAGACTAAGCAAATCACTTTCCCAGAGAAGGGAGATAACACCAGTGGTCAGCACTCCTCACCTGGGAAAGGAGATCTCCAACCCATCTTAGGCAGGCAGAGGAAGGCAGCAGCTATTGGAAAAAAAGCTGCTATTGCACTGCTGAGACAGAAAAGTGGCAGGAACATTTTGGCATGGGTACATAACTGTGATTAAAGAATGATTTGGGAACTAAAGAAAAAGAATAGGACTAAGTTGAATGCAATTTGCTGTACACAGAGACCGGTAGGTGGAAGTCCCTCAAAGCAGATGACTTAGAGGGACAGAGGCTGCACCTAAACAAGGCAAGACTTTACCCACAGCTGGCACCAAGAGAGTGACAAGTGGTCCTTGCACTCTCATCACACTCTCCTGGCAGTCTTTCTATACTCAGGACCTGCCCACTGTCCTCCTTTCAAACACCAATTCTTCACCTGATTTCTGTTGAGTTCCCTTCTCTGCCAGCACCCATCCACCAAGGGCCACAAAAAGGGAAATTCTTAATCACATCACAAAAGCCTTGCCGCTCAGTAGGGCAGCAGATCCCTCTCTTCCAACACTTAAGGTAAGGGAACAGAGCCTCTCATCTCCATAGCAGAGACAGATTTATAAAAAAAAAAAAAAAGAAAAAAAAAGAAAAAAAAGCCAAAGAGTGACATAGCAAGTTAAAACAGGGATGAGTTTTGTCAGCTGATCTAGTTCCTTTCATCCATCTGGAGGCAGTGTGGGGTATTGCTCAAACCCCAAAAGGAGTCAGGCTGTTCCCAAGGCAGACTGACAGCAGTCAGGAGAAGAAAAACATCCTTCAATTATCATCTGTGGAGCAGAGGAAACGGAGAGGCATGGAGGGTTGCATTGAGTCAGGATCAAGCTCAGCTGCAAGACAAGAAAACACAATGTTATGGATTCCATTTGGCCTCCCATGAGCAATACCCTGGGCTATACAGGAATTGTATCTTCTCTAGCAATTACAGGTGGGCTTCTGCCACGCATTCCCACAAAGCCCTGTGAATCAGCCCACCCATAAGGCTTTGGCATAAGTGAGCCTTGCTGGGAATGTCCATGCTCATGGCACAGGAGATGCTGAGATGCTTCCCACCCCTGAGAAGGAGATTTGCAGGCTTCCTCCCAAACCCAAAAAAGCCACTAAAGCAGAGAGTGTCCCCACAGCCCCTGAGAGCTGCAGCTCTGTCTGGGACCATCTGCAGCAGCGCTGGGTTCCTGCAGCCCTCCATCTGCTCCACACACGACAGCTGGTGCAGCCAAGGGACTCCAGCACACAAATTACTTTTCCATCACTTGAAAAATGACTCCTGCATGCTGACACTCTCCCCACTAGTCCTGATTTGGGGCTGATTGCAAATGGAGCCAAGTCATGAGAACAGTAGGGGTCCAAGAGTGGATGAGCATCCATCCACCCATGGGAACTCAATCAGCAGCAGAGAAACTTAACCCTTTGAAAGCCTCTTGACTTCTAGATTCACTTCCTTCTAGCTTATCACAAACCCACACAAGTTTCTCAGGCAGTGCTTCCCCTATTGTTCCCAGGCTTTCAGCCCCAACCTTTCCACTGGCAATAAAGCAAGTCTGTCTGTCCCTTTACTTTTGCTTCATCAGGTGGCAAAGGGGAGGACAAATCTTCCTTGTCGAGAATTTCTCCTGAGCACATAAAGCTCTGAAGGAGACTCAAAACAAAGCCAGGCACGACAGGGAAGACAAATAAATTAACAGCTGATTTCCTTTTGCTGTCTCTTAGCATCTCACTGCTCCATTAGTCAAGCACACAGATTCCAATAGTCACATGCCATGGAAGTTACCACCCGTAAGGACTAAGACTCACAGCACAGCAGGTTTCAAGTCAGATGGGATGCTGAGATAGCAGCAAGAGTGATTTTAAGAGCACAGACTATTCATAAGGGACAACAAATCTTGAGGTTATACAGCAGGAAGCAGTCTCTGACTTTGGGAGCAGAGGGATTTTCCTGGTGTATGCATACTAAACTTTCCACTCTGAGAGCCCCCATGCCCTCCTCAATAGCATTTGGCAGTTTGCAGCAAATCCCAGGCAAGACCCTTCTCTGACTCATGTGGAGAGCTGCATCTTTCTGGAGTGCAGCAGTCCATAGGACAAGGAAAACACTCCAAGAGCTGACCAGTAGCTGGGAAGTTCACTGCCCTGCCTCTTTAGTATTCCCTACACAAGCATGAAGCAGGTCGACCTTATAAATCTGGTTTACCAGTGCTGCTGGACCATAGCTCATCTTGTAATACAGGCTGTCCATGGGACCATGTTAAACAGGAGCAGATTAAGTCATTCCACAATAAATCCTACCATGAGGTACAGGTATTTGCTTGCCCTTCAGCAGATTTTTTAAAAGGCACAAAAAAACCCCACAAGCAATTACCAATTTCTACAAAAACAGAGCCAGGGTATGTCACACAAAAGTACCTACATGTCCCTCCAACTGAGACATTTTGGCTTTCTGACCCAGAAGAATCTAAAATACCCATGAGGCTGGGGAGGAAAGCAGGTATATGACAAAGGAATGGGCTCTCAGCCTTTTTTTGGAACAGTGCAGACTTGCCTCTAAGAGTAGCTCCTGGAACAAAGTAAATCCTAATGACAGCCTTGTGCCTAAGGAATGAAGCTGGTAAGACACTGGGAATGTCCAACAGTTGTCACCCCCAGCTGACACAAATCCCCTCCAAGCCCCCTCACAGAAAACAGCAGGTCTTTCATGCCTACAGCTAAAGTAAATCATAGAATGATAGAATAGCTTGAATGAGACCTTCAGTTGAAAGGGACCTTTAAAGGTCATCTAATCCAACACCCATGCAATGAACAGGGACATCTGCAACTGAATCAGGCTGCCCAGACCCCCATCCAGCCTAACCTGGAATGTCTCCAGGGATAGGGCACGCACCACCTCTCTAGGAAACCTGCTCCAGTGTTTCACCACCCTTATCATAAAAAAAACCCCAAAACTACTTCCTTATATCTAGTCTGAATCTACCAACTTAGTTTACAAGCTTTACCCTTTGTCCTATTGCAACATGCCCTACTAAAATGCCCATCTCTCTTATGAGCCACCTTTACATATTAAAATGCCACAACAGTCACCCCAGAGCCTTCTCTTTTCCAGGATGAACAACCTTAACTCTCTCAAGCCTGTCCTCATAGACGTATTCAACCCCTCTGATCATTTTTGTGGTCCTCCTCGGGACTTGCTCCAGCAGATCCATGTCTTTCAAGTACTGAATGCACCACTTGCCAGACACTGCCCATCACAGCCTCTGCTCTAGAGGGCAACTCATCCATCACGGTGAGGGCTTGACCTTGGAGCTCTTGAGCTCAACAGGCCACCTTCTTCAGTGCTTTTATTTGCTGCTGCCTTTTTTTTAAGTCATCCTTCTCCCCCCGTGCCCAAGCAGTTTTGGCAGACACACCACCTGCTTGCTGGGCATGGATCACCTCTCCAGCCCAGTGCTGACAGCAGCACTGCAAACCCAAAGCCAGCACTGGGCATCCAGGCAGAAATAGCTGTTCTGCACTTCCCAGAGTTCTATTCAGGACAGTGTTCCCGTACAGTAGGTGTCACGTTACACACCCACACTAACCAGAGCAGGCGGGGAGCCACCGGGAGCAGAACACAGCACATGGAATAAGGAGCCCCCCCAGCAAGCCTGACATCACCCTGCCCTCCTCTTCCTTGTTTCAGGATGCTCAGTTGCATCCAGCACCAGGGATTACAGGGCTCAGTGATTTATGCCTCATTTCATAGCAAAACTCAGCAACTCTGTGCTGAGCAAGAGCCAGGATAGAGTCAGATTTTCTTCCTGGGGCTGCCAAAGAGTCATTGCAGGTCAGAGGCTGTTGGGTGCTCCCCAGCTCACTCAGGAAGAAAAAGGAGAGAACGGAGACAAGTTTTATCTTTGTATCCCCAAGACAAACCCTTAGCTCCACTGTGCTCACCAGGTTTCACTGACCAACACTCACCAAAAAGGAGGCAGTGAGGAGCTAGCAATAAAGAGCAGGAAAAGCAGCCATGCATCCCTGCAGGAGCAGCCCAGCATTGGCCAGAGGGCTGCAACTGCCATTGGAGACCAGACCTGACACAGAGCACAAGCCATTTCTGCTTCATTCATGAAGGAGTGATAAAGGCAAGACAGCGGCAAAGCTTCCCAAGGGAAAGAGAAAACTTGGTTTCATCTTGGAGGAAAAATGTTGTCCCTGTGCTTCATGCAGCAAGAGAAGACCAGCCAGAGTCAGAGCTGTGACAAAGCACTTCCTCACTGATAAACAGAGCTTCTGAGAAGCTCTGTATTTCACAGGGGTGTCTTCATGCCAGCTGAAATGAATCAAGGCCAGTGTTGACTTTGACTCAAATGACACATGTAGTTTATGGCTGTTCTGTTGTGTGTAACATTGTATCAGAGTATTAATAACTGAAATTTGGAAAGCCATGAAACATTCCTGCTTTTTGCCTCTGGAGATGTTTTAAAGCTTCAAAATTTCAAACCCACGTTGTTTCCCTTGACATTTCCTTCCAAATCCCATTAGGACGTGCCAAGACACGAACATCTGGGGTCTCCAGGAGCTCTCACTGTGCTAATGCCAGGAGCAGAAGGGCTCCAGGTTTGGCAATACAGCTTCCCCCAGGACATCTCTTGCCCTGCCACACCCACCCTCAAGACTGGCTGAGGTTACCTCAGGAGAGTAACAAAACAAAGACCAACGTGACTCCATACTCACAGCTTTTAGAGAGGGGAAGAGAAGGCTTGTATATAAGTATTTCAGAATCTAGCCCAGGGCTCAGCCCACACCAACTCTAAACTCAGTCTTTTCTTGCAGGAAATGACAATGCTGATAACAGTATCATCCTCCACCCAGCCTGTTGCCAACCACCACCCCCTTTCTCCCCCTCCCACGCTACCAAAGCCTGGGAAGGACAACCTGCGGCTGCAGCGGCTGCTGAAGAAGGCAGCCAGGAAGAACGCCACCCTCACCTCAGAGCAGGGCAAGTCCTTCCGCTCCAGCCTGTCGCCCGTGAACGAAGCCAGCTCCGACCAAGAGTGTGCTGAGAGCGCTGCCCCAGCAGCGGAGCCCCCTGACAGCACAGCAGCCCCCTCTGCCCCCCTGCCAGCCCAGCTCTCCATCAGGCCCGTCAGCCACCGCGCCCTCTCCCCGTTCCGGAAGGGGAAGCCTTTCGCGCTGAAGGTCACCGAGCAGCGGCGCATTGCTGAACATGTCAGGCTCACGGCCTCCTCCGCCATGCCCCTGCTACAGAAGCCAGAAGCTCCTGAGACTCCACAGCAGCCTGAAGGCATGGGCTCCCACCTTCCCTCTCCACCTGATCCTTCAGTACCTGTTCTCCCCCAGCCTCCTCCTTCCAGTACACCCAGTAAAGAAAGGGCACCAGAGGTTACCTATGTCACCAAGGTGAACACCTATTTCCACAGTGTCAAGCCACCCAGGGCTAAGACTCCCACACCAAACCTGACCCAAGGAACTGTCAGCCACGAAGACAAAAGGCCTACTTCCCCAGCACCTCAAACAAGCAGCTCTGAACCATCTCCAGAGCAGACACCCATCGCACTTAAAGATAGCAAGGCCACTCCCCCCTTGCCAGAACCTCCCCTCCTTCCCGCTGCAGAGACAGAGCCTCCTGATCAAGCTCCTAAGCCTGCTCCTACTGAGGAGCCCAGCACCTCTGATGCCCACACCAATAAGCCTACAACCCATGGAAGTGACACCAAAATATCCAGATCCAAGACAGCTCCTGAACTACCCAAGCAAGACAGAGACACCCCAGAACCATCAACATCCAGCACTCCCTGGAGGCAAGCACACCCAGCGACAGCAACTCCAGCACAAGCTGATGGTACCGGGTCCACTTGCACAGACACCAAGGCAGAACACACCACTGAACCCCCAGTGACTCCCAGCTTACCCAACACCAGCTGTCCCCCCAAGGCTGAGCCAGCACCATCATCAGAAGAAGCACCAAGACTTCCTGGAACCAGTGCCTGGCATCGCCTCAGGAAGCACTTGATGGTGCAGCCAGAACCAACCAACTTCCCAGAGTCCAAGCCAGAAAAGCCGGGACAGGAGGAAGGGAATAAAGAGGACACTGCTCAAGCGGTCATCAAGCAAGACTGCACATTGGTTAAATCGAAAGCCATGAGAATGTGGGATGCCATTTTATACCAGGTGGCACTCAGCAAGGAGAGGAAGCAGCAAGCAGAAGAGAAGAAGCCACAGAAGGAAGAAAGCTTCTTTCTTCCCCGCCGCTTGCCCATCCTTCTCCACAAGCCCCGTTTTGACGCCCGGAAGCTGAAGGAACTGGCTGCCAAACCCATGACAAAGATCAGCACCGTGTTCGAGGTGAGCCGCTTTCGCCCCAGAGGGGCCGAGGAGCACAGCAAGAGCTTTAACAGAACGGCATCAGGATGGTCTGTCAACTGAGGGCAGGCGGCCCCACGCCTCCGGAGGTGCGCCAGCCTCTGACCGAGCTTACTGCCCAGTGGAGCCAAGTGTAAGGAAAAAAGGAAATTAAATAAAACCCCTCCAAGCCAGCAGCCCCATGCTGCAGGCTTAATGGTTACTCTCCACACATTTAAAATCTCAAATGCATAAGACATCCACAGGTCACAGGAAAACAAACATGTTTGTCTTAGAAAGAGTCAACAACAATCACTGGTTGCAGTAACAGCGTGAAGGGAGTGAAGGCACACAGTGAAGAGGACAAGCTGCCTGTAGAAAAAAGACCAGATTAGAGTAGGATAATGGAATCTGAATTTTTTAATTGCATTTATCTAAGAGATTGATCCTAGGAACAGCAGCAGTTGCATCTGAAATGAAGGAATCTGGGTTGCTCCACATCCCTAGGGAGATTCTTAGATACTGAACTCAATGAGGATCCATATAACCTCTGTCTCCTCTACTGAAAGTGTACTCCATGCCCATTTGCTGAGAACAAAATGGAAACTCATCCTTTCACCCAAGGCACAGACAAGAGACAGAGTAAGATATCCTGCTCTCACCAAGCAGTTCCTCTGCCTAACAAAATAGGCATCATTTGACACCCTCCTAGGCCAGTCTACTAAATAATAATGCACATAAGAATAATTTTGTTTCAATAATCAAGTTCTGTTATGTATTTTACCACATTTTCTCCACAACAGCTGATGGTTAATGTTTCCACATAGCCAACAAGACCCTGCTTTAGCATGTGGGTATTCAATTCTGTATTTAACAAGGTGTTGGTTTCTGAGGGGTTCTGCTAACCACATGTAGTCTCATTTTCAGGGCAAACATCATGACAGTTGCACACTTACTTGTCCCTGATGTCCTGAAAAAAGGGCATTTAAAGGAAAAGCCCCAACTCTGCCCATACACAGAGACATCTGGGCTTTCCAGTATTACCCTTTGCAACTCCACTGCCAGCAGGCTTGTGAGCATGGAAGTTGGGAGATAGGTTATTTCTGTTTCACAAGGGACTTGGTAACATGCTGGGGTGCTCCTATACAGCGAATACAGGATTGCTATGTTTAGCCCAAATAGAATATAAAGAGCTGTGTACAGAGCTTCCTTTTACATGTGCAGAGGATATGGAACTGACCAACAGTTCCTCAAGCCAAACTGTAAACAGACTTAGAAACAAAGAGCCCCTTTTGCCTTTTTTGAAGTCTTCCTATTTTGCAGTGATGCTGTAAGAGCAGTTCATTTAGCAAACTTTTGCTTAAGTTTTCATTTTACCAGTCTTATCTCTGTTCTGTAACACCTTCCCTACTCAAAGGGCAAAAAGCAAGTAGGAAGAATAACCCAATTATCTAAAGAGGGGACTTGTTCAAACTCCCAGTTTTCAAAGAAAAAGGTAAAAAGAGGTTGGAAGTGTGCCAATAATCACAAGTGAATCCTAGGTAAGTCTCTGCAGGATAATTTAACACCGCTGCAAGAGAAGGCCACAGAGAAACATCCACGCAGCAGCAGCACAACCATAAAAATTTAAAGAGTGCAGCATAGAACACATAAAGCAGATAAAGGCAGCCTTACCAGAGAGTGATAAATGGCACCCTACTGCAGCACAGCCAGATGGATGCCTCTGCACAAAGGTCTGTATGCACAAGAGCCACAGTACTGGCACGAAGCACAGCAGCCAACATCTATTACATTTGGGAGCCTAAGTGAAGGTGGTTTAAGAAGCACTTGTGCTTTAAAACAGCTTTTGTCCTGCACCAAGGACAACCACCCAGAGCAAACCAGCAACTCTCACCTAAGGCTTAGGTTTTGCATCTGCTCGGCTTCCAGTCAGGCTGCATTCACACCCCAGCCCCGCTGCACATGGGTCAGAGATGGGGAAATGTCACTGGGGAGAGCAATTCCCACAGGCAGAAGGAAGGAGACAGAGCAGGGCAGGTCTGGGTGCGTGGTTTAGCCCTTTTACCCCAAAAGCAAAGGGCAGAGGCACACAGCAAGAATGGCAAGTCCTGCAGAGACAGACCCTGACACAAGAGTACCACAGTTGGGAGGACATATCCCTGTAAGGCAACAGATTGCTATCAGTGGCTGCTCACTGGAAGTCACTGTGGTGTGTTCCAGCCTGCGCTGCTGTGCTGAGGAAGAGAAGGAGAATGCTACTGGGCACAGAATTTGCCTGTTTTTCAATATCAAACAGCATCAGGCAGTTGCTAAATGCCCAAATTGACACTTACAGGAAAAACCCTCGTTCCATAGCCTGCAGTGAGGTCCTGCAGCCCAGGAAGGGAGGGAAAGAGGAAAAAAAAAAAAACACACCTGTGTTTAAGCAACTAGAAAGCTGGTAAGGTGGTGCAAAGCAAGTGACAGATGTGAGCCAGAAGGGTTTGGGAGCAAGAAGGCCATGACAGTGATCCAGCAGTAGGGAAAAAGGATGAACATAGTTCAAGGGGGTGGGGAGCAGGGAGCTCAGAGCATACAAAACAGAGCTAAGACCAGAAACCAGCCAAGCTCCTTCAGCTATCACATCCATTTTGTTATCCACAGGAGAAAATTCTCCAATACTTCCATGTAAACAAACCCAGAGAGCAACAGTTTTGTGCCATGGCTGTTGGGAGTGCTGGGTGGATCCTGGGGGACATCCTGTGATAGTGCCTTGCCTTTCAACGAAGGCTGCTGGACAAAGACCAGAGCCAAAGGCACTTTCATTTGAGCTGCTCAGAGAAACTCAGGTAGGGCAAACAAAACCTGCTGACAACCATCTTCTCAAAACCCACTTGCTGTGGAGAACTGAAGCTCAGTAGGTTCCCACCTGGTGCACTGAAACAGGCTTCAGGAGAAAGAAGAGACTGATCAAAGGGGAGACCTTACAATAGGTTTCTCAAAGTCACAGGCAGAGAAGCAAGTTGAGAATGGAAATTCTGTGGACTAAAAACATAGCTTCAGGCTTGGGCTTGGTACTGCTGCCCATCTCAAAGTAGCATTCAAAAGGGCATCTCCTCTAAATGGGCACTACAAAAGGAAAAAAACAAGCCTAAACAAACAAAACAATATGCAAGACTCAGAAGCCAGCTCCTTAAGGGTGGGAGGGAGGGGAAAGAAGGAACACAAGCCCCGGAAGAATTCAGAAACAAAAGGTGTTTTGTAGCAGGCAGAGCTATTTTAACCTTGGCAATGAAATAAAGCTTCTTTTTTATAGTAGGAAAAAAAAAAAGAGAATGAGCTTGTTTTCACCCTCAACTTCCTCTCCACTCATTGTGCCAGATGCTGCCCAGTTGGATCCAACCAGTTATCACCTCCCTCTATGCCATTCCTCCTTATTGCCACAACCCTCTACTATCATCCACTCAAGATAACACCAGGATATCTATGAGCATAAACACAACAGGAACATGAGATCCAAAGACCATTTCAAGAGAGCACTAGACAGCAACCCAGCTTTGCCTTCCCCTTGCTGCACATCAAAGAACAGTCCTTTCTGCTCTGTTGGTCTACCCAGCACAGCAGATGTTCACATCCTTCCTGCTACAACCTTATTAAAGACTGGTTCCAAGAAGTTACTGAAGTCATTAAAAGTTTTCTCCCTGATTAATTCAGTAAATCTGGAAATTAAACCCCAGAAACATTTGAATTTCAGAAGTACATCAGCCCCCATGCTCAGCCAGAATGAGCTCCAGCTCTCTCTCTCTACTCCTTGCAACTTAAGAGAGCATAAGGAAAGACAGCAGATAGAGACCATTCCTTTGAACCAGCAAAGGCAAACACATCTTCACCCAAACAGCAGTAGCTAAGGGACATGCCCTGCAGATTAAACTAACAGAGGTATTCAGCCTCCTGGCAGCATCAGAAAGGCAGAGACCAAAACAAACCCCTGCTGTGTACCCACTCCGTCCCAGCCCAGACAGTCAGGCCCAGCAGCAAGGCTCCAGCTGTTCCCATACAGCCCCTTCCAACTCACCCAAAGTGCTGCTGGCAGAAACAACCTCAGAGTCCTGCCAGAACAGCCCAGGAGTGTGTCTCACAGAGCAGAGCCATATCCCACCTACCTGGTTAATGAGTTCTCCAGACATACTATTGCTCTGCAGCATCGTCTATCAACACCTTCTTGTACTGGCCATGGCCTGTTGCAACAAATTTATACCTTTTGCCAGAAGGAATGGACTGAACAGGAGAGGAAGGAAGAGCCAAAGTCAGCACTTTTTTCTATTAAATAGGCAGTCAAAAATCAAGTAACTGAAGCCAGGGGAGCACATGATACAGTTGCCTTTAATCCCAGAGGGTTTGGAGACAGCCCATTCTGTACTGCCCTCTTGTCCCCCTCACACAAACTCCCTGCACAGATCCATCATCACCTTCTCTAAGCACAAGATAACACAACAAGAACAGAATATGCAACAGGAAAGTAGATGCAATGCAGGCATTGTGAGGGAGGGCTCATCTAAGAGCCCAGACCCCCAAGCCAGGGGTTTTTTTATCCATGGCAAGAGACTCTGGGATTTACCAGGTACTGGCAGTTTCAACATGGGAACTGACAAGATACCTTGCTCTTCCTCTCCCAGCCTAGGCAGTTTGAGCAGTAGCTGCTTGCTGCATTTTAGAAGACATTCCCACAAAACCCCAGACCCATCTGCAAGCGATACTGTCTTAGGTTCGGTTCCACTTAGTTTTGCAAGTTTTGTTTACTCTTGGTGCCAAAAAAGCATAACAAGAGCAAAATTGCTCAAATTTGCAGTTCCAACTGAGCCTAGAAGGCTGGGACTTCCAGCTCATGGGCTGAGAACAACATGCTATTCAAGAGACCTTCCAGAATTAGTGGATATAAAAGTACTTTTGCCTCCGTTTTCATTAGAGCTGATCCAATAGCAATTCACTGTTAGGAAGAGCTCTTAAGCATGCAATTGCACTAACAGATACAGGTAAGCCCTTGTCCCTACAGAACTTCATCTTCTCAATGCTTCCAACCCAGTCAACAGCTCTGTTCTTTTTCAGCAGAGCAAGTGCTCTCACACTCACAGACACCAACTCACCTTGATACTGCTCTCAGGTTTGGGATTCCCCTTCTGTTCCCAAAGGCTCCTTTTGCTCACAATGTCCCCAGCCACGATATCCTGAGAAAATGATGCTTTCATTACTCTTCACTGCTAATGCTGCTGAATGCGTCTTTGTTCACATCCATTTCCAACCCATACATCTGGCCTCCTTTTTTTTATTTATAATATCACATCATTTGACCTGTAACAGCTGCTGCTAAAACCCATGACTGGGAAAATGTCTTCCTGCTCCCAGTATATCCTATGTTTTTCTATCACTCTTCCACAAGAGTCTGAATTAGCTCCAAGATGTTTATTTTCTTAAGTTACTTAACTATTTAGGACATGTAAACATCAAGGCTCCTCTACCGTAACGAATTCTGCTCTCATAAACAGACTTGCAACCAATGTATTACAGAACCAGCCTCACCCACAACAACCAGAAAGTGAAATCACTGAGAGCAATATATAATACTCTCTGCATTTTCCAAGTCTACAAGATTTATCACCTTGGTACTAGATGCAACTTCATGCTTGACAACTGGAGCTCAGCCCTAGCGCCTGTAGGAGACACATGCATTCTCCCCACCAGTTGATTTTATTCCCATCTCAAATCAAAGCTTCAACCAGCAACACAGAGGTTTTCCTGGATGCACCACCAAAAAACAACTGAGAACCCTGTCAGAAAAATTGAATCTCCAAGGTGCAAAGCCTTACAACATGACGGAAGACCTCCAATATCAATGCCTTTGGAGCTTGCAGGCCCCACAAACAAGAAGTACCAGCAGGATAAACAAGGACAATGCACATTGTGCCCAGGGACCAGTCTCTGCCTCTGGCACAAGCAAGGCAAGTCCTCCCACAGCTGTACCTTACAGGGCGAGGGCTTCACAGCAGATTGAGCTGTGACCTCCCCAGTCTCCCAGAGGCTTTTAGTGCTGGCTACCATCATGCTCGTGGTGGGAAGGTCGAGAGAGGGCTGCCGGACAGGTTTTGGAGCCTTTGTGGAGGTCTGGAAAATAAATGGAGACAGTTTGCCAGAGTGTGCCTCTCGATTATTTTTAACCCTGGAAGGTCCTTGGAGATAAGGGGGTCTAAAAGGAGACTTGTAGAGTCCTACTAGTTCCTGTCAGAGACTCCCACTCATTAAGCAGAGAACAGATGAAAAAACAAGCATGGGACAGCTTGCTAAAGAAACCTACTTTATGCTGTGGAGGGACATACAGACAGGAGCAAGGAGTGCTCCCATCCAAGGGAAGACAATTTAGTTGTCATCTCACAGAGCATAAGGCTAAGAGGCATGGCAGGGGAGCAACACCAGCAAAGAGGGCTCCTGGGGGTGTGGGAGCAGAGACAACACAGCAACCCACCTCAATAGCCTGTGTGTACTGCTCCAGCCTGTCATCGATCTTCGACACGGCGAGAGGAGGCTGACTCTTCTTTATGCTGTTGCTGCAGAACAGAGAGGAGGATTAAGGTGTTCTCCCAGTGCCTCAGGCAGAAGGGAGGACTCTGTGGGCCACAGGCAGCCTGTCACTCCTGCCCTGCCCCACAGCAGGACCTGCTGACAATGTCCACTGGCAGCAAGGGCCCTGCTTTACCCCGAGGCCAAGCCCAGAAATACCTTTTCTGTATCGAGCGGTTCAGCGACTCAGTTCTGTCCGTGATCTAAAGGGGAGAAAGAAGATACAACTTCTGTCTATGGACCACAGATGGATGCAGGTCACCTTTACTGACCTTGGCCCTCATCTCTCACCCATATTTTGTTAGAAAAGCCTCACTCAGCCCCCATGTTCCCCTACAGATCAGAGACAGTGACCATTCCCTTTCATCCTTCTTTCCAAGCAGGGGAAGAGAATCTCAACCAATTTCAGGGGCAAACCAACAATGTGTAAATTGATTGACAGCTGAAACACCAACCAAGACCATTTTTTCTACTCCCTCTGGTGAAGGAGAAAGTCTCTCTCAGACCTTTGGTTTCCTAGCCAGACACAAAAAGGGAAATGTCACGTCCAGAAAGACAAGGGGGAAAACTAGAGGCCACATCTGCAGAAGAGAAGCCAAGCACGGGAGCAGCACAGGCATGAGTTAGGTCAACTTATCCACACCAGAGAAGCACAGAGACAGGGCAAATGAGCACATGGAGCCACCTGTGAGGCAGCTCTTCACGTCAAGCCATCAGGAAAGAGTTTTGTACCAGAGGCTCCTGTGCAATAACTCTTTGCCCCAGACAGGAAGGCAAGCAAACACTTCACAACCACTGCAGGAAAGGAAAGCTGAAATGTTGCTAAACCTTGTGACTCTTTCATGCCCCAGAAAACAAGCATACAGAGAGAAAAATCACCTTGAAGCCAAAGGGGATGCTTTCTCAACACCAGCTCCCACAGAGTCAAGGAGCAGCAACCAAGTAAAAAGGAGCCTTCTCCCCCTGTAAAACTGCTGCCTGTGCCACAGGAAACATCACCTACCAAGTTAGCAGATAAAAAACAACACTAAATGATCCTTTAAGATGCTTTCAGGATGCCAATGCTAAATTTTAGCTAAACAGAAGACAATACAGTGTCACATAGAGGACACATTTACCAGCTGTGGCCAAGAGCACGAGGCCCATTAGAGAACAACCAAATAGTGCAGCCCTGAATAACAGAGATGACCTGGGGAGAGTCATTCTGCAGGGTCCCCCCACAGCAGCATGACAGAAGCCCATCAGCCAGCTCTGTCTGCCTGCTGTCAGCTCATTCTTTGCTTGCTGCTGCAGGAGCTGCTGCTTGCCTCTGAGCCATGACTTGAGAGACTTCACCTTGCTCACTGAGGGGCAGGCTGGTACCTGACAGGGCACAGCCCCAGTCTGAAGGGGGAATCTGGTAGATCTTTTCCTCAGCTGCCCAAACACAAGTACATGTCAGTAGGAAAAAGCCTTGCCAAGCCTGCCAGGGAGATGGTGTGCAGGTGCAAACCATACACAGGCACTTCTGAGAGGTCATGAACAAGCATCAGGTTAAACACAGAGGGGCCTAGTAAAAGCAGGGTAGGAATAAACTTTCACTGTGCTATTTGGAGACCACCTCCCCCACCAGTATTTCCTTGCAGTGAGAACTGTAAGGAAATTTCCCTGGTCCCAAGCCCTTCCCAAAAGCCTGAAGAAACCAGAGTTGCTCATTCAGCCAGCAGCTTGTGACAAAACAGGACTGGTACAAGACTTGCCCCTTGCCTCCATTCCCCCTATTTCAGCCCTCAGGCCACACTGGCCCTCTGAACCCCAAACACCCCACCAGCCTACAACCCCACATCAGCCTGTCCCAAGAGTGTACCCAGCCTCCACCAGCCACATCTGGCAGGGGAACACTCCACCCACTGCAGATGCTTTTGCCTTTCCACTACAAGCAGGGCTTCTGCTGAGCTTCCTGTGCCAAAACACCTTCTTGGTGGCCAATGTGCTTAGTTCTCAGTGTTCAGAGAGCCCTGCTAGCTGGGGTGTAAAGATCATCCTTCCTTTGGAAAGATTCCAAGCTCAGATTTTTTTCCTGAACAGTTTTGTATGTGCGAGTGTGCGGGTGAGCTCTGACATCACCATCATAAAAGAGAGACTGCATTTCTAAACCTTTCCCTGGGCTAATCCTGGCAGCAACAGTTAAGCTGAGGTCGAGAAGCTATGTGTGTTTTGGGGTTGCAAAGACAGAAGGTTCAGCACTTGAAAGTTGCTGAAAGCATTTTCCCCCCCAGTCCCACTTCAGGAATACCCTCTGGCTGCCCCCACCACACTTTTCAACCTGGCATTAGCACCCAGCCTGCATCCACACCCACTGTGTCTCCCCTCTTTCCATTTGGCTATAAAATGGATTCTCCACTAAGAGCAAGAATCTGATGGCTGTAGATGATGAAACCTTCCTCTTGACATTTATTTACTGATGCTAAAGAAAGTACTCATACAATCATTCCCACTCAGGAAATATTGAGTAAGCCACAAATAGCACAAAACTAAATTTAAAAAAAAATAAAGCAAAGATAGTTCTAATAGCAGATTAACAAACTACGAAGACTCCTCACCAACTCCCTCACTGCTACAATCAAAAAGGTTGAAGCTTACAAAGACAGAAAAAAAACCCATTCAGTACAGAAACACTTATCTGTATCTATTGTACTCAAAAGCACACACAGAACTGAGGATTTGCAGTAAATGCAACACAAGTCATAAGATGCAATTCAGGTGGTGTTAATAATGGGAGTTTCACAAGAGCATCAATGCAAACAGATGTGATTGGGAAGGACACAATGCTTCAGAGATCAGAAATCCCCATCTGTTTAAACAACTTAAGTCATACATTTTGTTCTAATTAAGACAGAAATGCCACTGTTTCAGTTATTGTTTGGGTTTTTTTTTCCCTTTGGAAGGGAAATTTCATTAAGATTAAGTTCCTGTGAATTTTGTTAAAGACTACACAAGTTGAAAGCGCAGATAGCTCACTATCACAATATTCCCTGGAGCCCTCAAACTTTTAGAGTGATTGCTACAGCCTCCAACAGCTCAAGCAGGCAAAGTAGGAGGAGAGGAGGTTGACAGCCATGAAAGATGAGGCAAATTACTCAGGTGGTTTGTCTCAGCTTATAGCAGGATGGATAACAGGATTCATACCCCACATTGCTGCAAACCCTGGATAATCCTTCCTCATCATTAGCTGGGCCCTGTGCTGTGACAATTGTCATGCATCCAGAGGGGCCCCAGGAACACAAACCTTTGTGGAGCACACTGCAGTGTGGTCAGAGGACAGCTCCTCCTCCTCCAGGCTGGCAAGGCTTGGGGCCTTCTGGCGTTTCTCTGGTGTTTCTTCTTCTTTCTCTCCATCATTTCGCCTTCTCTTCTTTTCCTGAGTGCAGAAAAAGAACAAGGCAGGAAGTGAATTGGTCAAACTGCTTATTATGCAACAACAGCAATTTTTCCCATCTCCCAGGCTTCCTGCTTTACGCTAAATAAACACAAAAGGAGAGAAACTTTGAGTTAACATTATCTAATTTGGAAACATTCAGGAAGAAGCTCATATGTCACTTGGAAGGCAGGGCAGAAATCAGAAATTTTGCAGGATGAAGATTCCCAAATGGTATGAAAAGGGATCCCCGCACCAGTTATAAAGATCTCTTACCACAACTGAGATAGGAAAACATTAATTTCTCATTTAGAGGCCAAAAGAAGAGTGAGAAGCTGCCTTTCAAATTAAGGATTGGAAAGGGTAATGCACAGTCCAAACGCAAAAATCTTACTAGCCCCAAACAGTCAAAATCCATTTAGGATAAATGATATTTGAAGTTCAGCCCCCTGACTTGCACAGCACTTGAATTCCAGCTTTGTTTCTCTCCCTCTCTCTCCCCCCCTTAACCAGGAATTAACAGAACAAAAAAAAAAACCCTCAGCTGGGAGCAATGGAAGGCTAAGAGATCTATCAAGATAAAGTACTCCAAAGGTGCAATAAAGGCTGGGGAGAGAAAAACAAGCAGTATAATTTAGATTTGAGTTCCCCTGTAAAGCTACTCACTGCCCACAAAGCCACAGGAGTGATAACACTTCCCTCCTCAGTATGACAGGGACATGGCAAAGCCACCACAAACTCTGACAGCAAACACAGCCCCCTCACAAAAAGGCAGAGGCTGCCTGCAGTGACCACAAGAAGGCACAGCACACAGGCAAAAGTGGCACCAGCCCCAGGTTATGCCATGAAAGCACATCTAATGTCTGCACAGGTTCAGCTTCCAGAAGCAATGGTGAGCCAGGACATGGGAGAGCAGCCCCCAGCATCAGCTCTCCCACCAGTCCTCTGGAAAGAAGGTCAGGTCCTCCTGATCCCACCTCTTGCTCAGCTTGTTCCTCTTCCTTCTGCTCTCGAACCTCTTCTTCCTCCTGGCACAGCCTCTCTTCCTCTCTGATATCCATATTCTCCTCTGGGCTTTCCTGATCCAGCTGGATCTGCTCCAGTTTGACTTCAGCTTCTCTCACACCACTGTCCTCTTCTTCATAGGACTGTCTTAGGGACCTAGAGATGGGGGAGAGATCAAAGAATAAAAGCACAGTTATGAGCTCACAGACACTATTAAGTACCTCACACCTCTAGAAATCCAATTTTATCACTTCCCCAAGCCTACAGCATGCTGGGTATTCCACACCAGGGCTCACAGCCAGTTCCAGGCAACCACACGTAACAGCAGTCCCATCTCATTCCCCCCACTTTAAGTGTCCAAGACTCAGCTCACTAAGAGCTGTGGCAGAGCTGAAGGGATCTGCACATTACCAGAATCATGAGGAGCAAGACCCATAGGAAAGCAGAGAAGAGCCCTCTGCTCAAACCCCTGGCAGAGAGGACACTGCTACCATGGTGTGGTGCTGGCTCAGTTCCCTGCATGGCTACATCTAAAACTCCAGGTGCACCAGCACATCCTGCAGTCAAACACAAATCTGATGCTCCTCCCATGGTTCCCAGCATTAATTCAAAGTGGGGCACCAAACACAGCCCTTCTCTGCCTAAACTCATCTTCCACGTTAACAGAATCTCTTGTTGGAGGAGAGCCCAACCAACAACACATGAACATGCTTCTCAAGCTGAAACTGAACTCTAGGGCAAGGCTGCAGAGCCACTCCCCTGGAATCATTTCATGGGCAAGGCACAGTGCTTCACAAGCAATGCTGTATTGACACTTGGTCCCAAGCCTCAGCTTTGCCCACTGGAAAAAACTACACCTCTACTCACATCACTCATCTCATATCCCAGCAAAACAAAGGCGTTCCAAAGCAGAGGGGGTCAGCCCCTGGCTTAGGGCTTTAAAAAACCACAATGGGTTTGGTACAAGAGAATTGCTCCAGGTCCCCAAGGCTGCAAGAGGAGACCCAGGAGTATGTTTATGCAATCAGCTTTGCAAGAGCAGAGCAGCCCACGCCTTTGGGCATAGAGACTCTGGGAGTACAGAGCCCCAGAACTCTCACTGGCTCACAGCCACGTACCAAGCTGTTATTGCCATCTTACTTTCCCCAGCCAAGAGAGCTTTCTCCTCCCACCCAATTCTTAGAAAATCGCCTGGCTTGGGAGAGCAAGGCTAGAGAGCTGGCTAGCAGGCAACTACCAAAGGGCAAGGCTGACTCACTGCTCCTCCCTCAACAGGCAGCACCAAAACACAAAAACAAGCTCCAACAAGACCTTTCCACCCATCTCTCTGCTGCTGGGAAGGCAGCTCACAGGTCAGCCACCATCCAGCCCTCTACATTTAACTACATGGGGAAAAAGATGATGCATGTGCTGGCTCACTTGACTTGTTTCTCATCGTCCTCTCACCAAGAGCAAACAGGCTCTGAAGGCCCAGGAAGCTAGCAGCACTCCACCAGGATAGCAGCAATGTCTCCAGCTCAGGTGCAAGCTCATATTAAAAATTAAGGCCAGCAAACACAGTGCAGCCTATAGGACTCCTTTCACACCACAGCAATGTTGTACGGGAGGCAACTAGGCTGGCACAGCTTCACCTTCTTACACACAGCTGATAGCATGGGTCTCCTACACCAAAGAGGAGAACCAGGACCAAAAGGAAAATGCACCTTAGCCCCAAGGCCCTCAGGGGAATGCAGGACCTGGTTTAGTTCCATCCAACAGAGAGCAGCTGTCTCCATCCACTTTTTCACAGCCACCACCTAAAACTCAGGATTTGCTTCATCTTCAGCTAAACAGGAGCAAAGGGGGCTGGGAAAGCCTGACCACAGCACTGCTTGTCCCAGCACCACAGGGCACCACAGGCAGCCACACAACCTACCCATGCTCACACCACACTCCAAGCTCACCCTCTGGCTGAAGCAGATCCCCAAGGGGATCTGCAAGGACTTCACAGGGCACAGCCCCTGCTACAAGGCAAGCCCAGCCTTTACAAAAAGCCTGCCTCCAGCAAAGCCAGAAAGCCTGAGCTCCTTCAGCTGCCTCTCCCACCCAGCCCTTAGCCAAAGAGCCTTCACCTATAGCTCCTGCTTTAAGCTACCACCTCTCACTGATGGGCTTCACCTGCCATGAACACCACCTCCCCTGCTCAGCACCCTTCCCTCCCACTACTGGAGAAACACAAGCATCACATAAAAACCTAACGAGAAAAACCTGGGGAGGATAATGTTAATTCCAGCTAATTCTATTTTGAAGGCCAAGGAGGGAAAAGCAGTAGCCTTTCTTTCCAGAAAAGCTCTTTGCAAGGCAGGCTGGAAAAAGAGGCAGCAAACCAAAAAGCAGATGATTTCTAATTGCTCCCACAGATGTTATAATTACGTTGTGCTGGGCTTTGGAGGTGCTTGTCAAGTGCTTGTGGGGTCAGGGCTGCAAAGGTACAGCTTTGCAATGTGGTTTAGCCACAACGTTTGGAGAAAGTAACAAAACTTTGAGCTCGTTTTTATTTATTCAGCAGTAAATATTAATCTTAAGCATTTTTTCAGTCACAGAATAGTTTGGGTTGGAAAGGACCTTTAAAGGTCATCTAGTCCAATCCCTCTGAAATAAGCAGGAACCTTTTCAATCTGATCAGGTTTCTCAGAGCCCTGTCCAATCTGACCTTGAATGTTTTCAGGGAAGGGGCATCCACCACCTCTCTGTGCAAAGAATGCTTCAGGGTAAAGAAGAGGCTGTGCCAAAAATTCCCTACAAAATCAAGCTGCCAAGAGAGCTGAGTCACAGAGTTCATGTGCAGGTAGATAGTATCCAAGGGAAGTGGTTGAGGCAGGAGTTTGGTTTAGCTCTGTAAGGGAGGAGTGATGGGAAGGCTCTCAGGGCTCTTTGCTGCCTGTTTTTTCCCTGCCCAAAGAGGAGTCAGGCACAAGGTGGGCTGGGGCCATAACACCCACTATGCTGACATGAACCAGGAAGCAGCAATAACTTAGAACAGCTTTTTAGGCTGACCTGGATTATGTTAGAGACCATTTCAGCCCCTGCAGCAGCTCAGGTGGCTTAAATCTGCTGTTATCACTCCTCCAAACCCAGGCGTCCTGGCAGGCTGCCACTGCTTGGAGCACAAAGCTCAATCCAAACATCCCCAAAGCTTGGGGCCATCCCTGGGCCATTCCTCCCTGCTAGCCCAAATGGCAGCAGAGAGCATCTGTCCCAGTGGTGCAGGGCCTGCTCTGTCCTGCTGATGCTCCAGGCTCTGGCCTCGTGCTTACACATGCTAGACTTGGCCTGGGTTTGGTCACCCCTCCTCAGGGACAGTCCTTTTGCTGGGGACAGGGGTACCCCTCCCCTTGGTCCATCTGTGTCCTACCCACCTCTGCTTGTGCTGCTCGAGCTTCTGGGACCAGTCACTGAACCCCTCATCTTCCTCCAGCTCCGAAGTCCCAGATGGCTTAAAGTCATAGCTGAAACACAGCAAGAAGGAAAATTAGCATGAGAGGCATGTAAAAAGGCCTAAACCCGGCCTGAAAGAGCCACAGCCTGACACAGCCCTTCTCCTTTCAGTTATTCCATTTATTCTTCTCGGGGGGAGCTGCGCTGTTGAAGATAGCCATGGCAAAATCATTCCAGTATCTGTGGCCCTGGACACAAATGTGTGCTCAGGCTAACAGCAAAGCTCCCAGGGAGCAAGGGAGACTGGGTGAATGCTGTCAGAAAACTGGCTGCTTCTCTGTGTCTCTCTGTAAACACAACCCCAGGAGAAGCACAAAGCCATCACAGCCCCATCATCACCACTTCAGCTGATGTCCATCTCTCTGGCTCCCGAGAACACTCCTGTCTTTCCTGCAAACCCTCTGTCCTCCTGACTATTTCTGGCTTTCTTTAGTGGGGGTAAGGGAGAACAGGAGGATCACTCTGTCTCTTTGGAGCAAGGAAACGCAAGGGTGGATTTGAACTAAGGGGAGTGACATGGATAGGACGAGTCCCAGCGTGGGAAGAGGCACAGGAAGGAGGGGGCAGGATTTACACAAGAGAGAATGAAGCATTTCAGAAGATTAATAGCCAGGGCTGACCCTGGCTGCATGAGCAAGCCCAGGTGGCTGTCAGCAGCTGTAAACAAAACCAGGGAATGGCCAGAGAAGAAGAAATATCCTTGTGGTTGAGCCTGGCCCAGCAAGATTTGGCATCATGGAGCAGGGACCAAAACCTTTCATTTTAGGAGTTGTTCTTGTCATTGCCCTCTTAAGCACTCAATTAAATTTGGGCAATGCCAATGGTCCTGTGGGCCAGCAGCACAGCTGTGCCCATGCCAGGACTGGAGCCTGCAAGCTGGGTTACTGGGGCTGCTGCTCTGGGCCTGAGGCTGCTCACAGCACCAACCAGAAAAGCAGAGACCAGAGATCTCATCTGCTGTTTTAAAGACCTTTTCAAATTATTTCCTAGCCCCCACGTGAAGCGGGGGTTTGGAAAAGCTAATGACTATTATTACTTTCCAGACCTTCTGTTTGCTTTCAGAGCAGACTGCAGCAGCTTTGTCTGCAGAATATCACCGAGTGTATTTCCACAAAAGATTGTGAAGGTGTTTTGCAATGCTTTTATATTAAAAAGAAAAAAAAGGTCCTGAATAATTTTGGAAGTATCTTGGGAAAAAAAGATTTTTTTTCTTTTTTCCCAGTAAAATGAAGATGTTGCTTCTCTGTGACTATAACTCCAAATCCTGCCACCACTTTTCCATTGTGTTCAATAGATTTAGAAATAAGTTGAACACATAAATAGTGGTAAGAGCGAGGACTTTGAGACAAGAATTTGGCAATTCAGAGTGCAGATTAGTTTTTGTGCTAGCCCCAGTGCTGCACAGCATCTGGACTGCTGAACCATGGACATGGGGAGGCTGCAGTAGGATGTGGTGTGGGATGCTGGGGATGTCATCCTATCCCTTCTCCAGGTGTTTCCTCTTTGCAGATAGCTCAGCATCTCCATAAATGCCTCCTGAGCTATTTCCATTTAGGACTTGCCCCATTAAAGCACAAAGTTAATTTTCACCCTTGGAGCTGTGAACTGCACCAGCTCAGATGCTGCTTCATGCTCCCCAGTGCCAGGGCAGCATTCTCCAAGGGAACAATGGAAAGCTTAGCCAGGATAGGTGATTGCTTGCACTGTGATCTGCCTGGGATTGTGCATCACATCCTCAGGCACATTTGTCTTTGCACGTATCAGGAAACTCCATTACTTTCGGTGCAGGATGACTCCCAAGTTGAAATTTGACCAAGCACTGAAATCACTGGCAATGGGGACTCCCTGCCAGAGCCCAGCCTGTCCCAGGCTATCCCAGTATAAACTCTCAGGGCAGCAAAACCCCCAGCCTCCAGCCAAGAAAATGATCAAAGCAGGACTTCTGGGGTTTTCTGCCCAAAGAAGAAAGCACACTATTTACTAGTGTGCACTAAATCCGCCAGCCCAAACCTATTAGAGAACTTCCCCATCTTCCCCAAACAACAGGGACACACACTCAGTGGCTGCAGGAGGGGTTTGCTGCAAGGAGAACGTGTGCTGCCGACGGATTTATCCACGGGTATTTCTTACTGGTTTTCCTGTGCCAGAGCGGCGCTCTCGGAGCAGGGGACGGTGCCGTTCAAGCCCTCTTCTGCCTGGGACCGCAGCTGCTTCTCCCGCTCCCGCCGCCGCCGCTCTCTCGCCGCCTCCTCCTCATCTTCTACGCTCCACTGTGCTGTCAGCCTGCCAAGCCAGAGGGAAAACCCATCTTTTATGCCATCAGGCAGTCCTGTGAAACCTGGTAACAATCCCCTGAGGTGCCTGGGCTCCCCCCAGCAAGAGGAGTGCTCCCACCAAGAGCAGTGATCCTCAAAGTGGCATCCTCACCTCCATCAGCACAGCTTCCCAGAGGGACTGACCGATGGGCAAGGACAAGGTGGGACACAGGGACTGGGAGAGGGGTGCAGGAGAGCCTGCAAGTCTCTAGAAGGAAGATGTGGTACGTAGCCTCTCCCCACCAGACCAGCCACCTGCTTGTGGGCTGAAGACCACTGGAAAGCACCATTCTCTGCAAAAAAACAGCTTTGCACCCCCACTTTGGAACGGTCTGTAAATGGCCCTGCAATGCTGCAAGATGTCTGAAGGGTTTGTAAAGGGTTCTGCAGTGCTGCAAGATATCCAACACCTTCATCTCAAGCTTCGGCCCACAGAAGGCAAGATCTATACCCTGGGCATGAGTGTCCTCAGGCAGCTGAGCTGCTCCTGCCTGACCAGGAGCCAAGGAAACAGTGGTGGATGGCAGCACCTATGTCCTGCCCTGCTCTGCCCTGCCTGGCTTCCTGCCAACCCTGCGCAGAAGAAAAACCTGCCCTGGCTTCTCCCAGACATCTCAACTGCTGGATCATAATGCCTCTGTCAGCAGAACAAGAGGTACCTCTTGCATCCCCAAGGAAGTGATAAGGCAGATGCCACATTCCTTCTCTGGTGGTAACACCAGTCCAGTCGCTCCCCACGTGGGATCAGCTCCTGCTCCACTGGCAGCACCAGCTGAGATTCAGGCAGAAAGGGACATGCCATGGGGTGGCCACCACTCACCCAAAGGGCCTGGGATGGCAGCTGGAGCTGGGCAGGTCTGAGTTGTTGTACGCAGGGCTGATGCTGGGGCAGATGCCTCCTCAACCCACTCACCCCTGGTTCAGCCAGGTCCAAAGCAGACACAAAGGCTGTTTCCCCTGGCATTTTCAAGCCTGTTTACAGAAATGTCTTCCAGGAAGGCACAGACATGGGAGATGGAAGTCAATCTCCCACCAGCAGCAGGACACAGCCCAAGCTGCACTTCCCCACCTCAGGCACACCCTGAGGACCACAGTCCTCTTAGGATGAACCTGCGCAATGGGAGATACAGTGCAACACTATTCAGATTGGAACAAAGAACCTGTGGAAAGGAAAATGGGGAAAAAACCCAAACAGAAATGCCATAGTTGAGACTTGTTTCAGCCCAGTTTGAGTGAATGAGGGCAGGTTTCAGCTGGCCCCAGGAGTGCCACTCTGCCAGCCTGCCTGGCTTTGCCCTCAGTCTGGACTATGAAGCACGTGAAAAGGCTTCACTTCACCATGGGTCTCACCAAAAAGCTGTTTTCTTTTGAAGTTCAGGACAGATATCTCCCTATCCCAGCAATGGCGGGGGAAAAAGAGCCCATTGGGATTAACTGATGAAAAATGTTACACTGTGAACCTTGTTAGCCTTTCCAGGGAAGACTCACTCAGAGCCTATTTTAGTCTGCAGTGCTAGCAGGACTGTTGAGCTTAGTCCCAGTACCATCCCTTTGCACAGTGGTCCCACCACCACCCTGTCAGGAAGCTAGGTTTGACCCCAAATCACTGCCCTTCCAAACTCTCACCTGCCCCAATGCAGCAAGGCCAGGTTGTGAGCCCAATGAAGAAAGGTTGCCCATGCCTGCTGTGCCCACAGAGGAGGAGGGAACAAAGCATAGCCCAGGACTAGCCCAAGAGAATGCTCTACTGCCATGTAGTTACTGCCTGCATTATTTTGGGTGGGGTCTTTCTGCAGGCGCCAAATTCAGCTCTTTCCCTTTTTACCCCCTCCATCGCCCCTTGCCACCTTGTTCCCCCATGAAGAACAAAGCAGACCCAGACCAGAGCCTAGGCTGGAGGAGCCCCTCCTTCCTTCCCTACTCATCCCACACTCCTATTTATTATTTTTCCTCAGGTTCCCATAGAAACCCTTGTCTGTGGACCTGGCAGGAAGCCACCATGTTGTTGTTTTTTTTTTTTTTAATATATAAATGAAGTCATTCATTAAACTCTGCCATGATCTCCCTCCCTTGTGCGACAGCTCCAGATAGTCTCCAATTCGGAAAGGCTCTTAACCCCCTCTCGCCTGTATCGCCCCAGTTACGAGGAGCAAAGTCTACGTTTATGCCAGAACAAGTTAGATTTTGATTAAAATCTAAAACTCCTTCCTCCAGTTCCTTGGGAAGCTGCTGCAGAGGCGGTGCTCCACCAACACCCCCAGCTTGGCCAGGGTGCTCTGGATGGGGGGGGTCCCTTCTGAACCACATGAGCTTTCCACACTGTGAGAGCAAGCCTGGTTGGCAGCCCTCTCCCTTTCCCAGTTGGATGTGACTAACTCTCTCCCCATGACCTCACCGGCTCGCTATTCTGTCCCTGCATCCTCCGAACAGGCTGAGGACAGAGCCGGGGGCGACCCTTTTGGGGAGAAGGATTTTTCTGCAAAAGCAGAGAAATAACTTTCCCAGCTCCCCTTGCCACAGAGCAATCCAGCTTTGTCACGGAGCAATTCCAGCTTCCAGGTTGCCCGCTGCTGTGCTGGGATGTGTCTCAGACACTCTGAGCATCCTGGGGGAGCTGCAATGCTGGGAACACCATAGCTCTGCTCAGCAATAAGGGCTGCAGATAAAGCCCCCACAGATTCAAAAATACCAGCACACACCAGCAAACACCTAAACCAAATTTATTTTCAGCTTCTGAGCTCTCTGTCATGCTCAAACAGGCTGGTAAGGGAGTGAGGTTTAATAAGTGATGCGTTGGGGTTCAGTAATCACACTGACAAGCAGAGGAAAAAGGATGATTACTTTTGGACTGACCTAGCAGAGCAAATATTTGTCTTTAGTGAAAAACAAACAAAACAAAATGAAGAAAAAAAACCAAGCAAATGAGAAACTAAGCCTTGCCAAAGTCCTTATGTTTGGGTCAGCTACAGGGGTTTGTTGGACCTCAGACAAAATGTGCCATTTCAATTTGGACATGCACAAGTGTGAGCAGGGGGTCAGCTGTTAAATTGCCTTTCAAAGCAAAAAAGGTGGAAAGATTTAATTTCCAAATGGTTCCATTTACTAAAACGGGGCCATGGTCTCCCGTTTGCTCTAATTGTTCACAACTGCATTCAGTAACTCAACATGCTCAGCCCACAGCGGTATTTCACAACTGTCTTTCCCAATTCTAGAAATAATTACCCAGTGCTTCAGGATCAGGCTGATCCCATGTATCTTCACCTCCAGCCAACACTGTCCCAGGTTGGTCCCAGGCTGGGGAAGTTTGGGGAAGAAGCAGACTCATAGCTGCCAGTGGGACCAAGAGTTCTCAACTTCATTTCACCCATCACAGGATGGGGAAATGGAAAGCAAGACTTGAAGCTTGAGGAGTTGCAGGATGAGCTACAGCATGCTACACTCCTGCATCCAGCCACCTGCCTTCATAAAATCCTTCCAGAGAGGGATTTTCATGCAATGTAAAAGGAAATTCACCCCCTTAAACAGACTTTAGTGTGAGTGGAGAAGGGAGGAGAAAATGTAGAGAGACCTCAGCGGCCCCAACAGCCCAGAACTGTGGCAAGATTTGCTCCAGCAAGAGCTCGTCACAGGGCTGGGTCATTTCTCTTACACAGTCCCTACATCTCTGCCAACAGCTTTTGGAGGTCTTGGTTGAGACAAATGCTTTGTGGAATGGGCTTCTCTCTTCCTGAGGATATCCTGCAGGTGTGAGGATGAGCTGAAAGCACCTTGGTTCAGCTGTGCCCACAGAGACACTGCCTGCCAAGCATTTGAGATGCTTAGATTTCTGCTCTGACCAGGGCCAGCTGCCTGTTTCAGATCCAGCTCTTGACCTCACCTCCCTCCGGACCCCCAGCCAAGGGAGGGGCTTTATTTCTGTTTGCACTACAAAACACCCCTTCCTGGGGCACAGCAATACAGGCACCCACACTCCGGCTGCCCTGCTCCACGTGGCCACAAAGGCCTGTTCCAGACAAGCCAGCATGGCTGGGAAGGTCATGTTTCCTTTGGGCAATTCCTCACCGGCACTTGAGGAGATTTTAATATTCAGGCAAGGGAAATTTCTGGCAGCAGATGACCTGCGTTTAAGGGAAACTCTGCAGACTCAAGGAGTCTTTTGCATGGTTGATGGCTCAAAGGAAGCTTTGCTGGCCCAAACCCAACCTTCAGCACTAAAGCTAATTCCAGAAAGGAAAATCAAATGCCTCTTGGAGGCTTTGGGCTTTGCAGACCTTCACCAGAAAAACTCAGGAACCCTCTACCAGCACACTGGACATTCTTGTCTCCTGAGCTCACCAGGGTATCAGGCCAGGAGTGTGTTGGCTTTGGTTGCTGCCTCTGTTGGGTAGGTTGCCCCCACAAAGCCAGGGCACGAGGGAAGAGGTTTTGGGAACGGGATTTAGGAGGAGCCATGTGCAATTCCAGAAGGTATATTACCCCATCACCTGAGAAAAACCCAGTGTCCACCACAGCTGGAAATATCTCCTGGGAGCCATGGGGCTGCATGAATCAGAGAAGAACTGGGAAAGGCAGCCATCCCATCTCTGCTCTGTTGAGGTTTGGGGAAAGGGAGATGCCAGAAACCAACACAAGGGACCTTCCCCTTCCATGCAATCCACTGCAGCCTGCATTGCCCTGTCACAGTGCCAGATAACACATCAGTGCAGAATATGGCCTAGGACCCTCAACAAGTTCATCTGCTGCTGAGCAGAGCTGCCAGGCTTTAGTTCATATTGCATTTATCACACATTTACAAAGGGCCCTGACTGCTGGCAGGAGATGTGCAGCTCACCCTGTCACACAGAAGGGAAGAGGACACCCTCCAAAGGCTACAGCTCCCTCATTCACTCGACCTTCTGCCAACAAATTAATCACTTATTAGTGGCATATAATGGCTCTGTGTGACTGAGTCAAGTATGCTGAAATACACAGATAATGCCTCCACTCATCTCACTCAGGACCACTGGTGTCAGGCCACCACAGAAGTCATGGGTTTCCAAGCCTTAGGAGCAACGTGGCTGCACAGCAAAGATTACAGCTGGGTCCTCATCCCACTGAATAAGGAAGGGGGGTGTGGATAGCGGTGCAACACAGAGAGACTGAGAAAAGAAATAAAATCAAGAATTATTATGTCACAGCCTGAAGTTTATTTCAGCCTTGCCTCAGGAGAGTTATTCTAGTTCTGAAACAGCAGTGTCAGTCAAAGGCAGCCAGAGATACTCCACAAGCCTCTCCCTCCCATACATTCATGTAATTCCTCAGCTGCATTGCTCCGTTCAGAGTCCAGGCTACAGAGTTTGAACAAGAAGGGGGGTGGGGGGAGAGGAAAAAATGCATCTATGTACTTCACCCTCAGCCTTGTTCTCATACCAGGCTTCCCCACCCCACACGTAGCTGTGCAGTCTCGGCCACGTCTCCCCATTTCTCCTATAAATCGCGGGTCACCTTCAGGATGTGAACAGCAGGATAGAGCTGCTTCACACCCAGGAGGGGCCACAGAGCCCATCTCCACCTCCTGCTAGAACTGGGGGTGTGGAAAGGCAGCACGTATGGGGTGATAAGGACAAACCAAGGCATCTGAACAGAAAATGATGCATCCCAAACTTTCATCAAGCAGAAATAGAAGGAAAACCACACCTAGCATTGCAGAGACCTATCTCTCTTTTAAAAATAAAAGCCACTCTTCTTTTTTTAAACAAATCTTGGATTTCCTCCGCACAAGCACGTCCCTTTTCTGCCCTGAGAAGGACGTGCAGATGTGCAGCCATGCATCACATGTGCCACATATAAAACTCTGCCTAGTTTAGCCTTCATTAAATCCCCTGCAAAGATTGACCTGTCACTGTGGCATGACAGGCAGGGAAAGTCCCAAGATGGTAGTTTACTGCTTCCACAAGCAAAACAAGACACACTTGAGAAATCTGGTGGCAAATGGCAGGAGCAGACTCTGGAGGAGGAATGAGAGCAGGGCTGGTCCTTCATCACGAGCTTCATCTGTCCCCTCCTGCCACTCACAGGACTGTGGCTCCAATAAGGAGCATGGAATGCTCCATGCTTCCAGACACCATAGGTGATGCACAACCACTCATGGAGACATGAGGCAACGAGTGGGAACAACTGTTTCTTTTTATTATTATTGATTTTAATCATGGCAGACAGAATCCAAACGGATCTCCTCCGAGACGGTGAAGGGCACCCTCGGGACCGCGGGTCCTCAGCACACAGATAGGCTGGTGCAATAATGTATCAGCATCACCGGTCAGGAATTTGGCAGGGGGGAGGAAAGGGCTGCAGCCCGAGCCCTCCCAGCCCTCCACTGCATTCATTAGGTGTGAGAAATCGGTGCTGTGTACGACCTCGGACCGCGGCTCTTTCTCACGGTCTCTCTCCATCTCAGCCCTAAGGCTCAAGGAATTTGAGGGGTTTTTTCTGCAGGGCAGGAAGTCTGGGATCTGTTTTTGCAAGGGAGAAGCATGTCAGAGGAGAAAACAGACTTGCCAAAGAGATGCAGACTGCCTTACCCAGCTTTTGTATTTTCATTTTCCCCTCCTTAAGAGGGAAGCAAGACTCCACAGCCTCCCTGCCTTGGCTACAGTCAGCCAGCATCCTTCTTGATACACTCCTGCTGGAAAACAAGTCTGAGCCTAGAAAGGTGAGCAATTGCCTCATCCCTGCTCCAAGCCGGGATTCAGAACAAGATTTGTATCAGCGTGGTGGTTTTTACAGCCCAGCTGGCTCGGCCCTCACTCAGCAGCCCTGGGGGCCAGGCGGTCCCCCCAGCAGCAGGAGGGAGTTTGCTGTGGAGCAGAGGCAGGAGGCAGCGGGGAGGCCGTGAGAACGCTCCGCTCCACTCCCTGGGAGAGCTGAGGCTCTCCTCGTTGATGGCCACGGCTGGCGAGTGTGCTGCAGCAGGAACCAGAGTCAGCAGCAAGCCCTCGGTCCCTGCTGCGCCAGGGCACAGCATCTTCATGAGCAAAAAGAGTCTGCCCCAAAGTACTGATGCCAAAATCCTGTGTTTGAGGGCACAGCACCCCAGCTTCTTGCTGTGGCACAGAGGCACTTGGTAGCCCCAGCTGCCCTTTGCCCACCACAGAGCTGAGGGATGGTGCCGATGCTGTTTGATGCTCCATCGAAAGAGTTATAAACGGAGGGAGAAGGAGAAATCAAAAAAATCTGGAAGCTGAAAATTAGTTTTCAGACACCATCCCAGCTGCAAAGTCTCAGGCCTCAGCTTCTCCAACCAGTGCCCTTTCTAGCTGAACCACGCTCAGGTACACATGGTGGTCCTTCTCCTCACCATCAGAGGATGCCAATAACCTGTGGTTGCAGCCCTGATGGGCTCAAAGGCTCACTACAGCTTCCCAAAATTTCCATGGGCTCAAAGTTCAGGCCCTGAACATCCAATTGCTAGAGAGCAGGTAAAAATCTGAGTCAGGCCAGGCTAAAGGCAAACAAACCCCATGTGCTGGTTTCTGGGAAAGGTCAGTGGCAGGTGGAGTTCTGACAAAACCAACCCCAGGCCTGGAAAAAATCTGGGAATGGATCCACAGAGTACTCAGAGGGGACAGAGGAACTGCATCAACTGGAGAGAAAGGATGAGCTGTTATCCTTGTAGTGAAAGCTGAGGGTGGGCACTCCACAAGGAACCCAGGGAGGGACTTACCCACCAGGCACTGACTTAGCCCTTACTCTCAGCCTGCCCCACAGCTGAGCTGGGCTGCAAATCCCCGGGTTCCTCCTGGCTTGCAAAATATGGTGGCATCACTCTGCAAGCAGCTGGCACCACAGAAGCCACCCTGGGATGTGGAAATCTCTCAGGCATGCTATCAGTCTGGCTCAAAGGGCTCTCCTGGATGCTCCTCCCTGCCAGCAGCCTCCGCTCATGCCTCCCTTTGCATCCGCCCTCCGTTTGTGGGGTCCACAAAGGTGCCCATCTGTTCTGCCATGGCCACGCCAATGGGGCACAGAGGGATAAAAAATAATGAATGCCACTAAAAAAAACATCAAAATAGGGAAGATTCAAGAAGGGAAGCATCACAGGCTCCTCGTGACACATTGAGGCAGCACTGCAAAGCATGAATCACACTGATGAAAGCCCTGTGTCCCCTGGTGTCCCCATGCAGGTATCTTTCCTTCCTCTTCCCACACAACAGCTCTGCTACTGCCTCGTTCCTACACGTTTCAGTTTCCCCATCCTCCCCTAAAGAGCTGCCCCACTTCTTCACAGCAAGAATTCCCTGCTCCCTACACCTATCTAGGAGCCAGGCAGTTGAAGCAAAGTGGTGCTGCAATAGCCCCTGGAGGCAGTAGCTATCTCCCAGGCAACAAACTGTGCCCAGACCATGTCCTGGCATCAACCACACACTCCCCCACCCCACAAAAAATGTTCTTCCCCTTCAAAGCGCCATCCAGCCCTCCCAAGTGCTTCAAGCTCCTTGTTCCCAGCTCAGCACTCAGGAGGTCAAGACAAAAGTACTGGAGTAGCATCTTCCCTGCTGAGACACATCCTGGCAAGCTTTGGGAAACGTCGAATGCAGGCAGAAAGGAAGGCACCCTGCAGAGCTGGGCAGAGCCCCCCCATCCTGATCAAACTAAATATTACACTCACAACATGCACCAAAATCCAAGGAGTTCAGGGAATTTTAAAGCTACCCCTAGTGCTGAGGAACTCTAAGCATCACCAAGAGCATTGCTTGAAAATGCAGTAATGTGTTGTAGGGAGAAAGAAGGGGCCCTGCAGCCACCCCATGAGTGCTGGAGGTGGCAAGCATCCCATCACATACAGCAGGCCAAAACACAGCGTCGTGCAAGATTCATTTCAGATCTCACATTCTGGCTTCCCATGTTAACGACTCCACAGTAGATAACAAAGCTAAAATTCCATCCTACAGAGTAAATAATCAGCTCTATCCCATGATCAAATTTTCTGACTTATTTTCTTCCCCTGAGCTTTTTCATCCTCAAGATTCAGCCCCCTTTTCCCACAGGATTATTTGCACTTCAAATTTCTCTGTGGCATTGCAAAGACACACAATTAGAGACACTGGTTTATTTGTGGCTCGTACAGCAGCCATGCTCTGGAGCCCCTGTCCTGGACCAGGTCCCCGTTGTGCTGGGAAGCAAAGGGGTGTTGTAGCGTGTAAGAACACTGTCCTTTTTCCCCAAGAGCAAATCACAGCTCACTTCCTAACGGCAGCCCAGATTCACCCACATGCCAGATAAAAGAGACAAGAGCAGCAGTGCTTCCAACTCACATCTACACACCCACACCCTCCACCCCAGGGCCACACGTCTCAGCCAGGCAGCCACTGCCCAGCAATGGGGACACAACTGCAGCAAGCCACCACAGCACTCAGTGGGAGCAGTGTCAACCACGAGGCCCAATAATCCAGTTCAAGGAGCAGCACAGCTGCTTTACAGAGAGGCTGATTTGTGGGTTAATTAAACAGCCATATTCTTTTGTGAAACACTTCAGGCTCGATAGAGAGGGAGAGTAAAATTCCAACAGGAGCAGATAATGAACTGAATGAATCGACATGACAGGTGCTGGATCCCTATCTTATTTATAGGAATTCATTAGAAGGATAAGGAGAAAGAGATGGTGATAACAAGATAAAGTAGCTCGTGTTTGGAGAGGACTTTAAAAAAATACAAAGCCTTGTGGGCGTGTGAGGGATCATCGCTGTAAGCGTGCTACAAAGGGAGAAATATTTCCCCAGTGATATCCTGATAGAGAAACTATGCTGGACAAGGGCACACAGGCCAAAGCAGGGAAGGTAGATAGCCCTGCAATTGCCCATTCTTCTCATACCTTTCCCAGGTAATTACCCAGCCACTCGTGCTCGGCAGTTGCAAGGCCTAACCCTGGGCTCTTTTCAGCCTCCAGCTTTTCAGATGTCAATGGAACGTCCCTGCCCACACTTTCTACAAAGCCAGTGAGGAAGAAGGAGGGCTAAGTTTTCCAGTCCACCTCCTGGCTGGGCAGAGGTGAAGGATGTTTCCTAGAGTACTGGCTCAGTGCTTCAGCCTCCAGGTGTCTCCAACGTGTCCTAGTGATCCCGACCTAACCACTCTGGAGTACCGCACGCACTAAGCCTGTCAGCAGTCAGTGGAAAAGCCATTTCATGCAAATCTGACTCCTGGGACTGATATTTGGGTGATGCTTCACCCATGGGCCCCCTTGTCTGAAATGCTGGGGTTTTGTGGCAAGCACAAGGCAGAATGCTTAAAGCATTGGGACTCAGCTCTTCAATACAAAATCCACAAGACTTACACTGGTTTCCACTCAGGAACCCTTAACCCAGCTGTTGGACAGCTGGCAAGCAGTTCCTGTAGCTGAGCAATGCTTAGAGAAGGTAATTCCCTGGTTATCCCCACTGCTGCCCTGCAGCAGGAGCAGCCAGGTAAATCCTGACACCACGCTGATATCCCCAGTGCACTTGGACATGCCAGAAGAGGCCAGGACCTACACAGTGTAACCACTCCGTTGCAGTCACCTTGGACAGAAAAAGCAGAGCACAGCAATCTTGACAGAAACACATCTCCAAGCCAGGAGCCTCAAGCCATTCCCTAAAGAAGCTCCTTCCTGCAGCCAAGGTGGCAGGACTTGCAGAGCCAGCCCCACAGCCGATCTCAGGAGAAACTGCTCCAGCAGAAATATACAACTGCAAAATAGGCTATGGTGTGTACGGAGCAGACTCTGCTTGTTCTGCTGTTGAATCCTGTGAGCATAAGTGCAGCTTTTTGTGTGCAAAGCATGGAAATCCCTCACACCCCACTCCACTCCTCATCTGTGACCAGGACTGGAAAACACAGCCACAAAGCTAAACCTCAATCAGGTTAAGCGTAATAACCCCACTCAGGAAACATGTCACCTTCTAAAAAAGTCCCTGCAGGTCTCTGGGACAACAAAAGCCCCTTATCCACAGCAGGAGGAACTTGGAGATGTCACTCAGGACAGGAAAACACCCCTGGTTCAGGCTGTGCTGAGGACAGTTCTCCGGACACCCCTTTTCTCTGCATGAAGCACATGTGTTTCCCCTTGCTCCCTCCCATCTGTCACCCTGCAAAATAAATTGCTACCCAGCTGTAAGCAGGCAATTCCCACCCCAGTTCATTTGCCAGGCCCTCCTCAGTACCAGCTGGCCCCAAACCCGAGCTCGTCCCTGCCTTCTGCACACCCACAGAGGTTTCCCTACCCCTCGCAAGCCCCTGACAAAGCCCTGTTCTGAAACAGGGATGTGCAACTCAGATCCCAGGCCCCCTGGGCTGAGATCAGGGAATGGGTCCAACAGGCCAAACAAAAGATGGACCAAGAGGAGTCGGCTTCTCCTGCCCATTTTCCACCCCGGGGGCCTGTGCAACCAGTGGGAGCTTTTCTGCCAACTTCCCTGGGTCCAGAAGGGCAGAAAGTGGCAAGGACTGGATGGGCTGTAGGTGACCATTCACCTTCCGAGGCAAGAAACTTATGTGAGAGATGAGGTTTAGAGGCTGTGTTACCAACCAAGGAGATCCCAAACCGGCTGGAAAATGCCTGGTGAAATAAACCCCACTGTGACATCCTCCACCTCTCAGCTGGAGACCAGCAGTCACAGAGAGCCCAAGGGAGCCAGGAGGCACCCAAGATGCAGAGTGTGAGTCCAGCACTGCCTAATTCCACCTCTCACCCACCATCCAGCTGCTCAATTAAATATGAAAAAGTGAGAAGTGCCTCTCTTCAGCCCAGTCAGGGCCATCAGCGTGGCCTGACACGACCATCATCCAGAGATGGATCCCGGAGACCCATGGAGGGAAACAGCAATTCCAGCCCCCAGGGAAAAGCACAGTGACCGCATGGCAGGGAATCTCAAAGCCAACAGACAATGTAGCCCTCCTCCCAGGCTCAAACGGGAATAAGCCCAACTGAGCCATCCACCTCCCTGCCCTGGCAATTATACTCTGAGAGAAAGGTTCAAAGCACTATCGTGATCAATTAAATCGAAAAAAGAGCAGTGTCAGCTCGCAGCCCTGGGAAGACCCGGCCCTTTACTGATCTCTGAATTAAAAACGCACATCACAGCGTGCAGAACGTACAGTTCCTGCGGGGAAAAAAGAAAAATCATTTTTCTAGGCAGAAGCGTTCAGCACTCAGGAGACACAAAAAGCCACGTACTGAGACATCCCTCGCAGGGAGAGGGGAAACCAGCGGCTCAGGTGAGTGTCACAGTACAGTTGTGCTCAGTTATTTCAGTTGGGAGCGCCTGGAAAAGCCATCAGTAAGTTCAAATCTGCTTTTCTCATACAGCTTTAGGGGAGGAGAGGGAGGGTTATCTATTATCCTTCCTTTCAATGCACGGGGTCTGCTGGAAAACCATGGTAAGGACGAAATTCAGCCGATTTAAAGGGACACGAAGATGGTCGCACTCCCTTTCCCCCGCGACGTCCCCCACCGCGCCCCTCGGCGCGGGCACATCCAGCCGGAGCCGGGAGCGGGTCCCCGCGGGCAGGTGGGCGCTCACCTGATGAGGTTCTGCAGGCCCTGCTTGCTGGAGTTCCTCCTCAGGATCGCGCTGGTCATGGTGGCCAAGGCGCGGCGGGCAGGGTCCCGCTGCCGCCCCCTCCCCAGCGCCGCAGGCAGCCGCCCGGCACTGCGCGCTCCCGCGGCCCCCTCTCCGCCTTCAGGAAGTTCTGCAGCTGGTTTCCTTTTGTTTCTGCTAGCCCCCCCTGCTCCACACCCCCGGCTCGTCTCCTCCACCTCTACCTCCTCCTCCTCCTCCCCCTCTGCCTCGTGGAAGTGTCACGGGAGAATCTCTGGGGGCGCAGCCGCCGGCGGGCCCCGCAGCACAAAGCCCGGCGCTCCCCACTCCCCTGCGACGGGAATTCTCTCCTGGCTTTAACTCTTCTCTCCCTCCTTCATCTTCTCCAGCTCCCTCCTCTCCCCCGCCCTTTTTTTTTCCCTTCTGTTTTTTCCCACCTTTACCACTGTTTTTCTGATTACACAAAGCAACTAGAGAGCAGACATCCAGGTTGGCGACTTGCACTCGACGGGCTGTAAATCACTCCTGCTCCATTCACAGCAGAAGTCTTGCATGAAGGTCTCACCTCCAAACAGTCCCTGCACGTCCAAAGGTGAGCCAAGAGTCAGATTAACACGAAAGGGGTTTTGCGCTGGGAACTGCCACACCAGAGGAAAATGTTCTCCTGGGATGGAGACAGCAGCAAGATTTTGGGGGAAGCCACAGAGCTGCAGCCTCAGGCAGGCAAGCAGCCTACACCCTGCTTCTGCTCTCAAACAGTGTCCCCTCACCGAGTCACCAAGTTGCCCGTGCCTCAGTTTTCCCAGCCATCAAATTGGGGAAGAGGCAAAAAAATTAGCTAAATCTGGCTTTACTCCACGAAACACTGATATTTCAGGAGATAAAAAAGTGCATGAGTGTTTGATGAAGGACAGGTTTTTTGTCACCTGCTAAAACAAAATGCCCATCTGCCACGCATTCAGATGGTTGTTCTTCATGCTACCTCCTCATGGGAGTAGTCTTGGGAGGAAAAACAGAAGAGTCTTTCTGCCTAAACTGCATCTCCTGGTCGACGTGTGCTTTTTGGGTGAAAAGAGAACCTCTACTATGCCAAACCAACAGGTGCCTGGACTTGTACCTAGCAAGTTCCAGCCCTGCCTTATACTTGCACATTATGGTGCTCATGGCATGGCCTGCCCGTGTTCCCCAAGGTAAGTGGGAATATTCCTCTGGCTGTCTGCAAAGTGGGACAGCAGTTATGATGGAACCACTCTGCTGAGACGCTCACCTTCCTTCTGCTTTCAGTCCCTCTCATCTCATTTACACATTTCCTTTTGGTCTCTTCTGTGGAAATGTTTCTTGACGCCTAGTAAGCTGAAATGGGGAAGTTGCCTGTGACATACACCAAGAAATCTCAATAAAAAAAAGGAGGTACCTGCCCTCCTTTCTCCTGTCTCTTCATTTTGAAACAGCTTGGTTTTTTTTTCCCTGCAGGTATTTACTAAGCATCACCTAAGTGATTATGAACAGCAAAATCCACAAAGCACAGACATTGATGCTGGCCTCACTCTGTGGGCTGCTCAGACGATATCACACTGCATATTTTTCTTTCTAAATTCAGTGAGAAGATGCAAGAGATCCACCACGTAAGATCTCTTTTGCTAAAAAAAAAAGCTTGTCCCAGCCCTGCAAGTGCTTGCAGGAGTAATTAGGTTTAAGCATGTGAACATTCCTATTGACTTCACCACAATTGGCCAGAGTTGAAATGAAGTGTGCACCTACAGGGTTTTCTTTTGGAGAGAATCGGCCCAAACCTGCCACTGACTCCCATGGTCCGAGCCAGGCAAGGATGCAACTTGAAGGAGCCCTGGCAGGCAGAGATGTAGCTCGCAGCCATGGGCCAGCAGCAACTAGGGGTTGAATGAAATCACTGCAAGCGTTCTTCATTCAGGCAGAGATGTCAGACGATCCTCAGGGAGCCGAGGAGGGGCAAGGAAGAACACAGCTGCTGTCACCAGGAGAAGGCAGGAGCCTCCTGGAGGTAACAGGACGCTGCTACCTGTGGGAGGCGAAAGTCCCCGTGTAAATGGGCAGAGGAAAAGCTGTTAATTCCCCCAGCAAGAGAGCCTTGGCTCCACACCGGGTTTGACTCCCGGAGGATGCCAGCATGAGCTCCTTGTCTTGAAAGCACTTGGCAGACTTCCACCCCAGTTCCAGGACTGACTGCCTCTAAGAGATGGGGCTTTCAATGAACAGGGCTGACAGAAACCATGCTTGGATGATGAAATGCAGGACTAGAGAGAGGTCATGACATTAGCTCTTACTGGTCTAAGGTGCTAAGATGATTTGGAAACACCAGAAGTGAGGCAGTGAGGGAGAGGGTCCCTTAACTGCAGCAGGCAGCAGGCTGAGCTCTGTGTTGCTCCCAGGGAGAGAAATTCCTGGTAGTGAACTCTGCCTGGAAAAATCTTTCAAGGTGGCTGGACCACTCGACCTCTGGTGGAGGCTTCCTGCCCTTCTCCCTGGCTTTCATCCTTGAGAAAGATATTAAATATGACAAGAAAACTCATCCTTCCTCCAGCATCAGTGGGGTTCTGCAGGACCACAGGGAGAGCAGGGCAAGGCAGGACCCACAGCTTGCAAAAAGGACAGAGTCACTATCTCCATCTCTGTGGGGCAGGGAGCATTTACACCCGCTGTTCAAAAGCACAAAGGACATGCCCACAGAGAAAGAGCAGTGCAGGAGAAATCCCACAGGACTGCCCTAGAGTGCAGAGGCACCTTGGGTCCCCTCTGCTCTCACTGCCACGTGCATCAGCGTGAGTCATACCATGTGTCCAGGAACAGTAAGGTCAGCATCAGTCCCACAGCTGCTCGGATCCTTTCACAGAAACAACCCCCCTGGTCCCACCAGGAAGTGGGTAGGAGTATAGTGGACACAGGAAGAAAAAAAAGAGAATTAATTCATCTGTTATTTTTTGGCACAGTTTACACTAGGAGAAGCACCATAAATCTCTGCAGCAAATCACCACCCCACTACAGGAGCTGGAGCACCCAGGAGCACATTGTGTGGCACTGGAGCTCCCCAAAACTCTTCCCAGCAGCAGGGAAGGCAGAGAAGGCAAGCTGATGTGAGAGAGAGTGGGTCTGCCTCCATCACTGTGGGAAGGAGGGCTGGAGTCCCAGAGAGATAGGGCTGCACCAGTTCCCGTTAATTACACAATCTTTCTGCTATGCAGCACTAGTTGCAAAATCAGTTGAAGGCTCACACATGGTCAAGGGAAAAATAAATAAAAGAAACAAAAATACCCTAGTCCTGCTAGTGAGGAAATACAGCTCAAGCATTTCTCTCCAATACTGCTGGGATGTCAACCACTGTCAGCATAAGCCTCAAAGCACAGTCACTGCAAGGGCCAGTCCTTTACAAGTGCCACCATCTGGCAGCATGGTTTCCAGAGGTCCATGCCTGCATGTCAGTGGTGGAATCCCACCCCGAGAAGATGTTCTCACAGGGACAGCCTCACATCTTCAGCAAGGACTAAGAGCCCTGTCTCAGCTGGAGACCCTGTGCCTCCACCAGCAGCCTCTAGGACAATGGAATAGATGGGGGGTCTCTAGTTTTCCTTTTAAATGATGCATCTTTCTCTCTACCATCCCAACCTCTCCCCCTATCCCACCAGCCTCTCCTCACCAGGTACATGCATCCACCACTTTGAAAACAGCCTGGCAGGCATCAGCATTTGCCCAGCTCCCCAGGAGCCCCAGTTCAGACAAAAGGGGCTGGTACACTGGTACATCAGCTGCACAGATGGTGTGCTTTACACATTGGCCTGAGGGGTAGGGTTTGCCCACCTCACCTTCACTCTGAATTCCCACTTAACTCAGTCCGCCTTGCTCTGCCAGCACTCACTTTCAGGCAGCCAAATACAGAGACCAAGACAGGTAAACAAGAGATAATCCTGAGGAGACAGCAGGACTAGCAGCCAAAAGCAGCACATTGTCTCCTTCCCCCCAGAACAGCTTTTACAAGCACCAAAGTGTGCTGCCAGGAGGGCAGGGCGCCCCACCTCTGCAATTAGCTCAGGGTGCAGGGCAAGGTGTCCAGTCCCAGTGATGCTCCCCAGCAAGCCTTCCTCTGTCCTGGCATGAGTCAGGAGAGGATACTCCCAAGGCAATGCACAACCCCATGGGTGTTCAGGGAGGGGGTGCTGTAGGCGGAAGCCAGCTCTGTTGGCTCAGAGTTGTTGCCAGGCCGACGTGCTCAGAGATGGACCATGAAAAACATGTATAATTGTGGGTCTAAACAGCCAACAAACACTGTGTCATATTAAGTCTGAAATATTTGGCATGGGATCAGTGATGACTTTCTTCCTCTGATATCCAAAGAGGCAGAAATGAGAGGGAATCAGAAGGTGGATCTAGAAGGGACATTCCTCTTCCTCCACCCCACGGCCACCTCTCATCCTCACACAGACTGGAAAACAGACACTCCCTGGGGAACTTAAGGGGTACATCCATAAACTTAAAATCATTAGGTGTCATCATGAAGTTTGCTTCATTTATCAGTGAGAGGGGAAGATGCAAGTTTACAAGCCTTGTAAAAGAAGATGCTTTTGTTTCAGGGGTGATGCACACAAGGACAAAGGATGGATTTTAAAAACAGGGGAAGGAAAGAAGCATTACCAGGGCAGCCCAGCCAAATTAAAGGAGATCTGGGCTCCTGTTTCGCCAAGGGCTGTGCAAACAGCAAGAGACCACCTGAGCCACTGTGGTGAGCCACCATCCAGGTTTCCCAGACCAGAGCCAAGGCCAAGTGACTCAGCCAAGCCCTGGAGGAGTGCAGCTGGTCCAGCATGTCCAGCCAGCATCATTACTGATACTGTGCACTGCTATCTGTATATTATGTTAAATCAACAAAGCCATTGAGAAAGAGACAGGAAGACAAAACAATGGCTGCAGATAAGACACTCCCATCCCACATAGGAGGGTCATTACAGGACAAGAGGAGAACTGTTGGCCCCAAGGAGGCAGACTCCGTCTCTTAGGGATGCTTGTCTACTGCAAGGCCAAGAAGCAGGACAAAGGGCTCCAGCCAGGATGGATAAGATATAGGCAGCTGCTGCCAAGAGTCTTCCCCCAGCAGACACTGTATGAAAAATCTGAGAAATGTGTATGTCCTTTTTATAGCATCACGTTGCTTTGTCACAAGTCTCTGCTCACGAAGGTTTGGAAAGCTGCTGAATGAATTTGAATTTTGAATATCTGTTTAAAATAAATGGAGTGGTCTTTGCTTTGACTAGGTGGATTAGATGGACACTGGGCAGCTGAAGACACCTTCAGACGTCTCCCAAGCTGGGTGTAAGAGGTACACTACCAGTAACAGAGGCACCACCTTCCTTCACCAGGTGGCATCTGTGTGACACGTTTGAGCATCGCCCAAAGCCGTGCAGCACATTTTGTGGATGGGCCTGTAGGTGAGTTCCACTGCTCCAGTGCAGCCCTGTGTCGAGCCGTGCTGCTCAGCTGACCGCACAGCTTTCAAGAAGTAAAATACAGCTTCTGCCCAATATAAACTTATTAGCTCATCTGCAGCTGGCTCCAGGCTCTGATGCAGCACCGTGTTGTGCAACACAAGCAGTTTTAGCAACCATTAATCTCCGCTTTACGCTGCCAGGCTGTCACTCCAGATGGGGTCAGGGGAGACTAAATGGATAAGAAGGAACTCCCAAGCACAGTTCCTGCATTCCTCACTTCAAGTAGCTCCTTGTCCCAGGGAAAGGCATCTCATATCAGCTTGCCCATATCCATCCACGCTTCCCTCACTAAGCTGGTCAAAAGACAGGAGCTCTTTTGAAAGGGCTTGCAAAAGCATCATCATGTATTCAAAATCTTGAAGACACCTGGCTCCATCAATGGGGAAGATAGTCATTAATGCTCCAAAGTGAGGCCCAAAAAAAAGCTGAGAGGAGCCTTTCTGCACAAAGGGCAGCTAATGCTTTATGCAGGAAGATGGCAACTGGAAAGGAGAAGCAGCAGAAGAGACAAATGCCACCCCCAGGAAGAAGTCCCACCGGAGCAGGGGTGCACAGCCTGTGTATCACAGTAGTCTGCCCTTCAAGACAGCTCAGCTTGGGCACAATGCTGTCAGCTCCTGTTATGGGAAGCTATGTGACAACTGCAAGGAGGCACTTATTTCAAAAGGAAATTATTATTGTCATCAATTTTATTGGGAGAGAACTCTGCCCCTCCTAAATAGCTGGCAGCCCTGATTGTCTGGGGTCTGTCAATAACTCAGGGTTTGTCAATGCTAATGGCTCCAGAGCAAGCTTGCACTGGGAAGGAAACTGCTTCTGCAGCAGAAAAGCACAAGCATGCACAAGCACAGAAGAAGAGATCATATTTTCCAAGCTATCTGGCAAGGACTTGATAAAAGGCACTGCACAAACTGTCTAGTCAGCTGCAGCAAGCAACAGATATCTAGAGCTGGGAGAGAGGCTTCCTTGGTGATGCAGAATGAATCTCTAACCAAAAAAAAAAAAAAATCTGTTTTCAAAATGAGCACGTAAGCAAAAGAAGCAAAGACCTCCAGCTATGCAAACGGACAGAGCTTTCTCTATGGCAGGCAGAGGGATGGTGCTGACACACACTGGCAAAAGCATTTGGGCCTACATGTCTGTGCAATAGCAAGAGAAATCCAAATAAACTGAGCTCCAGCTAATCTAAGTCTTGCACTTCTCAGATCAATTGCTTGCAGATTGCCCCAAGTTTTCAGACCACTGGATGGAAGTCACCAATTAAGCCAACAGAAGCCCACTGACTGCCATTTCCATTCATTAATAAATCCTGCTGGGTTTGTTAATGTATCTTCCTCTTTATCCATGGATTTCTTGGACAGTTACCAGATGCGCCAGGCTGCTGGGAACCACCACTGCTCATGTGAGACAGGTTGAACCCAAGTAGTTCCTGGGTTTGACACTCCCACGTGTGACTGAATACAGAGCTCTGCTGCCAGCCCCAACAGCCCATCCCAGGAGGGACTCGCTTAAAGTAGCAAATAACAGGAGATATTTTGTCCTGCCTTGCTGCCAGTTCTCCTGCAGGGGATGGGGGCTGCAGGAGTGGAGCCCCCAGAAAGCCACTGGAGACCTGCCCGTGAGAAAACAACTCTGAGTGCTGAAACCTGGGACTGAGACACTTCAAAGGCTGCCTCACACATCTGGTGTGTGTTAGGATGGATGCACTGGCAAGGAAAACGTACATGGGCTCCAATGGGGCTGGTTAACCCGCTCGTGACTGAGCCTCTGTTGGCACATGTGGACCGGCTGAGGACTGTGAGACACCTGGCCAGCCAAGCCTCAGGAGAGCTGGGCTCAAATCTCACCAGTGGCCTGTGCTTCCTAGCTGATACTGGGAAATCAGGAGCAATTCAGGTGCCTAAACAGGTATCAAGTGTGGGGTGCCTTGGGCTGCCTAAGACAGCTGCCAAGACCTGGCACAGGTTCAATAGGAAACCACCTCTTCTGGGTTCCAAACCCACAGTGGGCAAGTTCTACAGTTAGGGCATCCCTTCACCTTCCTGAACATCTCAACCTCAGCTGTGTGGCCTCGCAGTAGAGATAACCTGTCCTCTATCCCTGAGGCAGTGGCCACGGGCATAGCCACAGAGCACCCACCATGGTGACACCCACGTGGCTGGGCACCGTGGGTGCTCCTCTAGTACTGATCGTACCAAATTCATGTCATGCAGGACAGCTGCTTTCCCAGAATGTGCAGCACCTCCTAGGACATATTTTTTGACCCATACCAGATGGCTGTGATCCAGAACACGACCTGGGTAAAGAGGCTTGAGCCCCTATCATACACCCTGTGTCTTCCTTTCATTGATGTACATCCCCAAGGCTTCTCCTCATGAAAGGCTTTAGAACAGAGCCACACCATGAAAACCCATTACCCTGTGCATTTGGCTTCAAAGGATGCCAAAGCACCTCCTCAATAATCCCAAAGACTCAGCCTGATGAGGAGTTTATTGGACTCGTTAAGATAACAGGAACTGCAGCTACAGGAGATCCAAGCTGCTGTGCAAGCTAGGGGAGCAGAGCCCTCCCTCACCTGTTCCAGGTGAGCAGGCACCATCCCTCCCAGGCAGGTTTGCAGAGCTGGACTGTGCCAGGAGGGCAGCACAGGGAGGATGTCGTGAGAGCACCAAATCCTTGCGATGCCTGAGCCCCTGAGCACCACTGTAGGTTTGCAGTCAGAGCCAGATTACACTCTCAGGAGCCTGGTGGTCACACCAATGCCTCCTGGAGCCTGAGCAACAACTTTATTTGGGTCAGGATTCCCACCCCCCTCAAAGAAAAAGCTGTTCCCAAAAAAACATGACACTGACGAGGTCTCGAAGCACCTCCTGGCCAAGTAGTCTGTCCAGATGTGAGTCAGTGTCCTGACAGAGGCAGCAGCCAGGCTGGATGAGTGCCTAGCTGGGAGCAAGCCCAGCTCTGAAGAGAGTACCAGGGCAGCAGGGAGTCAGCTCAGCCCCCAGGCAGACCCCACAGTTGGCCATGTGGGTCACAGGGGTGACAGATGCAAAGGGGGATGCAGGCAGAGCATCAGTCAGGGCTGGATTAGCAAGGTCAGTGAAGGTCAGAGCAGAGGGGCCCAGGATCTCCAGGGCATGCCAAGGTTAAGCACTTCCCTGCTGCACAGCCAGCCCTTCCAGTTATCACAGGGTTTTCAGATTTGGGGAAAAGCCCTAAACCCTCTGAAGTAATTTCACCTTACAAAATCCAGGGGCAAGGGATTCCCACAAGCTTCAGAGCCAGACTTCACACCAAGAGTTTTTAAAAAGCCAGCCTTTCAGCCAGCAGAGAGTCTTCTGTGTTTTAAAAAGAAAAGTGCAGTTCAAATGAAAGCTGCTGGGCAATCCCCTGCTTTAACACACACTCCTCCAAACCCATAGCTTTACATAGCAAAATAAGCCTAGAGGCAAGCCAGGCTTAATTTATTTTATTTTTCCTCAAGGAGAAAAGGACATTGAAGGCACCTGATACCTCCTATAATTAGAGACAGTTCTTTATCCCTAATGCCACTGCCAGACCACCTATATCCAATTTGGAAACCAGAAGTATAACCCAGCTTCATTAAATAATCCATCTGGTCCTCCCCTGTTAATTTCCCTACTATTTTTCCACTTTAATGAGCCCAGCTGGGTCAAACTGTGACCAGTTACTCCTAAGCAGGGATCAGCCATCCCTCCATTCTACCCCCAAGGAATCTGCTTTACTGAGGGGTCCAAAAACTCTCCAAGTATCAGTTTTCCCAAACAACCTCCTTCCAACCACGGGTATACTTAGCAACAGCAGTCATTTCAGCAAAGATCCTTGAGACTCCTCTAAGGATCTAGAGAATTCAAGACAGCTGGGGATGGACGTGGCAAGGAAAAGCCTAGGGCTTGCTGGCATAGCAGAGCCTCTCCACAGGCAGTGACCATACATGGGCTGCCTGCCCTGCAGCTTGTGGGGAGGGAAGCCCCAGGAGGACAGAGGCAGGGGAATTTGGGAAAAGCCAGTCTGCCTCCCAGGTGCAGCACAGCCCAAGGCACATGCACAGCCGTGGGTGCAGGAACTAAAGGCAGGAGTTACGTGAAGCCTGCAGAGCTCCACGGAGAGAGCTCTGACTAACAGACCCTGTACACACTGGGCTCCCAACCTGTCCCCATCAAGGCAGGACAACCCAAGCAGCCACCTCTCCAGAGCTCCCCCCAGCTTCTCGCTTCCTTGGGAAGGCTCACACCACAGCAGTTTCCCATACAGCAATTCCAGTTCATGGAAGAGAGCCTAACACAGGTCTGGTTTAAGCAGTGTTACACCAGCATCAGCAGGACTTTGCCAGCATGTCCCAGTTTGTATGAGGAAACAGAGTAGGCTATGTTCAAATTAATGTTTCTAGGACATTTTCTAATGCATGCTCCTATATACACTGGGCACAGTTACACAGACAAGGTTCGTTGTCTATGGGAACACAGCACCAATATTTTTCTCCTGACATCTCCTACTGTGCATTACACCCAGGAGCCTTGGGATTTACTTTCCTGGCAGCTCCATCACAAGATTGGTTGCTCTGACATCCATCATGCTTTAGGCTGTCCTTAGACCCTTGTCCTGCCTCCATCCATCCATGGGTCAGCTTAAGAAGAGCTTTTTCATCAAGGAGAGGAGATCAGGGAGATAAGCTAGCCACCACAGGGTGAGAAAAGGTAGACCCAAACAGCACATAAAAACACTTCCTTCCTCCATTTTGGGAGTGAAAATTACGAGTCTAGCAAGTGTTTAAACAGTACAAGGAAAAGCAAGAAAAGTTTAGAGCCACACATGAAACTATTATACAAATCATAAGGGAAAGTAATTCTTCATATTTTTAAAACAAAGAGGAATTCATTTCTGCTCACTGTTTTTGCCATCAATTTTCATATTTCATTAAGATTCTAAAGCATAGCTAGAGAGGAAAGGATGTGCCACCCTGCTGTCAGCATTCACACTCTTTTTAGACAAGACTGTAAGGGTCTGCGTGCTACAGAACAGACTCCTCCAAACAGTCTTTTATTTAGCCAAAACTCCATCAGGAAACAGGAAAGGGAACGAGCTGAGCCAGCCCCACCAGCAGACCCCACCGGTGGCCCTGCATGCACCAAAGCACCTGCACTCACTGCAGCAAGAGGGGAGCAGGAAGGTTTGCTTGCCTTGGGCCACGCGCAGCACCCGCTCCTTGCTGCTGCAAGGTGAGCCGAGCCTGCAGCAGAGGCACAGCCAGGCAGGAACAATGCTGGGAATCACATCCATCCCGGTGCTAAGGAAACCCCTGTGCTCCCCCAGCAGCCAAGGCTTCCCCTTTTCAGCAGCAAGTCGTGTATAGAGCCTTCCAGCACCTTTTGAAGCTTCCAGTCAAACCTTCAGCCAAGGCTAATTGCTGTCAGGTGTCAGCCGAAGCACTTACTGCAACCATTGATGACACGAGATGACACACCTTTCTCCTCTCATTGTCACTCGAGGGGCTTTTTCCCATCAACATTAGCTGTGCCGGCTCTCAGAAGCCTTGGGGAGAAATGCTAATGCGAGCTTTGAAGCTGGAGGTGAAAAATCAGACAACTTCCTAAGCTCCCTGGATGCTCAGCCTGAATCCAGTCCAACTCTGAGTACTTCTGGGTGATGCACTTTGGCCGAGCTTATCTATCTGCGTCCACCACAGACAGATGTGGACTCTGCTACTGATCAGTCTTCTTTTAGCCCTCATGGAAGGGCTGTATTCAAGTGAAGAAACCCCAAATTTTACAGTCTCTGCTGATAAAGCAATAGCGCAGAGCAGAGACCCAGGGAGATACATAATTTCACAGCAGCCAGCCTGAAACATTGCCAGGTTACTTCGGCTGGAGACATAGGGGATGCAGAAGAAATCAGATGTGCCCAGCAAGGAGAGAAGGCAGCTGATCTCCACATTAGGGAGGTCTTAGAGATGGGGCTGATTTCAGCTGCAGAGCAGCTCCAGGTCACCAGAGCTTGTCTGCTTCTGGAGCTGGTGTTCCCACTCGACCAATCCCTTCCCAAGGGCTTTGAAATTCAAAGGAGATGAGACCTTTAGGAAATCTAAGTCTCCTCCCAGCTGGAGAAGCTTGTCAAAAGCCTGATGGAACATCTGGCCTATTCCAGCCTCATGGGTCATCATTGTTCTGGCTGCACATCAACCTTTCCCTCTGTGCCCCCCCAGCTTCCCGGCTTCCCAGTATCCTGGGACTGGAAGGCAGCTGTGGTGTCCCCAAGCCTCACCTCTCATTCTCCTCAGGGGATTCATCTCCCACTTGGCTCACTCCTTCTGCACCCTCCTGGCACCCCTCCGAGTCTGACATCTTCTCCCCTGGTTGGCGCGGCAGCCCCACAGACAGCTCCAGCACCAGGGTGCTGCCTCTGTTTCGCTTTTCCTGTGCTCAGCAGAAGTGAGCTGTGCCGGAAACTTCATGGGCTGAGGGTTTGGGGGGATGGGAGGGGGCAGAAGGAAGGTGAATTTGGAGGTTTGTTCTGTTTTCTTTTAAAAACCATTGAGACTGATTTAAGATTTTACTTGTTGGCAGCTAAAAATTCAGAAGTCCTGGGCTAACCCAAAAGAAAAGTGAGCAGCATGGATATCTCCACCATGGCAGGGAAAAGAATGACCCACTGCCCCCCCAGCTCCCCATGCCACCCGGGTGACAGCCATCATCTCTAAACCATAGCACCCTACACTGTCCCAGGGTGCTGCTGCCAAGGTTCTCTTGACTTGGCACCTCTCGAATTCCACCGGAGTGAAGGGGTCTGCTTCTGCCCTGCAGATGCCACCCCTCTCCCCCTTCTCAGCTTTTCCCCACAGCTTCCTGCTGCTGCCACCGTGGGCTGAGGTTCTGCAACACCTCCTGGGGCTTGGATTTTAATCTCTTTGTCTCTTCACCACTGAGGAAGGGCATGAGCATCTGCAGCTTTGGATGGGGGCCAAGCAGAGAGATCCCCCATTTCCTCAGCACAGCCCCTGCCAAAGCCTCCCCATCCCCACCAGGACTGCCACAGTGAGGCATTCCCTGCTGGCACCATGGCATGAGTCGGGGTCTGGCCACCCAGGCAGACAACACCCACCTCTCCCACCAAAGCTTTATTTACATCACTGCTGCCATGATGCAGCTCTTTGCAAAACTAGAGAGAAATGGCACCCAGTCAGCACCCCTGAGCCCGGCGGGGCAGTGGGGACAGTGGGGAGAGGAGGACAGCTGTGGAGACGCAGGTGATTAGGACTCGCCAGCCTCAAACATCTTCTTTCTGCCCTCCATGCCGGACTTCTCCTCAATGTTCTTCCTCCAGTCACCAACATCACGGAGATCCTTCTCCTGGGGGAGGGATGGTTGCATTGGTGTGAATGGTGCTGTGGTAAGAACCCACCTGGCCTGGGCCCCACACCAGTCCACCCACAGAAACCCCCATGTCAGCTAGAGGAACCCAGTTCCACCCATGCTATACATCTTTTTGAACTGCACCCTCCTATTTCAACATCATGGGTGCCAGAGAAGGAAATACTGAGCAGGAAGAACATTATGGAGAAAGAGTCATTCTCAACCCTGTTTATCATACAGGGAGGTGTGAGCCCTGAAGGGTGGGGGCAACTCCTGTTAGGGAAAAAAGGCAGAGGGAAGGATACCTTCTCAGTGTCCTCCTTCTTTACTTGCTTCAGGTTGGCTCGGAGGTCCATGCAGACCTTGTGCTTGGAGCCCAGCAGTGCCCGCAGCATGGCATCAGCGGACATGCGCACCCTGCGCAGCGGCGGCCGCTTGAACTTGCCACGCAGGTCAAAGAGCTTCTGGCTCAAGTCTTCCAGCTGGGGGGATGTAATGAGGGAGGTGGAGAGAGAGAGGGGCATGGGTTTCATGAGATGGACCCAAGCAGTGCAGGCAGACATGAGGAATGGGCCGCAGACTCCCCTGAAGGATGGCTCCAGGGGAAACTCACCTCCTTTGTAGTCTTCTGTAGCTTCACCTCTGTGTCATACCTCTCCTCATCCACTGACTCTATCTTGGCATGAAGCTTTTTGCACAGCTCCTGGGAAGAAAGCAAAGAGGGATGTTGACTGCTAGGATCCACACATCTCTCCTGACCTCTCTGGCTCTGAAAGCCCTCAGTCCAGAAGACTGAAGAGGGGCTTGTCAGCCAGCTCCTAATCTCCATGCTACCGGCTGCGCACAAATGCTGCCTCAACACGTCATTTAAAACACATCTTTCCTGCCAGCCAGACACCTTTTTTTGCAGAGAGACCCCACCTGCCTCTCGAGCCAGCTACATGTTCATCTGGCTCCAAGGTAACACAGGAGAGGAGAGGGCCAAGATGGGAAGGCCAGTCTAGATCCACCAGACTGACTGATGGAGTCAAATATTTTCTGCTCCAGCACTGAAAAGGTTAAAGAAGCCTGTACCTGAAGTTCCTGCATGGATCCTGGGAGCGACAGAGGAGGGCAATGCTCTGCCAGGTAGTTTTGCTTCTCCACTTCTTTAGCAGCTGCTTCTTTTTCTATTTCAGTGACAGCAAGCTGGAGCATAGCACTCTGGAAGGCAGCAGGAGAAGCATCAGCGCAGGATGGAAGCAAGCAAGGAGGGTGGGGGGGTCATCAAGGGAGTGGGAGTCCTGATGGAGAGGCAGCCTGGGGAGTTCCCATAAACACCACCATTTCCAAGCAGGGGATATGATGGAGACCCAGTAAGGAGTGGGGTGGGAGGCCCCTACATTGTGCATCGTGGCCTCTTCTAGCAGGGAGAGTGCTGGGAGCTGGCTGGCTTGGGATGGGACATGGGAAGGTCAGACACATCCCACAGCCACAGCAGTGCCACGTACCTTCAGGTGCTGCCGACGGGCAGTGGCTGCCCTCCTCTTTTTCTGCAAGTAGAAGAAACAAGAGAAAAGAAGTTCATCAGGTGCCCATTCCCCTTTCCATTGCCCTTCCCCATGCAATGCCACAGTCCACCAAGGACTTGCAGCCTTGCCAGGCAGATGGCTCCATCTTGACACACAGCTTGTCCGCAAACCAGCAGCACTCAAGGAAGAGGCTCCCTGCTGAACCCAGCTTTGCCAGCCTCAGGTAAAGCTAAAACCTACAAAGTCCCTCAGGAAAAGATAACAAGGGTGGTGAACTTGAAAATATATGAATAAAATATGGCTTCAAACTTGGCTTCTTGGGACTTTTAGCCTTTTCTCTAATTTCCTCTTCACTCAGATGTGTTTTACTTTGTGCTCAAGCTAATGACCCCCATGTCCCTGGGCACTCAGGAGCTGTGGGATGTCTTTCTGAGCAGTCCAGGGCACATGTCCTTCTGACACTCTGGTGACAAGGACAGCCAGGCAGGTAAAAATATGAAGGCTGTGTCATTTCTTGGAGCTGAAAAGACCCAGAAGAGTGATGCTGAAGCAGGGATTCATCACAGCCAGAGGACAGACCCGACCACAGGCTGCCCTTCTGTCCTTGTTATGCTGGGCCAGCAGCAACAGGACTCCTAGTTATAAAAAAACCCACAACTTCTGCATTTCAGCTGTTTCCTGAGCATTTCACCCAGAAGACTGGGCATGGCTGAGTTGGGCTGGCCCAGGGGAAACACATCTGATATGCTATGGGGCGGGGAGTAGAAAGCAGCACTTGGGTGTGGGTCTGTGCTGTGTAGAGGAGAAAGTGGATAAGGATGTGCAGAGTGAAATGTAATAAAACCTGACATGTCTCACATATGTAAATGGTGCCAAGCCCTCCTGACAGGGCTGGAGGGCTCTGCAGAAAAAAGGCACCCAGCTCAGAGATGCAGCACACTATTAACCATCAGATAATCAGATCCCTTGAGGGCTGTGAGTCCAGGGCTTATTCTCCATCTGAAAACTGGTACCTCAGCAAAGAGTGTCCTCCCAGCTTTTTCTGGGAGGTCTGGGTTTGATGTGGAGTAAAAGAACATGTTGGATATCAGCACCATTTTGTGGCATTTCTATGTGACGCTGACATCCTCTTTTCTCTCAGTGAGAACAAACTGGAGATTGTGGTGTTTCAGACATATGGGGAGATGCCAAGCAGAAATGAAGGATGGAGCAATTTGCTAAGAGGAAATGTGGAGTGACAAAGCCACAAACAATCCTCCCACACCTTCCCCTGCATTTCTCCAGACGCCCCCAGCCCCACCTGGCTTTGCCAGAAACCCGGGAAAACTTGCTAAGAATGCAATCTCCACCCCGCTCACACTCCCCTGGATCCAGGTCTCCCTGGACTGCCTTTGAGAAGGGATTTGAGAAGTGCTCAGTGGGTAGAAAATGAAAGGCTACAAGTGTGGAAGGAGGAGAGGATGCTAGGCCAAGGGTGGGATGGTGGATGGATGATGGAGGAGAGGTGACTCTGGACCACTGCCTTCCCAGCACCATCTCGTGGCCGGATGGGGAAGAGGGAATGGGGGGAGAAAAGCATCTAACTCCCAGCCAGGGGAAAAAAAAAAGTCTTTCAAAAGGGATTTTTCTTCTCTTTCAAGTGTTTATCAGGAGGAGTCAGCAAGAAAATAACCATGAGCCATTCTTCCCACACACACACCCAGCAGCTGATTTTCCTCGGGAGGAACACTGAAGCCAGGACTGCTGCTATAAGCATTGCTAAAGGAAAAACCCCAGCAAAACACACTTACCTCTTCACTGTTCAGGAAAAGCAGATGGACAAGGAAAGGTTTTTAGAGAAAGGGGAAAGAGGAAAAAAAGGCAGTTAGTTAGCATCCTAACTGGAAACAAGCAGAAGAATCTTAACAAGCATAAAAGTTGGTGGTTAAACAAAAGTTTTTAAATGCCAACAGTATATTAGAGACAGAAAAACGGGAACTTACTCAGACATCTTGGTTTAGATGGTTGTGAGCCTGAAATGAAAACCAAGAGAAAAAGTTTACAACTATTCAAACCCACTTTTTTGTGGGTTTTAAACCCACTTTTTTTTTGTGGGTTTAGAAACAAAGCAAGACTCCTCTAGAAAATAAAAAGAGGAACAGGTCTGTTCTTATTTCCCAACTTCACCAATTTTTCATCATATAGGGAACTAGGCTGCAGTTTGTAGACGAGAGGCAAACATCTCCTCATAGCAACACAAACCTCAGCATCAAAGGACTTCTGGAAAATACCGAATGGGGTTGACCCAGAAAAAGAGAGATTTGTGATAGTGATTCCTGCAGATGTTTCTTGTCTGACGCCCACAAAACCATTTTATTCAATGAAGGAAGAAAAGGCAAAAACTACTTTCAGTTTACTGCTTGACTTTGCCATTCAGCCTTTCTTTCTTTTGCCTTCACTTCATAAACAAGAAATATCCCAAAGCCTGCAAAGGGTTGGCAATGACCCCAAGTGACAAGGAAGGACTTCAGAGGATGCTGGTGCCAATGTATGCACTCATTCTGTGGGACAGGGGAGCCTGTTGCAGCAACCTCAGCACAGTTGGAAGTTGTGCTTGAGTTGATACAAGCACAAAGAAAATTCCCCGGGCAATTTCTTGCATTTGCTTTAAGTGGAAATTTTACACATACAACACACTGCATTAGGGAAGATATGGAAGAGGACTTTTGCTTTGCTGTAAATGATTTCCACATAAATAGAATTTTACTTTTCTATCAGAGCAATATCTGCTTGCATCTCCTAAGCCTGTCCTTTGCAGAGCAGACAAGGCTGTTTGCAGACCTGGGAGGCTCTGTCAGGAGGGGAAGTGTTAATGGGGGCTCATGCCCGAGGCAGGAGGCACAGCTTGCAGGGCCAAGGAAACTTTATCCTGGAAAATGTGCGGGCCCATCACATTACTTCAGAGAGGAGGAGGGGGGGAAAGTGCTTCTAAAAATGGCCAGGGAGCTGCAGAAGGAGCTGCAGCTGTCTCCTGGGACGGCAGCCTTTCCCCGGTGCCAGCCCCGTGACCCAGGGAGGTGGCAGCGCTGCGGAGCAGAAGCCGCGCAGGTGGCGGAGCCGCAGCCGCGGCCGGGGCGGCCGAGGAACGCGGGCTATTTTCACCGACATCCCTGCCCCGCACACGGCTCCCGCTCCGGCCGAGCCCCGGGGACAGCGCCGGGCTGCAGCTCGCTGCCCGCGACGTGGGCTTCCAGTCACCTGTTCTGCGGGGAGGACGCCATAAATTTGGATGTGGGTGCCTGTCCGAGGGTGTTTTCGGGCAGGAAGGCACTGCGAGGGCCGGGTAGGGAGCTGGAGGAAAGGGTGTAAGTAGCGAGCGTAGCCGAGTCACCGCAGGCAAGGATCCTGAATCCCATGGCCCTGGGGAGGTCAGCGTTAGGCTCCACTTGCCCTCTCCACTCCAGCTGAGAGCAGAACCAGCCAAGGCAGGGGAAGACGTGAAATCAGAAAGAGGAAAGCTCGCTGGAAGAGACAGAGCGAACCTTTCCAACGCACAGACCCTCTCCAACAAGCAAAGCATGGAGAAAGTGTTACTCGCACCCCTGTTTCTCCCAGCAGGCCACCCCCACCCAGTATTTATCTCCTTAATACTCAGGTAAGTAAATCTGCTCCCCCATCACTCCCTAAGAGCAAGCTGGGCCATTAGGAGATATGCAAAAAGGCTCACCCAAGTCTGGAGAAAATCAGAGTCGTGCTGGCTGGACAGGATGGACAGACGAGCCGCAGGCAGCTGGCTGAGTAAGGAGGTATAAAAGGGCTTCTCGGGTGGCTCAGCAGAAAATCCACCTTCTCTTTAAGGGCATGGAGACCTTCTCAGACCAATGATGTGCAAGAGTCTGCTGTGCACCTCCCTTGGCTGGGGCAGGCCAGGCCGGCAGGAGAACAGGAGAGGGCAGCCCCCTGGGAAGGAGGGGTGGGGAGGAGGAGAACATCTTCTACCCGTGGGATCCGAAGGAGCTGGGGTGGTGTTTTTCCTCAGAAGTGCCAAGCAGGGAGCCTTCCTCTTGCTTCTCCTGCCACCAACCAGTCAAAATAGATATGGCTTCAAATCTGAGGGGAGCCCAGGCTCCCTGCACACAGCCATCCATCTGCAAGGCCTCTAATTAAAATTTCCCCTTGGAAACACAGAGTGGCTTATCCATGGACAAGGGCATGACTCAATTTGCCTTCAAGGGCTTGACAGCAACTCTGTCCCTCAGGAAGGAAGAGAGGAAAGAGCTTGCACCCCAAATATCCCCTGCCGACAGTGTATGCAAGAGCAATCCATTAATAAGCCATCCAGCACTAGCATGCTTTTTTAACCTCAATTATTTCCCTCACGCTTGCAGCTCTTCCCTGTGTGAAATATCTCAACACAACTCAGGGTTTTTTTTGAAAAACAACTCTGGATCTGCTGCAGGCAGCCTCAAGCCTCAAATCCAGCCAACAGCTGGGCAGAGGCGGTGGAGCATGGGGGAGCAGCCCCATGCTGAGAGCAGGAAGGGTAATCTCCTCTGTGAGATGACCCAGACCCATATCTCCATGGATCTGAAGGAGAAGCAGGTGGAAACGTGGCTGGAAATATTCCCCAGCCCTTGTCACAGCCCATGTAGAGCGTGTGTGTAGGGGATCCCATGGAGACAGGGACCCAAACAGCTCCTGCTCTCCTCCCCCAGGCCAGGCGCTCCCTCCTCTTCCAGCCGGGACTTTTTAGGCTGATTCAGGCATGGCCCTGACAATATTTTGCAGGCGCCTCCCAGACATTATACGGATAGTGGCAAATCCCTTGCTGCAGGCTTCCTGTTTCACCACCCTCAGCACCATGCAAGCAGTGCTGCAGGTGCTGCTGGAGGACAAGCAAGTCCTTGGTATGGGGCTGGTGTCTTGCAGGGGTTTGCCGTGGTAGCAGATGGAGGAGAGAGAAACCCCTAGCGTGGGCAAGGCTGGGTCCACTTGGGATATGTCCCTTTGAAACGCTGCAGCTACACATTCTCTCTGCTGGCCCATCAGTTCTCCAGAGGGCCTCTCAGCTCTTCGTGGAGGAATCAAAACTGGAGGAGTTCTCCACTCAAAATTCCCCACAGCCAGGGAGTTTCCTGCAGCTTTGTGGGATGAAGGCATCCTGGACCTCCTGGAGTCCAGGCATGCAGCACAGCAAAAGAGATCTGCTCAGAATTTCAAGGGTGTGGTTATCACCTCGTGACAGGAAAGTGTTGGCCTGATATAGTGGAAGAATGTAGTTCAAAGAAAGAAGTCCCATGACCAAAATATGGGCCAACAGAAGTGTTTGTAGGATACAGGAGGAGTGGATGGTGAGGTGTGGTTATAGGATGAGCAGAAGGTCGAGCCTCCAAGTCTGCAGAAGGCTTTCCGTGGAGCTGCCTTGCACAGGGGTTAAGCTGTAAGGCAGCTCTCCCAGAAGAAGGAAGCACCAGACTTAAATGGCATGAGGAAGAAACCCAGTGAGGAGAAGGAAGAATGGAAAAACAAATCCATGTCAAAGTTAGAAACCATAGTTAACATTAAGACAGGCATTTCCAAAGGAATTACATAAGTGTTTGAGTGATGAAAGAAAAAGTTTCTTGCAGAAAAGCTCAATGAAGGCATAAGGAAGATCACGAGCATCCATCAAAGAGGTGTTTGGCTCTGAATATTAGGTACTAGTGAGGTAATTAGGCAGGGGCCAGGAATGGATGCACTGTTCTGACCTCGTTCCTTCCCCTCACTTCCCCCCACCTGAGCTAGAGGAATGCACTATGGGTGTGGGCCACCATTCCCAGAGCACTTCCACCATCCTGCAAGGTCAGACAGAGGGAAGACCTGTCACACACAATGTTTTAGAGACTCAGGTGCAGCTCTTGTGGGCCAGGCTCCTCCACAGAATCACCACGTGTTGGAAGGATGAGGCTGATGAATCCATGCAAGCTGTTCCTCATGACACTCTCCTACACCTTTACACCTTGCCTCCTCTTCAGCATCCCACAAGGATCAAGTGGAAAGGCACTATGGAGTGACATGACACCAGATGATACCATGCCTTATTTCCAAGGATGACACTCTTAGCAAAACACAACCATGCTACTCAGCAGCAATAGTGATCATGGTAAAAGTCCAGGCAAGATCACTGGGGAAACATGTATTTGACTGCCCTTTGCTTTCCCAAAATCAGCTCACACCAAAGCAAAGCACATGGCTCCCATCCTGCCCAGGACATACCCACTCCCCTCCAGTGTGTCCCTGAAAGAACTCCCCATTTCTCTACTTCTGCTGACACCAACCCCTAGGAGCTCTACAAAGGAAGGCCATCACTGTCACATCTTTGTGCCAGTGCTGTCCTACATCCCACAGCTACAGTCACCTCATTTGCCCATGAAATGGGATTAAGGTTTTGGCTTTTCCTGTACAGGGCTGCTGCCAACCAACACTGCCACTTTGTCCATTTAGCTCCGTGCTCTCTTCCTTGACAGGGATTGCTTCAGGGACATGATGTTGATGCCCTCAGGCTCCAAACCCATCAGCAGGTCCTGATGACACTCCTCATGTTCAGCAGATACATCACAAACTCATAAGCTGACAGCTGCTTCATGTGTTTGACCATCAGCTACACAATGATGCACACAGGACCCTGGGAGAAGCCATCCCATCAGTGGATGAAGACACAATTCCCTTTTTCCTTTGATGTCCCAAAAACAGGGCTGCCCCATTCTATGACAGTCCCCACAGAGCAGAGCCCAGATGTCAGCCTTGAGGTGTGAGCTGAGCCCTCTCTGTGGCAGAGGTAGGGGATGACACTCAGGCTGCCATTGCTGGGCAGGCAGCTCCTGTCAGGGGAGCTGTCACTGATGAAACTGTCACTGATGAAGCTGTCAGTGCTGTTCATGCACAGCCCTGCCCACTGCCGATGCTCCCCAGGTGGATGCAGTCAGTTATCTGAGTGATGACAGCTCCTGTGAAGGGGCAACACACAGGTTTCTGAAAAGTGGGTTCCTTGGGATGTGGCTTTTCCTCATTCCTCCTGAGGCATTTCTTGGAGCTGGCATGTGGTGCAGGGGGCTGAAATTGGCCTCAGAGCCCCACAACAGTGGCAAAAAGAGGGACAAGTGACAGGAGAGCTTGGCCTTGAAGGGGAGTCTGCTGGAGAAGGCAGGAGAGGAGCAGGGGTGGGACTGGATCTGTGAGCCTGCATCAGGGACCCCATGTTGGGAACTGCCCCTCTGCTCTCAGCCTCTTCCATCTGCCAAACAGTACAAAGAAAACGACTGGTGAGACCACAGAAATGAGCAAGGAGACATGCAGACCAATCTTGCTGAAGCAGTCATTGCCTCCTGCTGATGGTCCTAAGAAGGGTAACCAGGGTATCTTGACACATTGTGGGACTATGGACACCACATCCCCACCCTTCTCTTCATTCACTTCACTTTTATACTCACCAACTTTGGACAAGCGCCTGTAGGAACAGAACAACTCCCTATGGACACACATAAGCACTCATACATGGCTGCTTTCAATATAAACACGCCTTGAAGAGAAACAAGGCATTTTAATGATCCCTTCCAAAGAGGCACTCTTTGGTGTGGGCTTCCAGAAGAGTTTGCAGCTCACTGCAAGCTAGAGCCTGGAGGAAGGGTGGCATTTCAAAATGAAAACACAAAAGGGTGAAGGAAGGCTTCAGGGAGAGAGCAAAAACCAGAAAATTCCTCTGGGTGAAGTCCCTTCTGGCCATGGTAGCACACAGGGCTTCAGTCTCCAGTGATGGAGAGTCTGTGTTCATAGCCAGGATTAGGATCACTCAGTTCCCAGTACAGCCCTGGGCACGAACTTCATTCCTCTCAGGAGCTTTTCTCACTTCTTCCCAGGATCAGAAGCCTTGGACTCCTCCACAGTGTGGCCCTTCCTCCATGACCCCAGGCTGAGCTGGCAGCCCCCTGGAAAGTGAACACCTCTGACAAGCACTGGTCCGTGCCCAAACCTTCAGCATTTAATGTGTACAGGAGGTGATCCCTCTGGAATTTCCACCCAGCTTGCCCCTGGATAGTATTACCAAACTGACCCAACATCTGATCACAATCCTTCATGTATATGCACATCCTCAAAGCCTGGTTAAGACCAGGGTATGACCCAGAACGTGTCTGGAGAACAAGCTGAGACCTCTGTGTGCTCAGATGAGTGTGGCTGAAACATGTCTTTGCTCTCAAAAGGTCTTTCAGGCTCTCCGTGCCAAGACAAAGCAGCAGCAAGAACATGGTGTTAGTTAAAATAAAAGGCCATACAGCTCAAGAAAAACTGATAAATCATAAAGCTTTTCTCTCCCCAAGGTCAGCAATTGCTCTACAGACCAGTAGCCATGTAAGGAATGAGTCTCCAGAATTTATCAATTCCAAGCACATTGGCTTTTTGTAAATGTTCTGTGACCCCAGACACCTCATTTTACAAAAAAAAAGAAATAAAAAAGCTGTCCGTTGCAAAGACCCTTGGCAGCCTCACCTACCCACAAGCAGTGAGAAAGCCTTGGGAGAAGACAGCTGCAAGGAGATGGGCCTCTGGAAGCTCTTCTAGAGGTGCTTTTCATTCAGGTTTGGCAATGGAGGGGATAAGCTCAGAACAGGAGAGGGCTGCACCAGGAAAACTCAACACCCAACCCCACTGAGCATCTCTCAAGAACATCCTCAAAGCCAATTAATTCACAGAGTATCGGAGACATGAATGTTCTTTCACGAAGGGCAAACCTGAGTTTAGCACAGATGCAAAAGTTGGGGGTGGTGTGGGATGAGTGCATCCAAAACAAAGAAACCTTCAGCAGAGGCCTTTGCAGGTATGAACACATTATTTGTCACATCCAGAGTGAACACCAAACCCAAGTGTTTTAACTAGACTGTCTTAACTGAAAATGTGAAATCCTTTATGCCAAGATTCAGGCTTCTATGTCTAAACTGCTCTGACTTGTATGTAAAAGTTAAGAGGAACATGTTCTCTATCCAGGGCAAAACCAGATGTCAGCTGGGCTGGTTTCCATGGGAGACAGCCACCTCTTTGATGGGCACTGGACTCTTCACCAGCTCTTCCAAGGGGGCAATGTTTCTTTTACTAAGTCAGCGATGACTGATTCACAACTCAAAGTGCCCATTTCCCACAAGGAGCTTTTCAGGCTCAGACGAGGACATCTGCAATGTCCGAGTTCACGAGCAGGGTGATGAAACACTCCTTTGCAAACCCACCATCTCCCCAGATGCTGCTCACAGAAGGTAAAATATGATATGGGTTGGGTTGTTTGCAGGTCAAGGCCTCTTTTCAGCTCAGTTAAACTCCTCTTCCTAACTGACTCTGTGTTTGTTTCTGCAATTGAGTGGCAATAAGTGCCTGCAGGGGTTTCATCACCTCTCTGTGAAGTCAGCAAAGCTGCTTGAGAAATTCCTATCTTGTTGACATGCAGCAAGTCATCACTGATGGGTACCCGTTCACCCGGAACACCAAACTTTTTCAGGCAGCACTTTTTGCCCAGCAGCATGAAAGCTACAAAATCCTCATGCTGCTTCTCCTTTGGTTCCACCCTACCTAGACCTGAAATATGGAGAAATGAGACATCTGTTTTTCCAGGTCTACCCATATAGCTCAAACTGGAACTTTGGGAAGCACGTCTGTGCACCCATTATTATTCCTGTTTCTCACACTAGACTGTCTGGGCTCCTAGCCCTCCCTTCCTGCCCATGGCGGGGCAAGGTGCATTGAGATGTAAAGTGGTCCAAACAATAGTTCTGTATCCAGAAGCCAAACAAGCTCAGCCTGGGGCAGGAACAGTCCCAGATACAAGAGCCCCAGCAGCAGTCAGAGCAGGGGAAAGGAGCTGGGAAAAGGGAGGAGGATAAAGGGAGACAAAAGGGTAGGAGAAAGAGGATAGAGAACAGGAACTAGGGATAAGGATCCAGGAGCTGGAGCTTTTAAAAAATAAGCCCATGCATGACAAAAGTACACATTTTGCCATAAAATTGCAAGGCATGAAGATGCTAGCTAAGGAATATTTATAAAGCAGGCATGCTTGCTCCTAGTGAGAAGAGCTTAGATGCTCTCTAGCTCTCAAAAACTCTAAGACTAGCCAAAAAAATCTGTGGCTGGAGGACAGCCAGCCCATACCCAGGCCGAATGATGACAGCCCATAATCATTTTTGTCTCACTGCAGACGACTGGTGACAAGCACATAGGAGGCTCAGCCTTCTTTTTGTGCAGCCTTCCCATTTGATTTCCTTGAGTGCAGGGATAAATAACAAAAAAAGATCACTGAATGAGGGAATAATTAACTTTGGGAGGGACTCCTGGAGGTCAGAAGCTTGGATCTGGATGTAAATAATCGAGATTATAAATCTTAATAACAAATACCTCAATTTTCAGTGCTTCTTGTCTCTTTTAACAGACCTCTGCTTGGCCCAAGCCCTGCTTTTCGCCTTGCCACTGACCTGCAAAGCTGCTGATTAAATGCAGAGAGACAAACTCCCCAGCCACCACGTGGGCACCTAGGATGGGTTGGATACCTGCTTTTGCCCCCTGCCCCCTTAACCATCAGCAAAACCCTCTTTGCCCCCGTGGTGCAGGATCAGGCAAGGACTGGCTCCTGGCTCCTGGAAAAAGCCACTCAGACACTTCCAGCATTGCCACACGGCTACCAGCGGGCTGTGCAGCCACGGGAACAGGCGAACGGGCTTGCACAGCATGGCTGCTTTCTCTCCCTCTGGAACACGGGCTCCATCTCCAGAAGAAGAAATCTTGGCTAGTGAGGCTGTAACGGGGCCCACAGACCAGATGACACAGAGACCCAGCTCAGAGCACGTACTGCCCTGCCCTCTAGATGCAGGCACGGGAATCCAGCACAAAAGCTGAGAAGGAGTTGGTTTTCCCCTCTCCTTTACTTCTCTTCTTGTTGCATCTTCCACCCTCCCAGTGTGAGAGAAGCATTGGTGAGGCAGAAGATGCTCAGACACCTGGCTTTGGTGGATGAGGGACAACACTCCCGCCAAGGCCACAGGGAGGTGACAAGGAGATGGCTTGCACACGAGACAGGGCTGTCTGCCTTCCTTTAAACAGGCTCCCGAGCAGGCTGTGTTCATTTGGGGTGAAATAAGGCATGAAATGAAGCCCAGATCCACCAGCCCTGCTTCAAACAGCTGCCAGCAGATACTAAGAGGATCCTGCCAGAGGAGGAGAGTGCTCAAAGCCGTGCTGTAAGCACACAAGGCTTACTGAAAAGGAGAAATGATGATGGAAGGAAAAGGCAGCCTTGTGGTGCATTATAAACTGGAGCTGGGTGGAGAACACCCCCACCTGCTCGCCTCTCCCTCCTGAACAAACAACTTGGTTTGCTGAGTTTTACTGCACAAAGGCTCACTCCAGGTTGCCCAGAGCCAGCCCAGCTGGGTGCTGACTCCCACGTTCCCCAGCCTTTCCCCTAAAAACACCAGGGGCTTCCCTCTGCAGCTCTGCTCACCCAGCACTGCTCTGGCCATCCAGGCACTGAGCAAGGCCAAAGCTGGAGAGAGAAGGGGCAGGCACTGGTATGGGCAGTAAGTAACTTTTATCAGGAGAGGCTGTCTCTGCACCTCCTTCAACTGCATCTGTTTTGGGACTAATATGCATATACTTTTATGCCCAGCCCCATAAATTATGCAGTGAACCTCAAAGCTATCACTTCAAAATAGAGGGACTGGAAAAAAAACACACACACACACACATACATACACACACACACACACACACACACACACACACACACACAAACACACACACACAAAAATAAGAACTGCCTGGATGCTGCATGGCCCTAAATCACCAAAACAGCATCACCAAAAACCAACCTGGCAATAGATTTGGAACCCCAAACCCAATTCAGAGATGTTCCCTTCTGCACAGCCTGTTTTAGGCTGATTCTAATGTTGAGACTGAAGACTGAGGCTTTAAAACATCCCTATACAAGTCTTTCTCAGGTGACTGATTTCCTTCTCCATCTCATTAGTGGCTGCCAGCAGATGCTGTTTCCCCAGCAGAAGCCACACTTCACTTGTTACAGTCATCTCAAAACCACCCTGTCATTTCTCCCATCCTCACAGCCACAGTGAAGCCTGGAGAATATTCATCAAGAGGCAGACACAGCAGCGGCTTTTTATGGTTAAGCTCAGGTCATTAATCTCTATCGAGCCTTTTCATAATCTTCCTCAGCTTCATGTTTGTTTAACTCTTGGATGGTCTCTCTGTGGAGCCCTGGGTAATCACAGATTAACTGCTTTTTAATATTAATAGCTTCTCATTACTATGCCAGGCTCTCTCCCCTCCAGAGTCCGGGCAATAGCTATTAAAAATGTGTGTGCAGCTTCCTGTGGTGAAAAGGACTTTTGTCTTTGGGGCCAAAATACCACAGCATGAGCCCAGATCTTGTGTTCTGTGGCTGCTTTGTAGCAGAAGCATTTTAGAACAGGAGCGATTCCCAGTGCAGGGAGCTTCCTCCTGCAGATGGTTCAGAGAAGCTGCTCTGGAGTCATCCCAAACTGCAGCATACTCAAGGGCATGTAGCGGCACCACTCCGATGCCCTCATCCTTCTAGGAGAGATCTTTGCTCACATAGCCCCCACACCAAGGCCTCACAAAGCAGGGTGAGGCAGGACATGTGGCCTCAAAAAACCTCCCAGATTAAACATGCAACCTGCCCAGAAGTGACATGAGGGCTGCAAGCCAGCCTTTACCAGGGTGGTGTGATCACAGTGTGAAAGCAAGAGACTCAGCCCCAGCACTCTGGCAGGACCTCCAGGTGCCAGAGGTGCAAACCTTGCTGTGCCACTCCTGTAGGAGCATGTGAGGTGAAAGGAGCTGACACTGTGCATCCTCATCCGTGTGGTCCGTGGGGACGGTTACTGGTGAGTCCCAGAGCCTGAGTCACACCTTAGTGTGCACAAATCATCATGGGCTGAGAACAGGCTAAGTGTGAAGCCACATTGCTTCTCATTTAGCCTCTAGCCAGGACACAGAGCACACACTGCAGGGGCACTGAAGAGCTCCAACACCTTCATCTACCTGTATTCCTTCTCTCAAGCCTCTTACATTCTTCAATACCTTGGTCTTGTTTAAAAGCCTTCACAGGAAACATGAACACACTTCTCACCAAGTTATTCACAACTAAAGAAACTTCCCACCCATGCCACCGGCACGTTAACCCTCTGCTTTATAAATATCAATCGACTCTGTTTTGCATGAGCCTGAAGTTCTGTGTATTTCCCCCCCCCAGCCCATGAGCAGTTGGGATGAGCTGGCTCCTGTGCCCATGACATCTCCTCTAGCACCCTCTGCTCCACATCCAGCCTTGCCCTGCCATCTCCCAGGTGTAACACAGAGCACGAGCTGCATCAGCAGCCAGATCATCTCTTGGCCAGAAGGAGTCCCAGTCCGCTCTTTGTTGACAGTGAGCTGGGACCAACATGGCTTGAGCTTGCTGAGCAAAAGCTCCTCACTCCTCCGCAAGCCCACCATCCTGCTCCCTGGGTGGAGGAGGAGACTCCCACTATCTGGAGTGCAGGGGAAGCTTGAGGTGGGACTTCAGTCCCAGGGCTTTGTCCACCACCTCTGGAGGCTGCAGGACGTGCCACTGGGCGAGGGGCCGGCGTGGGTTGGACAGCATGTCGGACCAGTGCCGCAGCTGGTTGCCTGTGGCTCGGCAGCCCAGGAAGAGTTTGCCGATGGGCTCATTCTTGGTCACTTTGTCATGATTCCAGACGGAGATGACCACGTCCACATTCTGGGGGGGACACAAGAAAGAGGGTCAGTGGGAAGAGGTTTGCTGCAGTGGGGACCTGCTCAGCCCTGGGCACTTCAGGGAAACCCACCTGGATCTGACTGAAAGGCACCTCAAAAACAAACACCTCGTTGAAGTAAGGGCTTAAGGTGTTTTTCTTCACACTCGTCCTTTTTTTCTTCCATTTCTTCCTGTTCAGTATGAGATGCACCTTGACAAAAGGATCTGAAGAGAGAAAAGGTACACCTGGCACAAGTGACAGTTTTTGACTGAAGAACTCAGCCACAAAACAGCTTTCCTGAGCCATTCCCAAGGAGACCATGGCAACCCACTTGTCACTCCTCATGGTGAGACAGCCACCTCAGAGCTCAATCCCCCCCTGCCAAGCTCCCTGTACAATCCAGCCATGACATCTCCTGGGAGATACCTCCAGTACTGCCCAAAGCTGAGTATCTGTACTGCAGGAGGCTGGGAGTCAGCCAAGGGCTGAATATGATGGTCCCAGCAGGAAGCAGGTCTTAACACCAAGAGTTTTCAAGGCTTTGTGGCTCTTGATGCCACCACTGAGACCTGGGCAGGAGTAGGAAGGTCTGAGCACAAGCAGCTCCCACTGACCTGAGAGTCCATCAGAGTCCATGTGCTTCAGCTGCTTGGCTTCCAGGATGAGCACTGTCAGCTTGCCAGTGCTGGGGACATAGCGCAGGGAGAAGCAGATCTCACCCAGATGCTCTTCCTGATGGAGAGATGCCAGGAATTAGTACCAGGCAGAGGAGCCAGCTCACCTGAGGCTGGAGCAGCAGGCTGGCCCCAGGTTTCCTGAGTCTCCCCCACTCTCATGCTTGCCCCTAAGGGCTTGCTTCTTGGGATGGTGGCAAGCCAAGCAACGGCACATTCCTCCCAGCAGTTTCCCACCCACCAGGACCAACCTCCACTTTGCTGGCCACCACCAGGTCACTCCACTGCTCGATGACATGCTGCAGGTTGACACTGGCCAGCGGCAGCCGGACCTCACCAATGATGTCATGCTTGGTAAAGCGGTTGAAGTCGTAGATCTGCATCACCAGTGTGGATTCAGACACCTCAGCCTGGAGTACCTGCAGAGGAGGACCCAAAAGCCTGGACTCCCTCCTCAGTGGCAGCCCTGCCCCATGAGGGTATTCCTCTCTCACATTTCCCAGTCCTGATTGCACAAGCATCTCCTAGTCCAGAGAGGTTTTTGCCCAGGGAGCAGTGTCTAGGCAACACTCTTGATGGGACCAAAAAAACATGATTGGCTTTGGTTTGTACCTGGAAAGTGAAGCTCTCGTTGAAGATGGGGTTCAGGGTCTTGCGGTGAACCTTGGTCTCATATCTCTTCTTCATGTCGGACGTTAGGTAGACAATCACATATGGATCAGACGTGCCTCCACTGTCCATGGCCTTCAGCTCAACTGCCTGCTTCACACCAACTTTCAGCTGGAGAGGAGTGAGGCACAAGGTCACCGGGTGGAGAAGGATGGGGTCAGACAGCTGGGGACTCAGTGGGAAGTGAGTGCAACAGTGAGGAACGCCTTCACACCATGCAGGTATAAGAGCTGGCAGGCTGCAGGCAGGTGGGAGAGGGTACGTCCACCTCAGTGGGCAGCAAAGAGTGACCGTGCAAGAGCATGGCTTTTCCCCTGCTGTGCCATGGCCATGAGCATCCCCACCTCCTGTATGCGGAAGTTGTACTCCAGGGAGTACTGCAGCTTTCCTCGCCTCTTCTGCTCTACTTCCTGCTCCAGGTCCTCCATCTCAGGCTGGACCTGCGGCAGACAGCAACAGTAGCCTCAGTATGCACTCAGCCATGTCCCTGCTGTGCCATGCTCCCACAGTTCCTGGGGCTGGGCAGTGCAGCAGCAAACCCCTCAGGGAGAAGGGAGGTGGGACTGAGGGGAAGGCAGGACGCACAAGGTTGATTGTGGTGGAGCTGCTGACAGCACGCAAGCCGATTCTCTCCTTCTTCTTGGGCTTCTTCTTGCAACAGCAGCACTTGAAGATGCAGATGAGGACGAGAAGGAGGAGAATGGCCCCTGCTACAGCCACGGTGATGAGAGCCCATTCGGGTACTGGTGCGATGTTCAGGGAGCGGAGTTGGATAGAAGAGTTAAACCCAGCAAAACATACAGAGTACATTTAAACCCATTCCTGGTGCTTCAGCATTAAGGAGTTGTACTTTCAAAATTGCCCCTAAAATCCTGGACAGGGCCCATGCAAGGAGACTGAGGCTGAAAACCATTCCCCAAATGGGTAGTAAAGATACCCTCTGCTCCAGAAGCAGCATTGTACCACTCTGCAGTAATACCACCCTGATGGAGTCCACTAGAAAATGGGGTTTGAAGGGAAGGTGAAGTGAATACACAGCCTCAGAGTCTAGCAGCCCCACCAGGTAACACTGCCTGGGAGAAGAGGGCAAGAGACGCCATACTCACACGGGATCCAGCTAAACCAGGTGTCCAGGGAGCCCAGCCAAGCCGTGGTGGTCATGCTGGTGTGTGGGGAGGCTGTAGTCCTGCCTTTCCTGGCTGCCACTGCCATGGCTACCATGGCTAATCTGGGGTGACCTGGGAGCACAGGCAAAATTAACAGGGTGGGGATTTCCTCTCCGGTAGCACGTGTGCTGCCCGTAGCCCAGGGCTCTAATGAGAGCAAACACAATTAAAATATAGAGCCCAGGGTAAGCGATTAGAGCTTGGCCACATTGACAATGGGATGTGAAATGGAGCGGGAGGGAGCCACTGGCAGGGAGGGCTCTGCGCCAGCCGGCCACTCCCATACAGCCTTCTCCTTCATATCCTTGCAAGTCTGCCTGCTGAAGGGGGAGAGACTGGGGAGGTCCAGGGCGTTTTGAGAAGAAGAATCACTTGGCTGTAGGGGACAAAAACCAAGAGTTGTTTTGTGCTGGCTCCTCCCCGGGCAGTAGAGTGAGCTGAAGAGTTTGCTCAGCTCCAGGGAAGCCCCATCATCAGCTAACACCCCTTTTTTGCTATTTTCCCTCCTGTCGCAGGGCTGAGGAGCGGTGAGGTTGGCTTCTAGGCTTGCAACAGGCGGCAGTGCTGCCACCAGGCTGGGACCATACCGGCTCGGAAACTTTCCGTGACCTGTGCACATGGCAACGCTGACACAGCCTGAGGGAAGGCTTCAAATTTAAAGCAGGATGGTTTTGCAGCATTGCTTTCCCCGTGGCAAAGCTCTTATTCTAACACGAACACTTCATCCTAGCCAAATTCCTTTCGCGTCAGCGGGACAGGTGTGCCCGGAGGCGCGCTGCGCGGCGAGCGGGTCTGCAGCCACCACGGCACGGGTGGCACCCAGCCCCGGTGCCCGGGCTGGCAGGTACGTGCCTGTCGCTGCCCTGGCTCCTGCCCTGCGCTCCAGTGAGCCCCTGCGCAAGCAGCCAACTCCACCTCGCTCTGCCTGCACCCTGCCCACGCTCTGCCCGCTCCTTGCATGGGGATCTTCCCGGGGAGGGGGAAACCATGTCTGCACTTCCCTCCGCAGAGCCCGCGAAGCCAGCAAGCACCCTTTCTTTTTCCAACAGTGTGCTTTGCTGCATGTGGGCATGGGGCTGGAGAGACGTGGGAATGGCTGTCATCCCTGCGGCGTCATTTCTGGGACAATGAGGTGCAGGTTAAATGACTTGTCCAGGGCCACCTGGGACTTCTATGTCATTGGACACCCGAAGCATCGCTCAGGTATTTTAGAGATGCCAGGCTGCAGCTTTGGAGTGAAGAGTGGACAGGACAGCACAGGCGAGCAGGCATCCCAACACAGAATGAGTGTCAGTACATTTTGCCTGCCACAGGCTGTGCCACATTAGTCTATCATTGATCCTGGTTTAAAAAAAAACCTTTATCCTAACCCCAAAGAATGAACTGAGCCACCACTTTGGGAATGATGGGGACAGCCCTGCTGCGGTCTGGCACAGGAGGCATAGTCTCAGTGGGCAGTCTGCTGGCAGCATCGAGCATCCATGTTCCTGGAGAAAGGGCTGGGGAACCCTGACTCTCGCTCGCACCCTGTGCTGACTGGGTTCCCAAATCCAGACTTACCGACAAATGTCCTTCCCAGCGTCAGTCTCCCCTCCCCGCTGCGCAGGCTCCAGTCAAGCCACCACGTGTGGCAGGGGCATGCTGTGGGCTGAGATGGGAGCCCACCACGCATGCAGCTGAGGGTGCAGAAGGGATGGTGGCAGCACTGCACAGCCGAAACAGGAAAGTCTGCTTTGCCAGCTCAGGAGCCGGGTGGCCCCGGCAGCTCCGCCGGCCCCACCTCGCCGCTGACCCAAGCAGTGTTCATGCAGGCGAAAAGCCAGCAGGGAACTCCCTGCTGGATCAGGAAGCAAAACCTGCCCTCCTGCCTGCAAGAAGCTGGAGGGCACTGCTGCCCAGCTCCATGCACTGGGAAATGCCCTTCTCCAAGTTATCCCTGCAGCGATGCTGGGCTGGACTGTGTGGCTGCAGGTACTTAGCACAAGGGAATGGACGCTTTCAAGGGGATGGGTGCATGACTGCATCCATCCCTGGTGAGCTTTGCACTTGGGAAGCCCAGCTCCTTGGCCCACAGGGCATGCACTGTGTGAGGGCATGCAAAACGTGTGTGGGGATGAACAGGAATGCTCTCCTGCACACGGCAGGGAGGACAGACAGGACGAGGGGATACTGCTTGCGTGGTTTCATCCTCCAGCGCCAACAGAAGCACCAGGCACACAGCCAAGAGCAATTTCACAGGCTTCCATTGCATTAAATTTATGCTTTCAAACTTCTTCCCTTGCTGGCAATTCAGCAAAGTCTGCCCAAAACCTGCCTTATCGCCATGTAAATTTGGGGTGATGTCAGAAGCAGGGAGCAATACTGCAAAACTGCCAGTGTCTAGTGGCTGATGCAGTGATGGGAGGAGATGCCCCAGAAACCAGACCTGTCCCAGCTCTGCCCCACCACCCTGACTTACCAGTCCTTCCAGATTTTCACATGGCCACCAAGGCATTGCCACAGCAGGTGCCTAGCCACAGGAGAGGGGCTAGGGCTGCCCCTCAGCCACTCAAAAAATAGCCACACTGACAAGGGCCTTGACTCCTGCTGCTCAGAAAAGGACCATCTCCAGGAGCAGGAGATGCAGGAGTGATGCTGCAGCAAACCGCTGGGGGAACTTTTTGCTCTAAACTGGAAGTCCCAAGGGATGCAGAAGAGAAATGCATTATGGGGATGGGGGAATAGGGAATATTAAAATCCTCTAGGGAAAGGGGGTCTGCATATGCACACTAAAAGCTGAGCATGTAAGTAGCCTTTTCAACAGCTTGTTTGCTAGAGACAGCTAAAAGAGAAGAGATCCAAATCTTAGGAAGAAATTCTTTTTTCAGAGGGTAATGAAGCACTGGAACATGTTGCCCAGAGAAGTTGTGGCCCTGCAAGACCTGAAGGCCAGGTTGGATGGGGCCCTGAGCAAGCTGATCTGGTGCATGACATCCCTGCCCATGGTGGAAGGGGTTGGAACTAGATGATTTTTAACTTCCAACCAAAATCATTCTATGATTCTATGATCTCAGTGAGACCAAGCTGCACAGGACCCTGGTGGCTTCCCACATTTTAGGAGGAGATTTGGTGATCCAGGTGATAGCCTGGTGTCATGCAGGGGGACAGCTGCTTGGCGTTAGTGCAGGTGAGTTTGGTCTCCATAGGCAAGAGCCAGGCTGGGCAGGCTGCAGGAGTGTTCCCTGCTCCAGCAAGCAGGGCAAGGGAAAAGCTGCAGGATGGTCCTGTGTCAGTCCCCCTCATGCCATCCTCTCCTCCCACATCCCTGACAGTCACACTCTTGAACAGAAAAGAGGTGTTGAACTATCCCAGCACCAAGAGCCCCACAGGGCTGGGTGCCACACAGCCTACCTAGAAAAGTAAAATCCTAGCCTCAAAATCAACCCTGCTCAGGACAGCATGTGAGACATGGCTTTCAGAAAAGAAGGGAAAAGAAACCCAAAACCGTAACAGTAAAACTGCAAACACGCTGCACCCAGCCATGCTCTGCACCTGCCTTTGCTCCCAACATCCCTGCATCCACCGCCAGTCACTCTGGACCAGCTACCCCTATTTTTTTCGGTCAAAAATACAACCATTCAGGAGCTGGGAAATGAGAGGACTAGAGGCACGCTATAAATACTCCCGCTGCAGAAATAAGACATCACGGCTAGTGGATAGCAACCAGCCACTAAGCACAAGCGCAGAGACGGCTCCGGAAGCAGGAACAGCGCCGAGTCCCTTCCTCAGGGTGACCGCGGCTGTGTCCGAAGCCAGGCCCAGGTGGCCATGATCCGGTGCAATGCCAGCTGGGAAATGCAGTCTGGCCCGGGCACCAGGCCAACCAGCTGGCTGCCTACAAATCCCAGCACGCCGGGGAGCGGAGCTGCGCCCCATCCCGGCTCCCGCCTGCTTCCTGCAGCGCGGGCAGGGGGAAATATAAACAGCAGCGCCTTGGGCAGGGTGGGGATGCTGCTGCTGGACGGGCTGTGCCGGGGAGCGGAGGCAGCGCTCGGGGTGAGTGTGGGCTTTTCTCTCTAGCGGAACCCTGCCTGTCTGCAGGGGGTAACATCTGCTCCCTGCTAGGAAGAGCTGCGGGGACCAGCAGCACCCGCTTGGAAAGTTTTCCTGGGGTCTGGCACCGAGACGTGTTCATGTGCAGATCCGTGCGTCTGTATGCGAACAGCACTGCGGGTTATTGGGGCAGGGAGATGGAAAGGAGAAGCGGGGCTTGGTTTACAGTGCTTGGAAGAGCGAAGCAGAAATTAGAGGTGGATTCTCCCACCAGGGAGGGCTGCTCAGCTCTGTTGCCTCCTTGCATTTAATTTTGACTATCAGGGAATACTTGGCTGAGATGATGTCAGCAGAAAGTTTCTGCCTGCGCTGGGCTGGTGTTTGCCTCGCTCTCTAGGAGGAGACCCCTTCCCAGCATGGGGTGGAGGAAGCAGAGGGATGCTCAGCATCTCCTGGCTTTCTAGGCAGCCCTGGCTGGGGAGTAGCCCTGCTGCAGAACTCTCTACTCCTTGGGCAGTCGGGAGGTGCACATGCAAGCACTGAGCCCCCACGGCAAGGCTGTGTCTCTCACAGCTGGCATCAGCCAAGCGTGTTGCCTGCCAGCCCAGGCAACATTTTGCAGTCCCTAAACAATGAACATCAATTAAATAAAACTGGGGCAAAACACAGGTCTCTGTGGAGACTCTGACTTGTCCTTTACACTGCATGTTGGCTTTGCTCTTTGCTTGCACAGCCCCCCAGTACAGTAATCAGGTAGGGCCTGACTGGCTCACAGGGCTGCGGAGGGGCAGACCAACCCATCGCAGGGGTCTCAGCCTTTATCCAAGCCTTCACCACACACTTCTACTTACTCTGGCCTTTTACAGCTGCAAATCAGATGCTGATGCTGTGAACTTCTTCATTTGTATTCACCATTCAAGCAAAAGTGGCAAAAAAGGCAACAAGGATGTGCACTAGAAACTTACCTATAAGATCTAACCTATTTTGGCTTTTAAAGACAGGCTTATTTTGCTTGGAAAAGAGCTCTACAACAGCTTTCAGCAGTTCCACACAAGAAAAATACTCTTTGAGAAAAACGAAAGTAAAAATAAAACAGAGATCTGTATTTGAAAAGCCACTTTTCCATCACATTCAATTGAAACTATTAGAACAGTTTTTCTCAGAGCAAAGCTGCTGTCAGCAGAAACAGGTTCATTTGGGCTGCTGTACTTGGTGTGTAGGATGTCTCCTGTCTCCTTTCCACTCTTACCCCTCTCAAGAATGACTATAGATTGACTATATTATAATCTGTCAGTTTAATTTTATATTTTCTCTTAAAGGCTGAGAGTTGAAGATGGCAGAGCTGGAAAGCACAGTCATAAACACCAATGTAAAACAGGTAAAAGGCTGTTCATTACAAAACACACATCCTGTATTTCCAAACCAAGTTTTGAAATGCCACCACAGAAGAGAACACACCACAATCCAGAAGTGTGGTGGCCTGAATTCCTCATGCCTGGGTTTCAGCAGAAGTGGCTGTCCCAGGGCTGCTGGGCACTTGGTCCCAGTGAAGTCCATGTGATTTCCAGTTGCTTGGACTGGGCAGGTACATTTGCTTGCACTTAAATTTTGGAACAGCCAGGGAGAAAGCAGCAGCTTCTCTACATACTTTATGCAACTGTCCAGAACAGACACAAATAAAGGGTAGTACCACCAGTATGTGCAGAGAAACCCAGCACAAACAGGTGACTGTGGCTGTGCTGTGCCCACAAAGAACAAAATTATGAAGCAATCACCTCTGTGTGAGTTGTCCTTGGAGCATGTGGCACTTATCAGACAGGTTTCACAACTGCCAGCCCCATCCTTGGTGGCCTGAAGATGAAGACTGGGTGTGGTACCTCTGGCATCAGGAACCATGACAGGGTTGATACCTCCAGCACCCAACCCTACCATTCTGGTTGGTGCCCCCTGCTCACCCCACCTCTGCGACTCCTTCTCTGCTGTCCCTGACTCCTCTTTTCTCCCTGTCCTGCAGAAAGACCCCAGCACAGCACTGGTCATTGCTGTGACCACCAGAGCCATCTTCAACCTGGAGGAGGAGCACAAGCTCTACCTGGAGAAGGGCAAGGAGGAGTACACAAGGCACCAGCAGGCCAACCAGGACAAGCCCCTGCCACCAGGCACAGCCTTTGCCTTCATCCAGGTGAGCCCTACACCTGGCTAGGAGCACGTGCAGACACTCACAGGATGGGGTGAAAGCTCAGCTTTCCCAGCTTTCAGTCTCAGCTCCCATCATGGGGTGTAGTTATGTCTGTGCTGATCTCTTGGCCTCATTGCAGGGCATTAAGACCTGTGCTCCTGACCAGTTCATCTCCCCCCGCCCCAGCTTTTCCAGGATGGTTGCTCTGTCTGGCTCTCCATAACATGCCAGCCTTGCCATAGCTGACAGATGCAGCACAAACCACTAACCTTAACTGCAAAAGAGCCCCTGCAAAGGTACTGCAGTCATGCCTCTTTAAAAGAGCCCCATCTCCTCACAGGCAGTGCAGTATGTTAACAAGAAGATCCTGGAGAGCAACCCAGCAGAGAGGGACCTCTTTGACATCCTGGTGCTGTCCAACAACAGCCCAGAGAGCGGCGTCCGCATCATCAACAGCGCCAAGCACTACGGTAAGGGGGACCCATCCCTGGCGGTGCCCGATTCCCCTGGCAGGCTGCAGAGCAGATCAGGGACCACAGTGGATCATCACTGGCAAACAGAGAGCCAGGGGATACAAGGGGAAGGGGAGAAGGGGTTCTCTTGGAGCCCAGCTCCCTTCAGCCATATCTTTCACAGCAAGAAGTCTGGCAGCATTTTGCAAGGCCTGGGCATGTTCAGGCAGATGCTGAAAATAAAAAAAAAGTTGTTTAAAAAAACTGCCCTAAATTCCAGAGTGCTGTCAGGAGGAATGCTCATTTAAGGGAGGAATGGAAGGAATATCCACCTGCACTCTGCAATTTCATAGGAGCAACAACAGGTCAAGAAGATGCAGCAAGAACACGTGCAGGTTCCCCACACGCCACTGGGAAATTCATTGCCCTCAGCTCTTGCAGCAAAGCACACTGAGACCTGGGGAGGGAGTGAGGGGCTGTGAGGAGGATGTTGCTCCATAAGACTTCACACATATCCCTTGTCCTGAAGGCCTGGAGATCTCCAAGTTCTGCTTTGTCAGTGACGAGGACTCCACACAGTACCTGAAGTCCCACAGCGTCAAGCTGTTCCTCTCAGCTGACAGGACAGATGTCTGCAACGCCCTCCGGAGAGGTGCGTCCCCCCTCCATCCCACGTCCCCAAACCCACCACGCTTTTTCCGAGCAGCTCAGTACCAAGAGACAACGCCAGAGCCTGTCATTTCACAGGGACAAGGGGTGAATGGCACATTGATTACAGTACAGTCCTGAACAGTTCAGTCTCCTCTTCTGTCCTTAGCAGTAGCCTGCAAACACACCAGGCTTGCTCAGATGCCCTCACAAGTCACTGAGTGCATTATGCATCACTCTGAAAACAGCTCTGCCATGGGCTCATCATTCCCTGCCTGACATTTAAGCCTTTCTAACCAAAAATGCAATTCCATTCATCAATGAGAGTTTATCAGTGATTCCCAGGACTTCGTGAGGATGCCACAGAAATTTTCTGTCTTGGTACATGCAGAGTTACTGTGTGTTCAGTGATAGATGTAAGCACATACCTGACCTCAATTGGAGGAAGTGCAGTCTCCCCAACTCCTCTAATGGGGTTAATCACCCTCTTATTAATTCACCTCGGTATGAGCACATCAGCTAGCCACCGTCCTTCAAGGTTGGGAGCAAGCCACCTGCAACCTGGACTTTCCTTCACAGCACATTCCAGGAACCTCCTTGAGAGAATCATTGCCCTGACAAGTGTCTCCCATCTGGGAGCCTGGGTCCACATATGAGGGTGGGCAGGGAGCAGCTTGTAGGAAGAGACTGTAATTAAGCCAATTACCACAATCAATGGAGATGCCAGCCCGTATTATTCACACCACAGAGTGCTAAATCTGGGCATTAAAGATTGAGGCTTGGCAGGGTGAGCAAGCACCAGGAGGAGGGCTGCTCATGCCTTGACAACCACCCACGATCTCTTACTACACTTCAGTATCTCTCCAGACCTTGATTTCTGATCAGCAGCACTTTCTTAGGGAAAAACACAGCCATGGGAAGGCTGGGCTGACTGCCCCAGAAAGCTCCCTGACCTGGAGGCCCTGGCATGGTGATGTGGGACAGGGCTGCAGCAGATGCGTGGGGAGCAGCTGACCATGCATGAGCTGCCCCAGGGAGGGGTGTCCCTCCTGACCCCACCTTGCTCTGCCTCACAGGGGTCTCAGCAGCGCTTGTCTTCCAGCAAGAGGTGCAGGCCCCCAGCACTCCACTGCGTGTGGTGTTTGACGGGGATGCCGTGCTCTTCTCTGACGAGACAGACCAGATCTTCCAGGAGCAGGGCCTGGAGGGGGCAGTGCAGTATGAGCAGGCGATGGAGGCTGTTCCCATAGGAGAGGTGAGCATGCCACCTCGCTTCCATGGGCACCCACAGGGTCTGACATCTCTCCTGCTAGGGCTTTGGCATGAACAGTCAAAAAAGCAGAAATCCTTACAGATTCCCTATGCATCCACTACTCAGTCCCTGGTGTGAGCCTGATCTGGAGTCTCATGGGAAATTGATCTGTTATCTCCTATAAATAAGCCCTAAATATCTAGGATTGCGGCTGATCCAACACCACCTTTTGTAGGCTGTGACCTCTTGTTGTCCAAGTCCCTGCAGGACTCAGACCCAGAGGCACTGCTTGCTGGGATGTACCTTGCTTGTTACTTAGGGATTAGGATGAACACCACAAGGCTCACCTTCCTCCCAGGGACCACAGTGCACAGCCCCAGTCCCAGCATTGCCTGGTCCTGCAGCCCACAGGCATTGTGTGCTCTGCAGAGCCCTGAGAAAGCCTGGGAGAGGAGCAAGTGGCTTGTACAGGCAGAGTAGGTGTTTGCTTATTTCCCATACACTCCCAACTGTCTTGCTGTGCTTCCAGGGTCCCCTGAAGGCTTTTGCCATGCACCTGGGGAAGATGCGTAAGAAGTTTGGCCAGGAAAAGTCCCCCATCCGCACGTACCTGGTGACAGCCCGCAGCGGCCGGGACATGGGCGTCCGAGCCATCAAGACGCTCCGGGAATGGGGTCTGCCCATCGACGAGGCTTTCTTCATGGACGGGGCTCCCAAGGGCCCCATCCTCGCCCAGATCCAGCCTCACATTTTCTTTGATGATGGGCTTCATAACATCCAAGGGGCCCAAAATGTGGGGGTACCCTCTGCCTGGGTCCCTTCCTGCTGCTGATGGGCTGCAGGCCAGCAGTTCTCCTCCCAGCAACACAGGGGACTGGGTCAGTTGGAGGCTAAACTTGTGGTGGAGAAGGAAAGATCTCCTAACGTGCAGCAAGCAAACCTCAGGGAAATGGGACAACAGCCTGGGCTCCCATGCAAAGCTTGATGCATATTTCTACTCCTGATAAGAGGTTCTCTACATCTTAGGATAAAGCCAAAAGACACAACTGCTCCAGGACAGGAGGCCACCTTTGCTGTGACACTGAGGACTACACCTACCTGCCATGTAGGACCTGGGGACTTTTCTCAAAGAAATTAGTGAAGCTAATGCCACACACACAAGCTGAAGGAAGCAAGAAAAAATGCTAGTTTTGGCTGTGCTCAGACAGTGTCCAAGATTGAGCAACACAGGAAGGACATCAGCCTGTTGAGCTGAGTCCAGAGGAGGCCGACCAAAATGATTAAAGGGATAGAGCACCTCTCCTGTGAGGAAGGGCTGAGAGAATTGGGATTGTTCAGCCTGGAAAAGAGAAGGCTTCAGGGTGACCTAATTGCAGCCTTCCAGGACCTTAAGGGAACCTACAGGAAATATAAAGAGGGACTATTTACAAGACCATGTAATGACAGGACTAGGGGGAATGACTTCGAACTGAACAAAGGCAGATTTAGATCAGATATTAGGAAGAAACTCTTTACTGTGATGGTGATGAAGCACTGAAATAGGTTGCCCAGGGAAGTTGTGGATGCCCCATCCCTGGGAGTGTTAAAGGTCAGGTTGTATGGAGCTCTGAGTAACCTGGTCTAGTGAAAGGTGTCCCTGCTCACACCAGGGAGGCTGAAACAGGATGATCTTTAAGATCTCTTCCAACCCAAACCATTCTACGATTCTATGATTGATTCCCAGGCTCTCTGCCTAAAGGGAGCCCTCAAGACCCTGCCTCACCAGACACACTTATCTTGGTTTCCTGAGGAGACTGATGTGCTAGTGAGTGCTTCAGGCAGCTCCAGCCAAACTCAGAAGAGGGAGAAAGACTTCAAAATTATAAAGGACCCGCAAACCTTTTAGAAATGGGCGAATGGGTTGAGGAAAGAAAGCCCAAGCTATTCATCCTCATAGAAGATATTATAGCACAAGACAGCTTTCCTTAGGCATGCATACTGCTCGCAGAGTGCTTTTAGGAGACAGACCTATAGGACACTCAGCTCCTGGAGCTGCAAGACAGGGACAAGGCTACAGCCTAGCACCGAGGTCCCACCAGGAGAGGGCACTGGAGACAGGCTGCCTGCAGCACAAGCCATGGAGGGGCCCGGGCTGCAGACCAGCGCTACGGGGACTGCGGTAGGACTGGGTGCTGTGGCCAACCTTAAATGGATGGAGGGCATGGGTGGAGGGGTGGGTGGAGGGCATGGGTGGGGGTCTCAGGAGCAGCAGCTGCCTGCATTTGGGGTGTGTGGGTGTGCTCTGTTCCCTGCCTGACATCACACCACACCCCAAACATGAATGCCTCTTCTCTGGCAGTTTGGACTCAATTTTCCTGGGGAACAAGGAACCTGCAAGGTTCACCTGCAGGTTTCTTTCCCCGGGGCTGGGTGTGCGTTGCCACTAGAGGCCACTATGCTGTCCGGGGATATGGTACCTCAAATCCCTGCCAGCTGTCCAGAAACGCCTCATAAAAAAAACACAAACTGGCTGCTCAGGCAGCAGCAAGATTAAGGATGAGGAGATAAAGATGATGATGGCTTAGTTTTTTTTTAATCTCAGTGTAATCGAAAAATAATTATTTTTAAAGGCTTCACAAGTGTTGCTCTCACCAAAGCTTTTTTCCCCCTCAATAAATAAATGAACAAGCATCCCAGTGTGAGTGCTTGTTCCTCATGCCTGTGTCTAGCAGTGTGGGAGGAAGGGTGGGATAACTCAGTGGTCCTTTACACACATTCATTTATTTATCAGGTGTTTGGCATGTTCATCAAAATGGCTTAAATACATGAGAAACCTTCAGTGGGCTTTGGATTAGTCCCCTGAATGTCATCTTGTATCTGTCTCCAAGCTCAGTCCTGCTACCTTGAGCATGGGACTCTGCACTTGCCTTAGCAAGGGCAGCTGCTGGCCCTGACATGCCACTGGCAGAGGTCCTGTCCCTGCTTTCGTGGCCACCGTGTGGGTCCAAACTCAGGGCTGCTAGGGCAGGGAGGGATGCCTGCACAGATTTGATAGGAAGCCACCTCCAAAGAAGCAAAGCCTGGTAGAGTCTTGGCACCAGCCGTCTGGCCCTTGGCTCTTTTGCTTAGTGCAGATGCTGAAATTAGATGTTTCAAGGTAGCAGCATCAACAACATCAGCCACTCATCATTCGCTAATAATGTTAAGCAGCCGTCAGCTGAGCAAACATTAATTACAGGATGCTCCAAACATGCTCAGTAAGCAGGTGCAGATATTCGTCCCACTTTCGTGCAGGTCAGATACCACCGGGCTCAGTGCAGTGATCCGAGCCCCCACGTCCAGCCCTGCCCACCACACACAGCCAGCTGCTTCCATGGCAACTGCTGCAGGGGACATGGACACAGTGCTGGAGGTGACGCTGCTCCTGGGCATCTTCCACCACCCTGACCTGTCGCATTTGCCCATGCCTGGACGGGGCCGGCAGGAGCTTGGTCACCGCCTTGGGTGAGAGGAAATTAGCTGAGTCAGGGGTGGTGGGGACAGGCCCACGTGAGCTGCTGCAGTGAGTGGGATGCTAAGGCAGGGGGAAAGCACTACATGCCTTCCTCCAGCACTGTCAGCACAGTGGGGCATGACAGGGCAAAATGTGCCCAAAATAGGAAAAAAAGGAAGGAAACTCGAGACTTGTGGGTTGCATCATATAGGGCCAAGTACAGCTGCTTCAGGCCATAGTTCAATCTTGTTGTATCAAAACTGCTCTTATTGCCCTGCTCCAATGATGTGCCATCAAAAATGCCCTCTGTCAAGGACTCCTGCAGCTTCATGCCCTGCTGCAAGGACAAACTTGCTGTTTCTGTCTTAGAGGCAGCTGTAATAAGTTCATTTATGCTTGGGATACTCCTCAAGTTTTGGCTTTCTGAGGCATCTTAAGCTCCCTCCTTCAAGGGATTGCTGATGTCTCAGGGTCTCATGTGCTGCTGCAGCTTGAAGAGGGTTTAGCTGCTGGGGCTGTTCATGGCATGCTTCTCTGATACCCATTTCAGATTTTGTTGGCCAGGGCAAGGCAGGAGCAGACCACACTGCCGTGTCACCACCACAGATAGGCTCCCTTTGAACCCTGCTGGGTTTCATACCTTTCCACTCTGGGAAAAGCAGTGCAAAGGGGGCTGTGAGAACCTGCACTTGATTCTGACCATTGCTTTCCAACAACCCCCCACAACCCCAGCCAAAGCTGCCTGGTGTCTGGGTTCCCCTCTGAGACACCCTCCTGGTCCAGAAAAGGAAGTGGGCCCCTACTCTTCTCAGCCACAGGCAGGCCAGCTGCCTCGTCTGCAGGGCCCAGTTCTGGCAGCGATGCCAAACAAGTGGCCCTTGTTTCAGGGTGGGGCGCGTGACCCCAGGGATCAGAGGCTGCAGCTGGTTGGCCCCAAGGAGTTGTGGGAGACCTTTGCCCAGGACCGTGCCCTTAATCCCTCCCTCACAGCACCAGTCAATTTAGGGTTGCAATGCTAAAAACAAAACAACTCAGTGCTAAGCAAGAGAAAGGATTTTATGAAATGGTGGTTCTGCAGGGAGGGAAGATTGGTGAGTATTTATCTGCTAATAGAGATCTGCAGTGGCAGTGTCCGAGCTGTTCAGCTTCATTGACTTCTGGCTGCAGAGGGAGAGGATGCTGGAGGCTGCAGGACGTGGGCGCAGCTGCAGTGTCTGCCAAGGATGCTCCCACACCTCCCTAACCTACAAGCACCTTTGGTCATGAGCACTGAGCAAGGCATCTTTACATTTTTGACCATAACCCTAACCCTAAGTCACCCTGGTAGCAGTGTACCTTGAGAAACACTCAGGAGTTCTCAGCCAGAGAGGCCGAGATGCCATGTCCCACACTGCAAAAAATTATTAATGGGCTGTTCTGAATACAGAAGGTCAGAGAGAGGGTGTGCAAAGCCACAGACTGTATTTGCCGACAAACAGATCTTAAAACTGGTTTCAAGATCTTAACCCCAGGCAGTCACACTGAAAATAGTGGCTGTAGTAGCAAGTAAAGATGGAGCTTAGCAGAAAGGTGATAATAAATTAGAATTCAGAGCCTCTGTAGAAATATTGACACAGCAGAAACTGCCCCAGGAGGTCCAGACTGACTCACCAAATCACCAGTGAGAGCTGGTTGCTCCCATTTCAAGAAAACACATTGCAACTTTTAAGCTGATCCTTGGGTTGCAATGGGGTGTTGACCCTCATCTTTCTGAGCCCACACTCCTCTCAGGATCAGAAGTGTCAATTGCTCCAGTGTTTTGTTCCGTGGAAGAGACATGATTGTATAAATGATGGTCGTCATACGGCAGCTTCTGCTGGAAACTCAAGGAAATAATTAAATGACATCTATTGCTGGCAAAGGAAATTAAATGCGTGCTTGGACATGGCTGGAGGCATTTCTCTGCATCATGATGGAAACCCCACCAGCATGCCAATACCCCCCATCCCAAGCCAGGCTTAGATGGGGTACAGAAGCAGGAGTTGCTCAGGGTGGTGACAAGGTGAGTTGGGTCCCTGTGTTCCACATCACATCCTGGCGTGGGTGGGGATGAATCAATACCATCAGTGCCACTTATCACCCCATCCCGTCACCTGCAGGTCACGCTGCCTCTGCCAGGGTCTGCCAGGATTGTTGTTGCCCATCCCTGGCAATTTCAGCCTGCTGCAAAATAACCCAGGTGAGGCAAACAACGTGAGATCCCTGCCCTGAGGAGCAGACAGAGCCAGCAGCCAGGGAGAGGCAGGTCCCCCTCCTCCCCAAGGTGGGTGCCAGGTGTGTCACTAGCCATGGGGGAGGATGGGCCAGGGGATGACAAAGAACATCCAATGTCGAGCAGGGTCAGGAACGGGCAGGTGGTGTGGGGGTGGCAAGGATTTGGGCAGGGCCATGAAATGCGTGGGACACAGGGACAGGCGATGTCAAGCTTGGCAGCAGCCCACTAAAACAAGGTAGTGTGTAAGTAAACCCTAGTGAAGACACCAGAGCAGCTCAGAATCTTAAAGATCATAAGTATATTTCACTTATGAAATCCTGTCTGGGTTTTGTTTTTAAATAGCTAGGAAAAAGATGGACGAGCAAGATGTGATGAAAACACTCTACAATTGAATGCTGCTGCAAATGGCCCTAATGAAGATGGAGCCATGCTCAGGGCTCCTGCCTGTTATGACATCCAGTTGTGTCACACGGCCACCAGTGAGCCACCCTCACCCGCCGGCAGGATCACGGTTTGCAGCGTGAGGGACACCAAGGGAAAAAATATCACCCAGCCTTGGCCTTTTGCAACTCCACTTAGCATTTCCCCAAAGTCACTGCAGCCCCTGATGGCAGCCAGAACATGTTTAAACAGGCAGCTGGCCAGCTGTGTGTCCAAACCAGCCCCAGCCAGCTGGCATGAATGGACTGGGGATTGCCACTACCCATGATCCCAAGGACATCTTCCTCAGTGCCCACAGCACTGGGACACAATGGCCAGGGCCTGCATGAGTCACTTTGTTGTGCTCAGTGCAACCCCTCCTCTGCTCCCAGGTTTCCCACCACCCAGAGCTGCTACTAAAACAACTTTTAGTCTTGCTTTTGTGGGTGTTACCCTGAAAAAGGGTGTAGTTTGAGATGTGCCATGCCACTGCAAAACGCACCCTCACCTTGTAAATTGTACATCAGTTTAGGAAACCGTGTAGGGAGTGGGCGAAGTCCTGGCACCGTGCCGGGAAAAAGTTACTACTGCTTCAGTCAGGATCTCAGGGATGGTGAATCAGGCTCCGCTAACGAGCTGCATCCAGCACCCTCACACCGGCACCAGTGGAGGCAGGCTGTTTGAAACCAGACTTGCCCAGGCTTGTGTATCCGTAGGCTCTCAGATGGAGAATGGTTTTCTTTTCTTTTAGCAACAAGTTTCAAAATCAGAAATGCATTTTCTTGAATTTGAAGATGCCCTCTAAAACTCCCATCCACAGCTAAGCAAGAAAACAATCTGCATCTCTGAGCTGAAGCTTTCCTTGCCTCATAGGTCATTGCAGTTCACAACATTGGTGCTGCTGTGATAAATAAATTTGGGGAAAAAAACACTGAGGAAAGGGTGAAAGCAACACAAAGCCATGTGTGAGGACAAAGAAACCACTGTAGCAACCCTGGCAGAAGTCTGCCAAACTACAAAAGGGAGACCTGCTAGAGCCCCCCAAAAATAAGGCATTTGAAATTGAACATGTGCCAGTGTGCTCTGGTGGAAAACTAGGAAACCAGTGGCATCCTGGCCTGTATCGAAAATAGTGTGGCCAGCAGGGCTAGGGCAGTGATTGTTCCTCTGCACTGGGTGCTCGTGAGGTTGCACCTCAAGCCCTGCGTCCAGTCCTGGGCCCCTCACTACAGGAAAGTCATTGAGGTGCTGAAGCCTGTCCAGAGAAGGGCAACAGAGCTGGGGAAGGGTCTGGAGCACAAGTCCTATGAGGAGAGGCTGAGGGAGCTGGGGATGTTTAGCCTGGAGAAAAGGAGGCTCAGGAGAGACCTCATCACTCTCTACAACTGCCTGAAAGGGGACTGCAGTGAGGTGGGGGCTTGTTTTCCCAGGTAACAGATGACAGGATGAGAGAAAATGGCCTCAAGTTGTGCCAGAGGAGCTTTAGACTGGATATTGGAAAAATTCATTCTCTGAAATGGGTATCAGGCATTGGAACAGACTGGCCAGGAAAATGGTGGAATCACCATTGCCGAAGGCATTTAAAAGCCATGCAAATGTGGCACTTAGGGACATGGTTTAGTGGTGGACTTGGCAGTACTGGGTTAATGGTTGGACTCAATGATCTTGCAGGTCTTTTCCAACCTAAAGGATTCTATGTTTATAAACTAAGCTTCATCAGGTCCCTGCCTGTGGGGCAAAGGGCAGATGGGACAGCCAGGTGTCACTTGCAGAGAAGACCCCAATCTCCCAGAGCTGGGGTGCTCTTCCCAATTGAGGCTATTGGAGCTGAGTCATTTGACCCCACCTTGGGAATCCTCTCAAGCAGGCACCAAGGTTGTGAAAGCATGGCTGGGCCCCAGGGGCGTGTCACCCCACACCCACAGCTGTGGCTGCAGGGGAAGATGCTCTGGTTCACCCCTTGGAGCCACAGGGGATGCAAGGGGCTAGGGAGACAGAGCAGCAAGGAAAGGGGTTCATCCACTGTGACAAAATAAGAGTGAGGAGGGATAGATCCCTCCACTGGGTCTCATGCGTTCTCTAGATACCTCAGCCATGGCACTCCCTGTTTGCTCCACAAACAAGGAAAAATGTGTAAAAAACCCTAAGCCCAGGCTCGTGTTACTCTATCTTTTTAAGATAATATGGTGAAACTCTCACAATCCCAGCCTATAAATACCCAGACGTGCTCCCAGCTCCTGGTTAAACATACCCACTGTACCTCTCAAGGCTTTAACATCAGGGCAAACATTCCACAAAGGTGCTGAGGGAGCCTGAATGCAGAAATTCTGTCTCCTTGCTGGAGCCACTGGCCCTCCAGCATGCAGGCACTTCAGTGTCAGCTCCAAAACTACTGGTGCTAAGAGACAGAGACAGATTAAAAACTTGGGGATAAAACCCCCAGTCCTGTCCCATCCTGCAAGCACCCAGGAGAGGATCACTATTGTAACATTCCCTGACACAGCCCCATTCTCCCTTTTTTCCCAATAAACTATTGGAAACATGGGACATGTAAGTCACTTAAACCAGCTCTAAAAGCAGTGACACTCTTGCACTGGTGTGAGACCAGTCCCAGATGGGGACACAAGCTTTGCTACCATGAAGCTCAAGAAAAGGCTCATTCATAAGAGCAAAGCTTGCCTTTAATCTCTTGGAATCAAAAAACCAGACACAGCCTGGGTCCAGAGTTCTTTACTTTGCTGTACGATGGTACGTGACTAGTAGGGCATGCTGTACTCACCAGCCCATCCCTGCACACTGGAGCCCACTCCGTAGCCACGGGATCCTAGCAGAGACTGGCCAGACTGGAAACGCTCGAGGAGGAGCTACCATAGGTGCCTCAGCCTGGGGGCCAAGGTGCAGGTTGCCTGGCCAGCTACAGTTTCCCAGCCACTTCAAAGAGAAGGGAGGAGGACTGGCACTTCACTTGCTCTGCCACAGGCTCCAGGAAAGCCCACAAGGGACATAGGGTAGGTCTGGGCCTGGTGCTAGGATTGTCCTTTTTGTCTGCAAAGCACATTTGTAAAGGGTTTTAGAGTCCATCAGGAGAGTGGGTTTGCTTGGATGGGGCCATGGTTGGGCTAGCTTATGTCTGACCCACTCCTGCCCACGAGCATCCAGGGGGACGAGAGGAGGAGACCCGTGAGCTGGAGCCCGCAGCAGCAGCAGCGATGCCTTGGGGTCAGGCTACCAGTGCTGCAGACCCGCTATGCCTTGGCCCCGTGCCTGAATGAGCCACACAGGATTCTGCTGAGTCACCCAGTGCCTCGGGGCTGGGAGGGCAACGGGTTTTGCTGACTCATGGTCAGTGGCACTCAGCTTGACCACAAACCCGCAGGGGCAGGAGGGAAGCAGGTGCTGACCAAAATAACGGGACCCACCAGGTTCAACCAATGCTTCCAGCAATCGCTCCAGAAAACCTCATCCCAATGGTAGCTCTGTCCCACAAGCAGGCGGCAGGTTTCCTGAAGCCCATCAGCTTGACCAAGATGTGGCAATTGGGAGAGCTCATGGAACAAGATACAGCTTAGGGCAGAAATGCTCTCTAAAAATACTCGGGATGGATCAGGGTTGGGGGGGTAGCATGCATGGACTCAGGGCAGCAGGATCCTGTGTGAGGCCATGAGAGGATGGAAGAGGCTTAGGGACAGAGTGTGGGAAGGAGATGGTGCAAGTGAGGTGACATGACCCAGCAATTTTACAGAAGCTGCATGAACACGAATGTGACGAGAGAGAGACAGGAACCTCATCGCAAAGCTAGGGGTCCCCCACTCCGGCAGTGCCCAGCTCATCGCACAGGCTGCTACTTTCCCATCCCCACAATTAAGCACCAGCAGGTGCAGAAAACAAGCCTCCCCAGTTCTCAGGACTTGGAAGAAAAAATGTCTGTAAATCCGATTTAATTTTTATTGTTTTTCCAGCAGATCTCATGGCTTTGTAGGAGCTCTGTCGGGGCAAAGAGGGCAGAGATTAGCTGTGGCCTCCTGAGCTGGTGGGGTGACACTGCTGAACCCTGTTATGACACTCCGGTGGTGGTGAAGAGCCCATCCCGCTACTCCTCGATGCTCCGTCTGCATTTTGAAGAAGGGGCAGACCTCAGGGACTGCTCGTGGCCGGTGCCCCCCCCGGGCTCTGCCCTGCACCAGCATCGTTCTCGGTGGCTGCAGGTGGCACAGTACCCACCACAGTGCATTTCGAGGGGTGGCAGATATGGCTTGACATCCCCGCCCGGCCCCCCGCCGCGCTTCCCAAAAAAGCTGTGGCCTAGGATATGCCCATCTTCCCCAGAAACACCCAGCTCGGAGGGATTAGAGGGATGACTCCCCCAAACCGGAGGTGTCCTGAGACCAGGGAGAAACGCGGGGCTGGGTGGCTGCCAGGGCCCCCTGGGCGGGGCTGCACAATGAAACCCCCGTGGTGACAGCGGGCGGGTGGCAGAGGTCCGTGAGCAGCCGAGCCCTGCGAGGAGCTCGGGGTCTGCTGCCTGGGGCTGTGCATGTGTTCTGTGTCCCCTCTACTCCACTCCACTCCCCTGGGAGAAAAAACGCCACATAACCTGGGAAGAACCAAAAAAAAAAAAAA
>VWZV01005944.1:742042-762458 GCA_013397155.1 Irena cyanogastra
AAAAAAAAAAAAAAAAAAAAAAAAAACCAGCAGAAAGAAGTTAAAGGCAGTCCAGAAGGAGCACGCGCGGCCGTTCAGGCATCTCGTGACTGACTTCACGGTGTTTATTCCCCTTTCCCGGGGGCTGAGTCACGGACCGAGGCGCCGGGGGTCAGTCCAGGGGGAGCCGTGAGGCGGCGCCCCCGTTCCCGCGCCCGCTCCCCGCCCCGGCCCGCCCTCACGTGACGCCGCCGGTTGCAATTTTAGACCGTCAGCTGACTCCAGAAATCCGTGGAGAGGGGCCGCTCTGCCTACAAAAACAGGGACGGAAAGCGGGAGCGGTGTCGCGGCCTCTCAGCGTCGGGCCCTCCAGCCTCTGACCCCTCGCCACCGCCGCCAGCAGCGCCATCGCCGCCATGGGGCCCCGCGGCCTCCTCTTGCTGCTCGCCCTGGCCGGGTCCTGCGCCGCCCTCATCAGGTGAGAGGAGGGGGTTCTTCAGGGGCTGCTGAGCCCCCCGGGTTGGGGGGACATGGGCAAAACACCCCTGGTGCTGCTGCAGTGGTGGCCTCCGAGCTCTTCTCATTGCCCTCCACAGGGGGTGGGTCCCCCTCCATCAAAGCAAGGAGGGGAAGGTTCGGAACATCCCCCCCATCCCTGCGCATGGAGGGGCCTCGTCCCCAGCTTCCCGTACACCCGGTGACCTCTGAAAGCCCTCTGGCCTTCCCCCCCATCCTCTGGCTTTGAGAAAAACAATGAACGCCGCACGGCGAGGGGGATCTAGCATAGGGTGCTGGCAGGAGCCCAAACCTCACCCTGTTTGAGTGGAGCCCTGCTGCCAGCCTTCCCTAGGTATCCCTCCCCTACACATCCCTTTTAACAGATGTGTGTTTGCCGTCCCCACACAGGATCCCCCTGACCAAGTTCCCTTCCATGCGGCGGATCCTGAGAGAGGCAGGCAGTGAGATCCCAGATATGAATGCCATCACCCAGGGCATCAAGTACAAGCTGGGCTTTGCCGAGGAGGGTAAGCCCACTCCGGAAATTTTGAAGAACTACATGGATGTAAGTAACAACCCCCCTGTAGACCATCCCCTGCACTGCAGCAGACCCCAGCACAATGTTGGGCAAGTGGCTGTCACTTGTAGGGGTACCCATCCCAGGGGATGGTGAGACGTGCCAGCCTCCCACCAGCCAGGAAGGCAAAGGAGGGAGAGATGTTGATCCTGTAGGACAGATTCATGCACCCCCATGGCTTAGTGAATGGGTACCAAAAGATGCTTCCCATCATTACTAAACTAAAAATACTAATAGTAGTAAATAGCAAGAACAAACAACCCACTGCCACCCAAGCAGGGGCTTTTCAGTTTGTGACCTATTTCTTTTCCCGTTTGTCACTAATTAACAATCATAAATCGGGGCCTGCTCACTTACAATCCTTCCTAGCATGTTCTGGCCTTTTGGACTCTTACTTCTGGCAAGTCAGGGGCATAAAAATCATGCTCCACTCCTTGAGGTGTTGGGCCATAAATGAGTGAGCATAGGATATTGGAAGAAGACTCAGATTGGATACTAGCTTACTATGGGACTGGGGATGCAAGACCCTTCCTCTCACTGTCTTTCATCTTCTGCACTGCCCAAGAAAAAGCCACCCTTTATCTCCACTCACTTCTCAGTAACTTAGGAAGCAAAGCCACCAGGGTGGTGGTGGAAAGAGAAGCCAGATAAAGGACATGAAGTTTGCCCTTGCCCTGCTGCCAGACACGTGTGGGGTTTACTATTTCAGGGTTCCTTACCGGGCAGTGTAGAATATGAGCGTTAGCTGGCAGAATAAAACTGGGCCCAGATATTTAGGCATTAATTCAGCATATGTTTCCCCTGCTGCCCTTCCCCAGGGACTCTTGTCACTCAGCCAGTGCTGTCCTATCCTGGGAAGGGCCACCGGTGTTTCAGTTGGCAGTGTTGAAAGCCAGGCCTAGTGGTTTTGTCACAGTGCTGTCTCTTGCAGCCAGAGCTCAGACTGCCACTCAGGACACTGTTTTCCCTTGTCACGGGGCACCAACCCAACCTGTGGTGGCAGATAAGGGACCACTGGGTCCCTCCCAGCCTGGCTGAAAATACTTTTGCTGCCAAATGATTCGTGAGACAACCCCCACTAGTCTGCCTCATATGCTTCCTGCCCTGGGACCCTTCATGGGTCTATGTATGTGACGAACGGAGCCCCTGTACCGGGGGTTAATTTTCAAGCCCCAGCAATAATTACAGAACCACTGGAAGCTAGTGCTGCCTCCCCATTATGGCTAATTGCAATGTTGCAATGGATTGTTAATTACTTAGTGAGCAAGCCTTGCAAACTGAGCACACAGGAGGTGAACAGCTTTGGTAATCCTGTTTTCTTCCTTTCCCCCCCTTAATTAAGTACACGAGGGGTTGGAAAGGCTATTGGCTGACATCCCTAGGCTAGCAGCCTTCTCTCCATAATCCTGAACCAGCTGCTCACCAGGTAGGACACAGCTCCTTGCCTGTTTGGGAGGGCTGGGGAAAAATGAGTCCATGTAGTATCTGACTAGCATTCTCCATTCATCCTCTCCTCTGTGGAGAGAGGAATACTTTGCCAACAGCTCAGCCATTCAGGTTTCTTCCAGTCCCAGCAGAAATGTAGTCTCAGAGCAAGGGCATATACATCAGATACTTGTGCTGCAGGGACTTCTCCCAGTCTTTCACCCTGGAGGCCTAAATCAATCTCTGGTGGTGCTGCTCATGCTCTTTGTTCCCACCACTCCTCCAGTCTTCCAGCTCTGGAGACTAAGCATTTGTTTATTCCCCCCATTCTTGGAGCTCACCAGCAAGCACCAAAACCCCCAGCAGCTGTACCTCCACCTGCAGTGGGCAGTGCTGCTGCTCGCTGCAACCCACAGTTTCTCTGCAAACCCACGAGCAAAGCAGCTTCCCAGCCAGTTTCAGCTTTTCAATAACGCAGGTGTTTTGCTTGGCTTCCTTCCAACGTTTTTTCTCATCCTTGTAGTGAACTGCATGCTAGCCTGCAGACCTTCCCCCTTCTCTTCTTCCCTGTCTCCCTGCCCCAAATGTCCTCCCCCGCACACACCCATCCCACTTGTCCTCGATTTATCCTTTTCACACCCGATGTAATGAGTTGTGAACGCTGAAGGGGAACCTCCCTTCCAGAGGACAAAGGCTGGGAACCCATCAGTGCCAAAACCAAGAGAAGGGCAATGTCTAGATAAGAAGCTGATCCTCTATTCAACCCTAAGAGATTTTTTGATCTTTAATCCCTGCTTTTAGCCAGCTGCCTCTGCTCACGGCTCCATTCTTCTGCTTTGCAGGCCCAGTATTTCGGTGTGATTGGTATCGGAACACCCCCCCAGAATTTCACTGTGATCTTTGACACTGGCTCCTCCAACCTCTGGGTGCCATCTGTGCACTGTTCCTTGTTGGACGTCGCCTGCAGTAAGTGTCACAGGTGCCAGAAACTGCTAAACAGCTTCTCCTTCCGTGCAAAATGCAGAGCCTGGCATTGCAAGAAGAAAAACTGAGGCAGCAGCATGAAAGGACTGTGCCAGAGGCTGATGGGCTTTTTAGGGTCAGAGCTGGAAATACAATCCCACCTTCCTGCATCCATCCTTCATTAGTCCTTTCCTAGTTTTTTTTCTTTTCCAAGTAACCTCCATACGGGACGAAATCTTCTCCCAACAGCTTCAGCCCTACAGCAGGGGAGCAGCATCATTGGCTGTGATGTTTCTCCCCAAATTATAGACCAATGCTGCTGTTACCCATTGCGCAAGGCTGACTTTTTTTAAGTCAGCCTCTTGCCAGATCTGATACAAACTGTCCTAGTTTCTGGTTTATTGCTGCACAGAGCATGTGTGTGCATGTTTATGGAGTTACAATTAACGAGAGCCAGGTAGGCACAATGAAATGAGAATGTCTTAGGGACTACAAGTTTGTTTTTTATTCTGTGGCATTCCTATGCAATAAACTTCTACAGCTGAAGATGTCAAACCTGGCTATGGCAAAATGCCATTTAAAAGCCACTGGTTGTGCGACTTTAGCACAGGAGAAACCTGTGAAGTCAACAAATGCAACCATGAAAGGAATTCCACAGTGCTCATTGGGAGTAGAGTGGAAATTTGGACTTCTTGTAGACAAACTTTCTCTTTGCATATGTGAAACGAGATCTAGGACGCTGACAGGATGGCGAGGTCCAGACCTGGTATGCCTGGGGGTTCCTGATTTGTAGCAGAGAGATGGTTTCTCAAGGCAGTGCCTTGGGAGGTGCTGGGACCAAAGGGCTTGTTTTATGAATATACAAGGAGCTTAACCTCCTGCCAGACTGGAATCCAAACTGGGACCAGACAGCCTAGCTGGGAAACTTCTTGTGTAGCACTGTCACTTTGTATAGGGCTTGGCTGGTTCACCCTCAGCTGCTGTCTGCACCACTCAGCAACTAGCCATGGGACTGCAGTGGCCAGCTCGTGACTCAGGGGAAGTCTGGGGAAGAAGAATCTGCCTGCCCATAAAACCAGGGATATCCTACAACTCCCAACCCAGCCAAGGGGAAAAGCAGCTTAGACTAGGGGAAAGCTCTTCTTGTCTGCAAATAAAATAATATTTTGAATTCTTTCTGTACTAAAAACAATGTATGAAAAATTTCCAGCTACTCCTAGTAAAAGAAACAGATAAATCCATGAGGTGAAAACGTTCCTGCCCAGAGCACACTATATTTAAAGCCACCCTGGTTCTCCTTGGTGTGTGGAGGGATACATTTTGCTCTGCTGACTAACATACCACACCAGCCACATAACCTCTAGGCTTTTAATACCCAGTGGCCAAATCGGATTTAACAGCCTGAATTGGATCTGCCCACTTAATTCCCCAGACACTAGAAATGCTTTGTTAAGCAATCTGGGCTTGGCAAACCCTGGGTTCAGGCCCACCTTCACGTCGTTGAGTGTATATTTGTCCAGATAAGCTGGATGGTGTGGGGTTAGGTGTTGGGGAACCGTAGGTATAAAGGAGCACTAATGCTGTGTGTCCCCTTGTGTCCGCTTTCCCAACTGCAGTACTGCACCGCAAGTACGACTCCTCTAAATCCACCACCTATGTGAAGAACGGCACCAAGTTTGCCATCCAGTACGGGACAGGGAGCCTTTCTGGGTTCCTCAGCGAAGACGTAGTCACGGTGAGTTACGACTGCTCCTGCCCTGTGCTGCCCCACAGTGCTTTTAGTAGAGTGCTCAGAGCTGTTAGATTTCAATGGATGTCCTTTCTAGAGTGTCCTACTCATACAGAACATCCTTCAGTGCTGTATTTCCAAGTCCTTCGAAATGACATGGTAATGATGACTGTTAATGTAACAATAACCATGGCAGGCTGAGAAGGGAGAAGGTATTAATCTGCAGGTCAGCAGGCTGGGAGTGAGGGCTGCTCATATGGTGCCCCTGTAAACATGATCTCTGGCCATCCCTCCAACCCTTTTCCTGGTGACCCCAAAAACTTACCAGCCCAAGCACATGCCAACACCACTGCACAGGCTGCTGGTGGTGCCCAGTTTGTTCTTGGCCAATATCCACACATTAGTGGATGCCGACATGGGCAGCTGCCCAAACATAGACCAGAAAAGGTCTCTTTACTGCCCCATCCTGGTCTCACGTCAAGAACTGGTGCTTATGCTTGTTAAGGCTGGGTAACACCTTGGGGAGAGGTTTTCCACCAGTGTTCAGGGTGCAGCTTGAGTTAGCTGGGTGGTGGTTGCTTCACAGTTTGCTTTTCGGCAAGCAAAGCCTGAGCTTTCTGTCCTGTGAAGGGCGAGTGCCTTTCATGACTTCCTCCCAGGTACAGATGCTTGGGAGAGTTTGCCAGCTGCCAAACATCGGGGGTGCATGTGCTCTCAGATTACTTGCTCTCCTGGCAGGGATAAGAGCATATGTTTGCTTTGCAGGGGGGTAGAAACAAAGCAAAAGTTTTGAATAAGCACATAAATCTGGGGATTTGGAGGTATCTGTTTAGGTTCAGCTGAAAAGTATTGGCTTACCAATTTCATCAGAATCAAAAAGTATCCAGGAGAAGCTTAAAGTGTGTGACTCTTGCAAGATGCACTCTTTAGCCCATCTTTACAGCATGAAGATTTCAGGCTAGCCTGGAAGCATCAGCTATTGCTTCTGTGCTGCAGCCAAAGATGCAGTAAGGCAAACAGCAAACTTCATTGTCCTTAGAAAGTGTGGGCTTAATGCAAGGGCTGAAATGAGTCAGAAAGAAGATTGCCATTTTTTCTCTTTTTTTGGTTTGTAATTGTCCACCCTAGTGCCTGTTTGCTGATTAGCTCTCTACTTCCTAGCAGCTCAGAGGAAAGATTTTGTGCCTCAGTTTGTTCAGAAGTGGGGATGGCTCTTGTCAGACAGCACAGCTTGTAGCATTTGGTTTCTGTCTGCACAGAAGCAAGAGAAACCTCTTGCATGGAGCTGAGCAGTGTCCCACTTGCAGTAGGCAGAAGCAGGGGTGACTCTGAGGGTCAGGGACCTTCAGCTTGGACACCAGGATGCATCCTCTGATGCACAACATGTTGTAGGCAAGATCCCAGTCAGGTATAGTCTTGAAAGAAAGACATAACCTTCAGGATGACCCTCTTGGCTCCAGCCATTCTGGAAGCAGAGACAGCAACTTCTGGTAGCACTGACATCTGACCAAAAGATGTTTGTTGGCAGGTAGTCCAGAGTCCCTCAGCCCTAATGTTTTTGTTAGAGGATGATGAGCTCATGTCAAACATCCTCTCTCGTTCTGTGGAGGAGCGATGCTGTAGCGCTGCACTCCGCAGTGCTGCTTTCTCTCCAAAGAGCAGCAGGTTCAGCCAGCCCTCTGCTGCTCAGACATCTCATCTCTTTATCACAGCCCAACCTTGGGATGTCCTTCAAGGACAGCAGAAGAAACTTAGCTGGCCACGGGGCACAAAGTCTCTCCCATGACTGCAGTACAGATGCAGTGCACAGGAGATCACTTTCCCTGCCTCTCCCTTGTGCCTCTACATCCCAAGCCCTGGTGTGAAGCTGTGCCATAGAGGCCCGCACCTCTTGGTCTGCCTTTGCCATCCAGTGCTTAACTGCTGGCCTGAGGCCACTAACAAGGAGGCCAGGCAAACTATGGAGTGCTGATGCCCATCTGCAAAGTGCTGTAGGGTGGCCACCACACGGCCATCCACTGGTCATGATTTTTGGTTGCTCAGTGTTGGGGCAAGAGCCAGCCAAGAGACAGAGACAAAGGATCTGTGACCTGGGAGGAGCACTCTGCTGAAGATGGTCTTGGGTTTCAGCCCTGCTGAGGACCAAATGGAGGCAGGGTCTGCTCAGAATCCATGACTGGGCAGAAATCTGCCTCCCCCTTGGGATATGCAAACAGAGCAATATTCAAACAAACCTGACACTCAGTATTATCAGTCTGTTGCATTTTACTTTTTTTTAAGTAGAAGCTTCATTGAACTTTCTGAGCTGCTGAGGACCAGCGATGCCAGGGGGTGGCTTTTGTAAACCTGGAGTGTATAAGTGGGGCAGACACTGGCAAGCGGATGCGTTGCCGTGCACGCTTTCCCCCCACATCCTGCCCTGTGGCTTTTAGCTTTCGCAAGGCTCAATTGCCCTTTCCTAGTGCAGTCCTCCAATACCATTAAAGGCAGCACTGCTGTCCCAGCCTTGCACTGTCTAACCCTGGGGGGATATTAGTAATTTACAGGAATCGTTATCTGCCATCAGGTAGGAGAGGCCAGCTTGTCAGTCCAGCCTGGCTCACTACAGGGCTGCAGGCTGAGAGGCTGAAATTGTCCTAGTGTGGATGCTAAAATTGCCTGTGGTCAGCCAGAAGCTCACAAGCCTCCTGAACTACTAGAGCCAGAAGCCAGCAGATGCATCCTGCTCCCCATCAGCAGAGCTATCCTCCTTTCTCTGATCATCTTCTTTCTGGGGATCTGCCCTTGGAAGGCGTTTCAGCTTTCCACTGGGAAGTGCTAGTCCTTCTCATGGCTGACAGGGGAGGTGACCTTTGAATTCGCAGTACTCTGCTTGCTATTTTTGTGCTTCAGGCTCAACCTCAGTTTCTTGGCTGGGTCTTCTCCCCTTTCATGAAAGGTCTCTGCAGGCTGGTGGCTCTTCCAAGAGATTCAGCAATATCCCGGGGACGTTTCTTATGTAGGGGAGATCACAGGGGTTGTGGGCAGAGGTGAGATGGATCTGTGCTCCCAACGGGTGCAGCACCCAAGGAAGTAGGATACACAGATGACTCAGAAGATGTCCAGAGTAGGGAAGAGGATTAAAGGCACAGCACAAGAATTTTTCAGACAGGGAGGAAATGACAAAGTAGGTGATAGGGGAGGAGGTGCAAGAGGGACTGTGCAGCCCCTCCTCTGTGCAAAGAGAAGAGGCTGCAGAACAACAAGGTCAGCAAAAGGCTAAAGGGATTCTCCTGCGCTTAGAAGTATGCTGTGCTTTGCAGGGACTCAAGAGGTTCCACTGAGCCAGAGTTGCCAGTCTCTTTCCATGACAAGAGTGGCACCAGGGTATCTGGTTTCTGCAGCTGCCTACAAGTGCAATGGTGAAAGCAGGCAGGAGTGTGGCAGCACACTGAGACACGTGCTACAGCCTGTGTTCAGTGAGTTTCCATTATCACCCAGGTCTCCTGAGTCAGTTTTCTTTACAATCTGCTTTTCCCTTCCCTCCCCATCTCCCCACAGTTTGGTGACTTGAAAATCGTGAATCAGGTGTTCGGGGAGGCCACAAAGCAGCCAGGCGTGACGTTCATCGCTGCCAAGTTTGATGGCATCCTGGGCCTGGCATACCGAAGGATCTCTGTGCAGAACACCGAGCCTTTCTTCGATAACATCATGAAACAGAAGCTGGTTGACAAAAATATGTTCTCTTTCTACCTAAACAGGTAGTGTTGGGTTTGGTGGCACACCTCTGGTTATGAGGGCAAGCCCAGTGGGCTTTTCTCTGTTTCCTAGTAGCACCTCTTGTCATCTGCTGTTTTACACCCTGGACAGCACTTCCCAGTTGGGAAAGTCACAGCAAGTTCTGCTTGCAGGAGCAGTCAGGCCAAAATCTCTTATGTTTGCTGCTCTGAAGTAAGGAGAAGAGAAGTAGAAATGCAGTTCTTTTACTGATAAAAAGCTGGGTGGATCTGTGACCAGATTTCTTAACCAATGAATAGACAGAGCATGTTTCCAGAGGAAAGAGAAATGAAAATAAACAGGGCTGTGATAATGAAATTGATGTTAGTGCAGTCCCCTTTAGAGAGGTAAACAGCCCCAGTCTGCTGCCAAAATCCATAAGCCATGTGGTCGCCACCATGTCACCTCTCCAGCAAGGGTGCCCCCCATCAGTCATCACTGATAAGGGGGCTGATGCTCTCTCAACTCTGGGAAATGCTCCTCTGCAGCTGCCAGCACTTTCCCACCCACTGCTGCTCCCCGCAGGACACCCCATCACTTTTCTGGCACCACAGCAGTGACTCTGAACTACTTCAGCCCAAAAGGTAGCACACCAAGACCGGGTAGGGCAGAGAGGGCTGCTGCTGGCCATTCAAGCACCAGCCCTCCCCCATCACCGTATTTCTTCCCATCTGCTCAGCAGTGGGCTCTTATCTGATGGTAGCCTTGAGGATTCACTCCAAGGCTGCTGGTTGGCAGAGTTGAGTGCAGATAACCTAAGCCAGCGTCAGCTGTGTCCAGCCCTGCACAGGCACTTTTTACAAGCTGATTTAGGAAGTCCTGTGTCAGTGCTTAGTTCCCCTTTGCCATCCCGCTTCCCTGCTTTGAGTTTCTTCAGGTTTCTGTGAGAAAGTACCAGGTGGAAAACTGCAGGATGCTTTGGCTGGGCCAGAATACTCCCTTTTCCCTATCCCAGCCTAATCTCACGCTATCTGTCCTTATCTTGACATAACATAGCATGACATAAGTTATCTGTCTCCAGTACTGTTAATGCTGTGCTTCACCTCCAAGCACCCCAGCAGGTATTTTGGGAGGCACTTGAAGCAGGTTGTTCTCTCCCTGCCCTTGGTGTTCACCGGTTTGGGTATTGTTTTTCAGAGATCCCTCTGGTGTCCCTGGCGGTGAGCTGGTCCTGGGAGGGACCGACCCCAAGTATTACAAGGGCGAGTTCAGCTGGTATAATGTGACACGCAAGGCCTACTGGCAGATCCACATGGACTCGTAAGTTCCCCATCCACCTGACTACATGTGTGGGGTTACATGTGCAGACAGCACATGCCTGAGGCTTCGCTGAGACCCTCCTCAAAAAGGAATCATCCCTCCAACACATCCACACCAAAAAAAGCAGATTAAATCCCACCCTAGGGCTGGGTTGTTTGTCACTGGAAGGAGACAAAAGGCAGAAGCCATAAGGAGATGTTCTGCAAAATCCTTTCCTCGTGTTTATGGCTTGGCCCTTGACCTTTGCATCCTTGCGAAGCAGAAAAAAATGCTAGTGTGTCCTCCTTGCAGGCAGGGTGAGCCCCATAGATTAACCCCCAGTTTTGCTCAGCTCTCAGCAAGGGCTGAGCTGCTTGGCTGTCCTGCACACAGCCCGGGAGGAGCAGGATGAGGCCTCAGGAAGCCAGCCCTTGACTGAAGGGCACGGCACAGCAATCAGCGCGCATTGTTGGAGGCAGAGGGGAGGAGAGCAGTCTGAGCTGACGGCCGCCAGCCCCACAGTCTATTCTGAGCTCTCCCACGTGATGGGAACTTAAAAGTGGCCTGTGATCAGAGTGTGTCCTTTTCCTGGGAATTGCATCCCTCCCCAGCGTGGCGTTTCAGTTCTCATTTTCCCCCAGAGCTGCAGCGTTGGCAAAGTATGGCAGACCGTTGGCTAGAAGGTTTTGTCTTTCTGCACTGCTGTGAAATGCAATGCGGGTGAGGAAGCCAAGCAGCTCCTGGCTTGCCTTTTCTCTGTACAGGAACCCTTCCCTTGTCCATGGCTGTCATACTACCCCTTTAACCTTTTTTTTTCTGCAGTAGCACAGGCCATAAAAGTCCATAATTCATTGTCCTTAGTTCTTTCCCATGTCCATTAGCTGTGGCACTAGCTCTGGAGTGCAGGTAGCAGGCAGGGTACACAGGCAGCGTCCAAGATCTCTGCAGAAATGCAGTTACACTTCAAGGCACCTGCTCAGTCACGAGCAGACAACAGCGAACCAGGGCGTCTGTGCACTGAGTTGCTGCTGCATCAGTGTTTCTGAACATCTGTCCTTCCTGGGTATCTGTTACAGCCCTCCCTTGCTTGCCTGTGTACTGCTTCCTGCAACCTTCTCTGTGAGGCCTTAAAGAGTTGTCTAATGTCTGGGCATCTCTCCCCAGAGTGAATGTTGCCAACGGGCCAACTGTGTGTGAGGGGGGCTGTGAGGCCATTGTGGACACGGGAACCTCACTCATCACTGGCCCCACCGAAGAAGTGAAGAAGATACAGAAGGCCATTGGTGCAAAACCACTCATAAAAGGCGAGGTGAGAGCAGGATGGAAATGTGGGGGTCTATGGCCATCACAGCACCTATGCTTACACCCTACTTTGTACCAAGATGCTTGTTGAGACCCTAGTCTTCTGCTCTCTCTCTCATCTTTGTTTCCAGCTTGTGCTCCTGGAAAAGCCACTGGCACAGCAGGGACCCCTTCATCTTTTCACCCTGGGCAGCATTCACTGCCCTACTCATGCTCACAGTAGAAAGCCCAGGTCCCATGAGCTTTGTGAAGCTTTGAGTCACCTCTGCCACCCATCTCTGGAAGGTGGAAGAGAAGGAATCTGAGTTGCAGCTGAGACGAAGGATTCACATTAATATGAATCCAGAGGCACTTTAATAAAAGTATATTTCATGCAAATGGCAACCCTTTGCATGAAAGCTAATCAAGGCTAATCTCACAAGACTCTCTTCCCTTCCCTAAAATTGTGGAAGAATATGGATTATAAAGACCCTGTAGAAAAAAATGGCCTGCTCTGAAAACCCTACCAAATCAGAGCCGTGAGCATTTGTCAGGCATTTCTGCAGTGTCAGAGACCCCAAGCTGCAGCAACAGTTGGCTTAGACCTGCCATCATCCCCAAGACTTGCCATTGTTGATGAAACTGGCTTTGTCTGTGTGCTGAGCCACAGCTGCCTCTCCTCTGGTAAGAGCCCCTAACCATGCCGCATCAGCTGCGGCAGCCTGGGACTCAGCAGAGCCAAAAGCTGAATCCAACATCCTTTGGCTCCATGCCTATCCATAAAGCCCTCTTGTCCCTCAGCTTGGAGCCCTAGGCAGGGAGCAGCCTACTTACCCCAGCTTGAGCTTCTGTACTCTGAGATGAGCTGGTTTTAGGGAAAACCACAACAAAGATGTGACTGTGCTCAAGGAAGACTGTGGGAGAGTATGGGAGGTCTAATCTAAAGCCTTTGCTGTTGCAATTTCAGTACGTGGTCCCCTGTGAAAAAGTGCCAACACTGCCTATCATCTCAATGAACCTAGGAGGAAAGCCCTTCAACCTCACAGGAGAGAATTATATCCTCAAGGTACGTCCAGGCAGATTTTTCCAGCCTTATGTTTCTTCCACAAGGCCTAGCTTTTGCTTCCACTGCACCAAAACACAAGAGCAGCCAAAGCAGTGCTGGAGCTGGTGCTCAGGAAGAAATCTGAAAGATTGGGGTGTTGGGGTGGTGGCATTGCAGATGGGTCCAGGTAACCTCATCAAAGTCTCACAGGAATAAGACCCCCTGCATAATGCTCGTGAGGGATAGCAGGATGGTTAAGGGAAGGCAAGCCGTTGCATCACTTTCAACAAACATTTAGCTCTTTTCTGCTGCATTCTGGTGCCATGAGGCCAGCCTTATTATAGCAGAGGCCACCAGCCTGTCATTTAAGCCATGAGAATCAACTCGCAAGGACCATCTTGTGCAGACCTTCAGCAATGGCTCTAATTCAAAGCTGCTTGGGCTGGGAGGTTTATGGTCATGTGTAGCTTTGCTTGATGCTTTAGTGCTTAAGGGAGGGGGAGCTGGATTTGGAGTCATAGAAGTGGTGGGTTGGGAGTCACTTTTGCAATCTGTGAATCTCAGTCTGGGAGAGGCTGAAGCAAAGGCAGCCTTGCAGGTGTTCTTGCCAAGCCTGCAAGGTTGAGGAATGGGAATGATCTGCTTAAATTGAAGCTCTCACTCTTCTTTCTAGATGGGTGCACAAGGAGAGGTTATCTGCCTGAGTGGCTTTTCAGGCCTGGACATCCCACCCCCTGGGGGCCCACTCTGGATCCTGGGAGATGTCTTTATTGGACCCTTCTACTCCGCCTTTGATCGTGATAACAACCGTGTTGGCTTTGCCCAAAGTGCCTAAACACCTGACCCCCACTGCCTCTGCCACACACACTCTTAAACACACACACACATGGGAGCTGTAGAGAAAGGTTACCAGTATTAGAAACCCAGGGAGTGGAAAGGAAAGGAAAAAAAAAAAAGGAAAAAGAAATGGAACTAGATTTAAAATTACATGGAAAATAGTCATTAGTGCCCTACTAGCTACTTTTTCCAGTCTGTTGAGTAAGTGGTGCTGGGAGGTCTCTAGCTGACAACTCCAGCTGGAGTAGTCCCTTGCTTTACTGCTAGGTCTTCCAGTAGTTCTTTTTGAGAATGATTCTCAGAGCTGAACAAGGCCCTCTCATATCTCACAGTGCTGGTGTCCTTCCTTGGGGGGGGGGGCAGGGGGGGCAGCTGGCTGAAGCCAGCCCCTGGCACATCTGTTTATGCAGAGAGGCTGTGCTACTGCTCTTGGGTTTGGTCTTCTGTGCTTGGGGAGAGGGACAAGGGAAGGCTGTCCTGCACATTAATTCTTACTGCTTTTTCACTCATGGAGTGGGGGAGTGGATGGCCTGGGAGAATCTGTCTTTATGACCCCTCCTTGGCAGGTTGAGGAAGTGACCAGTAGGTAATTTCTCAAGAATTTGTGCTGGCTTGGTCCTAGGAGAGCATGTCCTGGGCTGCAGCAATGGGGAAGCATGATGATGCCACAAGATGAGTTTCAGAGCTTAAGGGGTGTGGTGGTGTGTTTTATTTAGTGATGGCACTAGTGAGAGAGCTGGGAGGCATGGTGTCCACATCCCTGACATAATGGGACATGGGTTTGTAGGGGGGCTCTAGCCAGTGGGACTTTAGTCAGTATGAACATTAAGGGGGTCAAGATAGAGGTTATAATAGGGGTTATAGAGGGTTATAATAGAGGTTACTTGAATTCAGGGCCATGAAGCTCCAGCCTTCTGCTGAGCAAAGTCATGTGGCACAAGTTCTCTCGAGTTTAGTGACCTTCTCCCAGGTTGCCCAAACAGCAAATCTTCCCAGCTTCAGCCACAGCCAGTGAGTTGAGAATAATGTTTCCTTAAGCAACTAAGTGATCTACAAGCTGAAGTCATACTGGTAAAGTCTGTGTTTGTCAGCCACATAAGAGCTTTTGGAAACATGATTCACAGCGTTTTGAACTGCCCAAAACTCAGACAGTTGGCAGAGCCAGTAAACCTCCTGGGCAGGAGGATGCTATGGCAGCTGCTGGACTTGCATTCACTTTCCCTACTGCGCTGTCCCAAAATCAACTGCCTTTAACACCTTCTGTACCTGCTTTCCACTTCACTAATACGGTGAGTTCTGTTCATGTCTAGCTGTGTTGCAGAGAGAGTGAGGCACAATCCTGCTTTGGATTTAGCTGATTTAGCTGTGCACACAGTTCCTCCCAGAGAGCTAGGATCTGCGCGTGTGGAGCCTGGGCTGGCACTGGTAGGCAAACACTGGTAGAGCTGGGAGCATGATGAAATCAGTTTTAAGCAGTACTGGAAAGCAGAAGAGAGCCTGCCAAGAATCTCAGCCCCTGTGCTGGGAGTAAAAGACTCTCTTCATTTTCCCAGTGTGCTGGATCAGGTCCTGAAGTTAAGGGAGTGGCAGCCGATAAGGAACAAAGCTTTGAGTTGCAAAAGGATAAGATCAGTGGCGGCCATGACCTCAGACCAGACTAAACAGATGGCAAAATCCTGGCTATCCAAAATTCACTGATAATCCTGCCAGCAGTAGCAGTGGGGCCAAGAAATTTTTTGAGAAAGGTCTTTGGGCAGTAAGTAAATAGATGGTTTTGCCCAGTGAAATAAGTTTGGCATTATTACTATGCTTTACCTTGGAGGGGTCTGGCATGGACAGTGGGGACAGGCGTAGGCACACATGGGACGCATGCATTGTCCCCTACAACCCCAGATGTGACAAATGCTGCTCCTCAAAGCTTGCTTCTGCCTCCTCATAATCTTCACCTGGAGCTCTGCATCTGGACACCAAAGGACATCTGTTTTAGACTGGCCAGAGAACAGTAGCATGTTACCAAAAAAAAATCTTCAGTAGCTGCTCCAAAATTAGCAAATATTCAGCACCTCTCCAGAGATCTTCAGTTTCACACCAGTTGAGTGCCCCAAGCTCCTCCAAGTTCTGCTATATTGTTTCGCAGGATTTCTTCAGCATGGGAAGACAGAGTTGGCCTCTTGGGTACCTGCTTAACAGACCTGATGTGAGGGGGAAGCTTGACATGGACCTGGCAGTGGCTTTTGAACATCTTCAGCATCAGATTTAAGTGGGATGTGCAGCGCAGCCCCAGACAGAGCCCTTGGGCCATGGCTGTGCTGGGCGAGCGCTGCCTCCTGCCGCCTGCGTGGTCCCAGCACAGTAACTCCAGGTAGGGCAGTGGCTGGCAGCAGGCAGGAGGCAGCTTCCTGTGAAAGCATGGCCCAGAGTGATGCCCTGAGTGACACACTGTAGGATAGGCTGGAGGACCAGTTCACTGCAGTCTTCCCTGGATGGGTCTCCTCCCCTTGTTCTGTTATTTGCATTTTTAAACCCATCTCTAATCGTGTGACTGGTTTTTCAAAATTATTTTGCTGCCAGAATTAATTGTCTCTTCATAGAAAATTGGAAAGAAAATACAGTATTTTCCCCTTTAACTCTGAGAGTGGTCTTTCATTTTGCAGTTTGAGATGCCAAACTCTTTGTGGGTGTGCAGAGACTGTGTCTCACCCAACCTATTGTCCCTGGACATGTGGTTGCCCTCATGTGTGGACTCGTGTGTTTTCTCTGATAAGAAACATGCAAGGACCCTGTTAGATTTGTCTTTTTCAATGGATTAAAACATAACTCAGCCTCTGCAAGGTGACATGACAATGCCACCTCCCTGACCCAGCACCACTGGGGCAGCAGGCACTCCCAGCATCCCTGCTAGCCTGTAGCCTTCTCCTGCAGCCACACCTCCCCAGCTGAGTATTGTCAAGGGTAGTCCATTAACAGGGAATTCAGGCTGTCCCCTGGCCATCTGGACCAGTTAGAACAAGCTCCTGCTTAGGGTTAGAACAAGTTCCTGCTTAGGATTTGGAGTGGTCCTGTAGCAACCAAAGTGGAACTTCAGTTTCTAAGTTTAGCCTAAAATCAACTAAGGTGTGAAGTCTGGAGAAGTCCTGTAGCCCAGTGATGAACATGGTGTAGGGTTTTTTCAACAGCATAGGAAAAATCCATCCCTCTTGCCTAGCTGTGTAATTTTTAGTCCTAGCACTGCTGTATGGGAGCTGGAGACTCTGAAACTGAATGAAGGCCCCATGTGCCAGGTGGAAGATAAGAGCTAATCCCTACTTTGAAAGAAGCATCATCTACATAAGCAAGATGGATGCAGCCAAGTCCCATCCCATCTTCTGAGCGCAGATCTAAGCACACAGCTTAGCTGATTTCCCTACTGGCATGTCCTGAACCTCTGTTCCCCCAGGATGCCTAAATTCCCCAGTCAGCTGTTCTCCTATGTTAAAGAGATGGATTTAACCCAAAAGGGCTGGCTGGATCCTGAAAACCAATCATGCAGCCCACTGTTCCTCAATAGCCCAAGGGGAGAACAAGTCATCTGCTGCCAAATATTTATTGACAGGAATGAGGGCCCTGTTTCTGCTGGGGGCATTCTGCCTAAGTCTTCAATTGTGCCTTGTGTATTGAACATTACATCCCAGTGGGAACAATCACAGCCTTGATCTTGGCTAAGAGCAGGAGAAACCAAGAGCCAGAATTGCCCAGCCATGCTTTTCAGGGAGTAAAGCACACACACTGCTCCAGGACCAGCCTGAATGCAGCCCCCCACTATCTTGTTCAGAAAGTCTTCAGGTATACTTCAGCCCCCTTGTTTACCGCACCATCTCTGCAGAACTCCATGCACATGACAATTTGGTATTTCTCTCTTCATTAAATGTCTCCATTGATGCAAAAACCCATCAAATTCTTCATTACATGTCCCCTTAAGTAGTAGGGTGCTTGGCACTGACCCCCAGGGCTGTCTTCATGGACCTGATCCTTCTCCAAGTAATTCTGCTTAGGGCTTTACCAAAAGCCCATTAACACAATGGCTTCCTTCTGCCCAAGGAGAGGGAAGATGAGACCCCGCATTTGTGGAGATGACTTGCTCATCTGGTTGGCTCAGCAATTTATTCATTTGGGAAATTATTTTTACTCACCATGAATGACTAAGCACATCGTTTTGGGGGCTGATGGTTTTTCCTTTTTCCGCTCTTTCTTGGATTTATTTATTTTTAGGTTTCTTTGGGAGGGAAGAGAAGCGGAGTGCAGAATGAAAGCTCAGAGAGCAGGAGACAGATCAAGGGACAGTGGGAAGATTGGATTTACTCCTCCGAGTCTCAGGTTGCCTTACTGCTTATGGATCTTAGCAACCCACTGAGGAATTTTATAGGGGTAACAGGAAAGGAGCATTCAGGAGGCCGTGGACTTTTTCCTTCAGAAATAAAAAAAAAGCAGGGACAGGTTCTGCTAATGGTTTTCTGAAGAGCTTGAGTAGGATTTGAGATGGAAGATTTTCTCACAGGTCTTACAACGCTTGATTATGCTATAGCCCACGTGTCTCTAATGTGATTACGGGAGAACTGCTTTGGGGCAGAAAACATCCTTCTGTTCTGTTTGTCCCGTGCTTAGCACAAGGGGAAGCCAGCCTTGATGCCACAGTAATGCAGGCGATTATTCATACTCACTCCACCTTTTATTTGAAAGGAAAGTAGTCCTAGACCATATGGTTGAGGGCGTGCATGCATGACCTTTGAAAATGCCCAGAAAACTGGAGGAGGGTTAAAATAATGTAGCATATTGAGGGGTTTTATTCCTTCCATTTTTTATGTCAGTTCCCTGGGGAAAGGGTCATATGAATGGTTGTTAAACCAGTGATGCTGCCTATGTGCCACTGTGGTCCATGTAATAAACCTCTCACCACTCTTAACGTCGAGCAAGATGATGAATCACTCACCCAAAGACCAAAAAGTGCTCTGCAAACTCTAGGGATGACCTGGTACCTGGAGAAGAGGAAAAACAGCCATTCAACTTCCCTGACCTTTCAGTCCTGTTCATACCAGGGAATGTGACTGTCTCTGTTGATCTCACATTCCCCTACACCACCCTGCTGCCTCCTCTTGCCTGCTCCAAAGCCCCTCTGACCTTTTTCTCTGCTAACCCTCCATCCCTGCCTGACATTAAGAAGAGGAGCAGCCTTACCCGCACAACTTTCCCCAGACAAACGAACAGCAGGCTCATCAGTAGCTCCAGTCTGCATCCACGGGGTTTCATTGTTCCTCCTGAGCCTGCAGGGAGGATACTCTGTACAGCTGAGCTTGTCCAAGCCCTCTAGAAAAGCTGACAACAGCTGGCCATGGCTCTACCTCTCCTGCAAACCTTTTAATCCCACAGGAGCATCACTCACCCTAGCACTGCCTCTGTTCCTTAGCAGCTTCTTGGAGAGAGACCTGGATCTCATCACAGGCAGCTGTAGCACTAATAAAACCTTCTTTACTTTGGCAGGACCCAACACCACTCCAGCAGTGATAAATTCTGAACCAGAGGGCAATTTGTCCTTTTTTAACCAATGCAGGCTTCAGAAGGACTAAATTGGTCTCATGGAAACTGGACCTTCTCCAGCCTCAGAGACCAGTGGATGTGCAAGAAATTCCCCCACATCACACCAATCCAGAGGAATGAACACAGGGTGGGTGCCACTACACTGGAGCCAAACCTGCCTGTGAAGAGCTGAGTGAATTACCATCCTTATTTCTTAGCTCAGCACTTTGTAGGTAGGCTTAAGGCTTTTCCAGAGGATTTCCCTTCCCTTGCAGTTTCTGCTCACAAAAACTTTTGTTCTACTCACCCTATTCCAGTACTCTGGGGATTTCTCTGTTACCCTTCCCCAGCACTACAGCTGAACTGCCTGCTGCAACAAGGCCACCTGCATCAGGCTGTGTCACTGTGGGGTGACACGGCATGTCCTTGTGTCCTCACCCTCCCTGTGCAACCTCCTGAATGCCCTGCAAGCTGCCCCTGCACGGCACCAGCTGCTCTCCATCATCATGTCCCTGGGGGGATGTTACCGCGGCACCCTAGAGCTGGGATTCTGTGCAGCTTCCAGAGTGTTAGCAATGGGAGGTAGCAAGCACATCCCTGATCCTGTGCTAAGCCTGGGCACAGCCAAATCCTCCCGGGCTTGACTAGCCTTCATAACACCCCCACCCTCTCCCCTAAAGCAACCACATGCCAGTGCATCCTGTTCCCACCTCTGCCTGCATTGGGGTTTGCTTCACGCCAGCAGGATCTATTACCTCACACACAGGATTTATGCCCTTTCCATTCATCCCCTCACGACCAGAGCCCGTTTTTCCCCACAGCATTGCATCACCAGCACCTCCCCTTGTTAATTCCGGTTGTCCTCACGCACTCCTGCCACACTTGTTTTAGTTTTTCACCCAGGTCCATAGCGGTGAACTCGCAAACAAGGCTGCAGCGTGTCCCCGCTGCAAATGTCTCTGTGGGTGGCACTGGGGAGAATAGGGCCGAGCATCCCCTTCTGAAGCTCGGGGAAGCTGCTCGGCCGGGGCCCAGGAGATGCCCTTCTCCAGCGGGGCGCTACCAGGATGCTCCAAGCAGGAGGTGACGTCCCAGTGGGGGGGACACGAGGAGAAGGGCTGAGACACCAAGGAGCTCTCCTGCGTGAAGCATGTTCGGGGGGAGAGAGGGGGCTGCAGGTTGACCTTCCCATCCCCTAACTCCCTCCCTGCCCATCCCTAGTCCATGGATGCCCCCCTCCCCGCCCTCCCCTCCTCCTTCAACTCCAGCGCCGAGGAAGCCGAGCCGGAGGCAGTGCTGAGCCGGATATGCAGCGACTCCCCGCATCCCTCCTTGTGAGTATCCCTCGCTCCTCCTGATGCCTTCGGAGGAGACCGATGGACGGACGCACGGGCAGCCAGAGGTGGACTGGTCTCTCCTATTTGCAAAGCTAGGGTGGAGGGGAACTTATTCTAATATCCCCTTCCCCATCTTCCGTCTCCATCCCCTCTTCCCCTCCTCTTCTTCCTCCACCTCCTCAGCCACGATATCCTAAAAA
>VWZV01005944.1:762742-781744 GCA_013397155.1 Irena cyanogastra
AAAAAAGGTGGAGGGAGGGGGTAGGGGAAACCTGCTGGCAGGTGGAAGGAACGGGGAAATGGAATCACCGCAAAGACTAGGACTCAGGGAAAAAAATCCCCNGGCCCCCGCCGCGGGGCCGGGGCCGGCGGCAGCTCCGCGCCGAGGCGGCGGCGTCGTGGTCCCCGGGTGTAGCGGTGCTTCCTCCTCCCTCTCCTGCCTGCCCTACTCTCCTCCCTCTCTCCTCTGCCCACTCCCTCACTCCTCTCCCTGCTCTCTCCTCGGTCTCCCGGTCCCTCTCTGTCTCTCCTGCCTTCCTCCCACGTCTCCCCTTCTCTGCTCCTTTCCCCCTTTCTCTTGGCCCCCTGCCCCCGGCCTTTCCATCTCCTCACCCCCATTTTTGACGGGGGGGCTTTTCGCTTTGCCAGGGCAGAGCGCGGTGACGCCGCGGCAGCCACCACGGAGAGGACACAGGACCCCACCTTGGGCCCGCCATGCCCCTTTGAGGGGGTGGCTTGGACCCCGAGACCCCCGCAAGGCCCCCCGCAGGGCTGCTTCGCCTGCATCGCCAAGGCCCCAGCTCTCCGGCAAGCTTCGCCCGTCCTGTCTCCTTCTTCTGCCGTTTATCTCATGGAGAGCAAGAGCTGCAAAGGGGACAGCCTGCGGCCAGCGGTCCCGTGCAAGCACTCTGTGGAGAAGAAGACGATGACCAACCCCACCACTGTCATCGAAATCTACCCTGACACCACCGAGGTGAACGACTACTATCTCTGGTCCATCTTCAACTTTGTATACCTCAACTTCTGCTGCCTCGGCTTCATTGCCTTGGCCTATTCATTGAAAGTGAGTACTGAGCGCGAGGCTCGGGGTAGGGGGTGACCAGGCAGGGGGGAAGCGTTTGGGGGTTGTGCCTGATATGAAACACATCTTTGCCACCCAAATGAGAGGCTGCAGACAATGGGGATGGGGATGGGAAGAGCTGAGGAGCCTGGGATGTTACTTCAGGTGGGGAAGAGGTGCTTTCACTTGCTCCAAGTACCCTCAGAGGCTCCTCTGTACCGTGGCAGCAGGGTGACAGGCAGGCAACACAGGGTTGCTTTGGCTAATGCTGCACCTGCAGGCACGCTAGCACTAGGTCCATTATTTGGGATCCTGGCTGTTAGAGATCATCAGGATAGAACCCAGCAGTATTGGATGGTCAGGCAGGAACAGTATGAAGCAGCCAGCCAGGATCAGCCATCAGCTGGCAAGTTGCAGGGGGTAAGAAGCTTACAAAGTGCAGGGCAATCCTGCCTGTTTCTTTCTTGCCCTCTCTGTAATTAAAACAGCAGAGCTCATGGCCAGCTTCCTCCACCCCAAGCCCTATAAATCTCAAAACAAGGCCTGGAGACCTGCCAGCATCATGGGAATGGTGAGAAGGTGGAAGAGAGTGCAGGGGGCTTCCCAGAGTGTTGGGCTGGGGGGATACAGAGCTGTGTTGTTGGAGAGGGTGATGGCATGGAGCACAGCCCATGATGGGAATGGGACCAGGTTATTATTCCTGATAGCTGCAGAGGAGAGCAGCCCGGCAGGGATGGTGCCTGGCAAACAGGCAGCCCCTTGGCAGCTGCCAGGGGAGAGGGGCCTGGGCTGCCCTCCCCTTCCCTGCCTGCCAGATGCAAAACTAACTGAATGGATGTGCAGAGAGCCCGGGGCGGCTGGGTGGCCCAGAGAGGAGCTGGCTGATTTGTTTTGGCAGGCAGCATTTAGAGGAAGGCCAGGGTGCAGATGGGCTTCGTCACAGAAGAAGATCAATTAACCCCATACAGCTCCTGTGAGCTGGACTGTGAGCACCCAGCACTGCAAGGAGGCTGCTCCCAACGCTGTCGGGGTCTCCATCAGAAAGGCTCAGGGACAAGTCTGTGACCCCGTGTCTTGGGCTCACCGAGCACTGGCCTGGTGGTGCCTGCCTCACTTTCTCATTCCCCAAGATGGGAGGCGAGCTCTCATCCATTGCCTGTGCAGGAGGCTCTACTGTTGCCTGGGTGAGGCACTTAATGACTTAAATCATCCTGGGATGAAGCATTACCACAAGCAAAGGGCAAATCCAGTCAACAGCAGGCTAATATGAGTGGGGGGAGCAAGTCCTTTAACAACCCCCACACCTTGATCCAGCAAGGGAAGAAAAAACTTTCTTCCTCCTTGTTTATTTATGCCTTTCCTTGTCTGTATTTGCCTTTAACAATTGACATCTTTCCCGTGGAAGAGGCTGCCATGAGTATCTGGGTACATGTGGTTCCTTGCTGCTGATGCAGTAAGGGCAGGACAGCCTGAGAATAGGGCTAACCCATCCCCTGGTGACAAGATAGAGTAGTCTCTTCTGCCACCCACAGAGTTTTTAGAAGCTGGACCCTTCACTATCCTTACCATGGGATGGAAGGAAGGGCAAAGCCCAGAAGTAACCCAGGGCCTTGTGCCAGAACAGAGGCGTGGGCTCGGCATCTGTCTGCAAAGACCTAGAGGACACAAACTCAAGCCTGAAAAAAAGACGCAGTGGTGAGGGAAGGCAAATGGGCAAATTTTCTCCAAATCAGAGAAAGGAGATTAGAAGATGGCTGTCAAAAGCCAGCCTTGGCCCTCGGGCTGAGAAGGCAGTAGCTGATGGGATGTAACCACGGTACCCAAACAGAGGTAACGCTGAGCGGGTAGAAATAACTCTGCTCTGGTTTTGGAGCTCCCCAGTGGCTGTGACTCTGTGGCAGGGGGAAAATAGAAACAAAATGTCCCTCAGAGGCAGAGGACAGAGCTAGCAGGTGGCTGAAGGGATGCCGAGTGCTCTCATGAGCTGCTGTTGGGGTGGGTGGTGAGAGGCAATGCAAACGATGGGGCAGTAGCAGGTCTGTCCTGGGGATGTTCAGAACAGCAACTGTGTTCCTTACCCACAGATATTGCAGGGATCTTCACAACACCCTAGCCAGGCTGGTGTTATGGTTATTTCTCCAGAAACATGTTTTTTTCTCTTTTACCATCAATAATGTTTTTCCCAGAAGTTCAGAGAAAACAAGCAAGAAATGCCCTGAGGACAGATATCCCTTTAAACACACTTCTCTTGTTCCTCTGCAATTAATTGTAAGGACATTTGAGCAGTAGGAGCTTAAGTCTGGCCTTTCTAGGATGTCTGTGCTCTGAAGGGACTGACTAAGGGGCCGTAGGAAGGAGAAGAGTGAAGCTGCACCTTTCTCTCTCTGAGCCTCTTCTGGGACCCCTGACAGCAGAGCCCTCAGTCACTGGAACACAGGTTTCCTCAAAGGCCATCAGTGCACTGATGCCTCTAAGTGGTTCCTGGCTTACAGCTTTTACACTTCCTTTAAATAACTGAAACATCTAGCAACTTCAGGAATTATTGTTTTCATTATCAGAAATAGAATTTTCAATTCCCTGTCATAAAGGTCACCTGCTTCTGACAGATTCATACTGTTAATAAAGCAGTATCTCCTTCATGACCCAACTCCATGAGATGTTTCAGTATATATCTTAGCACACCCTAGCATTTCCTCTGGTTTCAGCAGCACAATGCCCACACTGGAAGACAGATATATTCTTGGTACACTTCAATATTACTGTGAATCTGTCTCCTTCCTCATGCCCTATTTTATTGGTTTCAGCCACATCTGGGAAAATGGGCATGTCTGCCTGGCCTTTTGCATGCTAGCTGCAGCCTTCTAGGTTTCTTTCTGCAGGGAAATGCTATTTCGTGGTGACAACAATTTACTAAAAAATGTCCAAAACCCCCACCCCAGCACCAAAGAATTTGTGAAGAAAGAAACACGTGAAGTCAGGTGAGGGCAGAAGCTGCGACATACAAGGCAGGTTCTGTATGTGACAGATGTCACAGTCAAGGAGTGTTGCAGCACGCCTCATCTTTATTTACCCTCATAGCAGGCCAGATCCTCAGCAAACAGCTTGCTGGCCTACAACGGGGTCACACAACTCATGGATCCCTCCAGGGGTCATTTCTAGCATCTCGGGCTTCTCAAGGTCAGCCTCCCAGAGTGCAAGCAAGGCGCTCGCATCTAATCCTGTGCACTGGATGCTGGGGGAGGAGAGATCAACAACAGGACCAGGGAACTTAAAAACCCTAAAGCAACCCTAACCTCAGCCCAGCACAGATAAAAGTATCACTCCAACAGCAACGCATTGGATTCAGTTGGTTTTGATCAGAAGCAAATGTTGTGCTCTGATATTCAGCACAACATTTGCTCTTCCTCCCTTCCTATTTCCCAGCTCCAAGTGGTAATGAATGATGCATCAGTGCCTGGTAGCAGGAGATCTCACTTCAGTTGTTCAGAGGTTTGTCTCTGGAGACTGCCAGGGTGAGCCAAGTCTTCTGTACCCATTGTGCCATGAGGCAGTAGATCAGAGGAGCTGGGATCTGAGATGAGCCGCAGTATGGATGCCTTGCTGTGGCTCTATAGAGATGAAGATGCCAAGGAGCTTTGCTGCCTTTTTAAGCCTCACCAGCAGCCCACAGCATTGCTTGCAAGAGTTTTCTTGCCCCTTGAGGTCATGGAAATATGCCAAGCTCTCTTGCCCACTCTCTGCCCAGCCCTTAGCACACAGGTGTGGGCACGACTGTTTGCCCTCCCCTCTTGCCACTTGTTGATCTTCCTTGTTTTGAGTGGAAGCAGACCAGCACAAATCCACAGCTATTTATTAACCCAGAGAAGTTGCCGCACCCAACCTCTCAGGCAGGCTCTCATCCTGCTTTTCAGAAGGAGCAATGGTATATGGATGTGGGTGAAATGCAGGAGTGACAGTCCCGTGATGCCAGTACCAGTGTGGTGGAGGCACGTGGGCTGGAGAGCTCTTGAGCAATCCACAGAGCAAATAAATCCAAGGATCGCCTCCAGAGCTCCTTCTGTGCAGGGGCACAGAGCTCTGCATAGAAATGGGTTTACTGACAACCAGCTGTGGATTTCCAGGCTGCCTTAAAAACAGCCTCATTAGACTCGTTATCAACAAACCATTTGTCTCCTGCAAGCTGAGGCAGCACTTTTTACTAGAGCAGCAAGTTTGCTGCTCCCAAAAACAAGAGGGGCTGAGCCTCAGGGCAGAGAGAGGGGAGGCGACTGCTGGGGGAGGGACTGAGGTGGTAGAAACCAAGGGGAGCACTTGGAGAGGAAGCAGAATGTAAAACCCCAAGGAAACAAAGGGCAAAGGACAGTGATGAGAGGGAGGAAGGAAAGAACCTTTGGGCACTGACATGCTGGAGGTGTGGGAGGACACAGTGAGATGGAGATATTGGAAGACAAGATGAGCAGCAGGGAGGTGACAGGCAAGTAGGGATGGATGGATGGATGGATGGATGGATGGATGGATGGATGGATGGATGGATGGATGGGAAGGCCACACCGCCTTTTGTTTGTGGGAAATGAGAGGACAAAGGTTTGCATGTTAGAGCACAACAGCTGGCTATGTTTCATGTAAGGACAGGCATGGAAGAAGAAAGAAATTGTGTAAGTTGCCAGCCTGGATCAGAGGTTAGCTCTGCCTTGTGCAGGAGGGATCTCCAAAGATGCCACCACAAAGTGCTTGGAGGTGCCCAGGGAAACCCCAGTCAGCAGATGTAATTATCCTCACACCCCGGTCATCTCAGTGCAGAGCAGGGCCAAAAATCCCCATCAGTTTTTGGCAAGGTGAGAAGGGTCAAAGGGATGATAAGAAGAGCCTGTGACTAAAAAACACCATACCTGGGTCTGGGGTGGGGGTTCAGCCTTGTGACCTTGAGGACCAGTCCCTCACTATGCCTCATCTCTCTGGCTATGGAAAGAATCAGCTTCCAGGGCTCCCAGAAGCTCATGCACCAGCTGCCAGCACATTATGATGATGGTGGCCACAGGAGCATGAAAATAGGAAAAGCTGAAGCTGGTCTATGAGAAAGACACCAGCATCTCCTTAAGGACAAAGCAGGGAAGGAGCTGAAACATTTATCTGCTCTCCAGGAGAGCTCCTCCAGAGCCTGGCTCAGTTGCCACAGCAGGACATTAAAGGGAGATATCTGGAAGCATCTGGGGCTGCAAGGCCATGCAAGAGGAGGAGCAGCTGCCCTGGAGAGATGTGGGAGGTGCCCTGGAGAGCTGTCAGTAGTGTGTAAGAAGAAGCTCCTTTTCATTGTGCTTTTATGCCATGGGGGCCCTTGTACTTGTCTTTAGCACTTTAGAGGCTCCATTTCAGTATAAATGATTATGGGCAATCAGGGATGATTTTCATGAAGGTGACCACTGAAGCCACAGGGGTTGGCAGGAGTGTGTGGGTGGGACCAAATGGAGGTGCAGGGAGAGGAGGCAGCTGGGTGCCCTTTGGTAGGAGTCAAAGGTGGCTATGGTTTGGACCCAAATAACAGGAAATAGAAGAGATGGAAGGGATAAAAAAAAGGAGCCGTGGGAAAATGGTGTCACTGGGGAGAGGGCAGATCCAGGCAGCCCTTGTCACAGCAGCAGCAGCATGACAGGAGCAGGGCTAAAGGGAGAGCCATGGGAAAGTCAAGGAGAAGTGCTGCTGAAGTGTGTCATGGGAAAGGGCTAAAGCACCAGTCACGAGTATGAGCTGGTGTCAGGTGGGAGATGCTGCTGGGAGAGGCTGCTAGGAGCACTAGAGAAGGCTGAGCATGGAAATTTGGTTGTAGGGTGCCCCAGGGACAGGAGGAACAGGAGGTGAGGAGTAGGAGAGAGCTCCTGGGGCCAAGAGGAACTGGCCTCACAAAGGTAGAGCAGTTTGGCTGTGGGAGGGTTGCAGAGCTCGGTGTGCCGGCCGTGCCGGTCTGCTGGAGAAACCTCTGTCTGCCTGGCAAACACTGACAGCAAACGCCAGCTCGCCTGCGGCAGAGAGCACGGGTTACACTGCAGGAAGGGGCAAAAGGCATTTGCTCCATGTCGGTTTTGCCTGAGGCAGCCCCACCTCTGGGAAGAGGAAAGTGTGTGAGAGTTTCAAAGTGTCTGCTGGGAGCAGCAAGCGGGATTTCTGGCCTGAATCCAGCACCTCTGGGGCTTCTCACCAGTGTGTGAGGAGATGCCAAATGTCTGGTGCTGCTGAGCCCAGGGGTTTTTGGGAGGATGTTAAACTTACTGAATAATTTCAAATGTGAGTCATCCCGGACATTCAGCTGACACAGAAAGGCATGTGGCCTTCCAAGCTGCCGGCTTGATGCCTTCCCAGAGATCATCTTCTCTGCTGAGAGCTCCAGCCAAGTGTGCCCCAAAGACACATGCAGTCTGTGACTGTCCCCTCTTCCCAATTCCAGAAGGATGCTGAGCTGAGCACTCCACAGCACTGCAATGACTAGACGGCCCCAGCTCCTGCTCCAGGCTCCAACGAGCAGGGCACATCCGAGACTGAGGACATGGCACAGTTTGATTTAATACAAGTACGAAAAATAGGCTCATTCTTGCCTATGTGCCTGCCAGCACCAGATCCTGTGGGTCTCATCCCAACAGCAGCTTCCCTACCCACAGTTCAGAAGATGAGGGGTTGCTTGTGCAGACAGGCCCTCATTGCTGTGATGGAGGGGAGGAATGTTGCTTGAGGGTCTGAAATGCAGTTTTGGAGGACCTGTGAACCAGCACAACTTGGTGGGAACAAGGGGTGCAGCAACCCTTCCCCATGTCCAGCAGAAGGCTTTCAGGACAGCCCTGTGGGTAGGCACTGCAGAAGGAAGAGAGAAAAGTCTGTAAGATGTGGTCTGAATCTGTTGCAGTGTCTTTTCAGAAAACTCCTGATTGATAAAAGCCTTTTAATATTCCTCGGTCTGACTCTGGTGCTGGTTTTTGCAGCTTGGCACCCTCATCTGGTGTCGAGCCAGCAGTGCCTGCGGGGCTCTCACTGCTGGCAGCAGGGCAGGTGAAGGGCTCACAGCCCCACTCCCGACAACCCCCACCCAAGAGCCGGCAGTGGGGCAGGCCCTGCCACACCCTGGGCACCCTGCTTGGATATGGGAAATGGGTGAGGGGCCAAGTGTCCTGGTCCTTTTGTCCAGGTCCTTTTGTTCATCCTTGTGGCTCCAGCTGCCTGAGTCTGCTGTGTGCTGGCTGAAGGGGCAGCCTGGGGACAGGGACATATCCCTGCTGGGAAGCAGTGGAGTCTGACCCCTCCTCTGCTGGGATCCAACTGCAGAGCTGCTGCCGGTACACATTGCTATCAGCTACCTGGCTGTGCCATCCACTGTCTCGCAGTGCCATCTCTGCCTGCTCATAGCATCATTGCGTGGCTGTGCCATCTGCTGCCTTGCAATGCCATCGTTTCCTTACAGTGCCATGTGCTGCCTGGCTGTGCCTTCTGCTGCCTGGCAGTGCCATCCACTGCCTGGTAATGCCACATGCTGCCTAGTAGTGCCATTGCTGCCTGGCAGTGTCATCTGCTGCCTTGCAGTGCCATCTGCTGCCTGCTAATGCTGTCGCTAGTACATGGGTAATGCCCACTAGTGGCATTGCTGCCTGGCAGTGCTGGCAGCCTGGAAGAGATGGGGACAGGCCAGTGACATGGACATGCACCATCATCGCCCACTGCAGAGCTGTCCCAAGGAAAGCCCATAAAGTCCCAGCCCCAGGATAACGAAGGGAGCAGACTGTGCTGTCAGAATAGAAAAGTGCCTGTGGCAGGGATGCTACACAATCCGCATAAGACCTGCAAAAGGAAAGGAACTCATTAACCCAGGACTACTTAATATGCTGGAGGCTCGTGCACAGCCCTGGAGCTGCAGTAGGATGCCGTGCCAGGTTTCACCCGCTCGGCCCCTCAGTGCAGACAGAGGCACAGGGATGCACACCAGAACTGCAGCCAGCCTTCTCCCTTGTGGGCTGGGTGAGCCGAACCTGGCGCTGCAGGGCCAGGGCGCTGTGACACGGTGGGAAGAGTGCTTTAGTGCCTGTGTGCCTGGGGTGCACAATGGCATCTCTGTTCTTTGTGCACCTTCAAGCTCCAAATGACACTGTCCCACTCCGGGGACTGTGGGGCTCTGGTTTGCCTGGTTGGTAACAGCAATGGGTCAGGTCACTCTTTCAGGTCTCCTCTGCTTCCAAGAATTTCCAGCCCACAAGTATTATAGCTCTTGGCTTCACAAGCTCAACCCATAGCAGAGACAGGATGCAAACCTCACCTCAGGGTGTTTTACGGCACCCCAAGTGCTCAAATACAAAGAGGCCCAGCCCAGTCCAGCCCTCACATTGCACCTGTACAGGTAACCACATACAGGTGCACTGGGTTTTGTGGCTGCTGCTTCAAACAAGTTATGTGTTTCATACATGTTGCAATTAGTTTATTTAATTATCTTTTTGTCTCAGGTCCGGGATAAGAAACTCCTCAATGACTTAAATGGAGCAGTTGAAGATGCCAAGACAGCCCGGCTTTTTAACATCACCAGCTCAGCCCTTGCCACCTTCTGTATCATCCTTATCTTCATCTTCCTGCGATATCCTCTCACTGACTACTGAGTGAGGCCAACAGCAGCTGCTGCCGCCAAAATGCCTCTACGCCAGAAGTGTCTGCACTTTCTTGTAGCAAGGACACACAAAACAAGCCAATCACTACACCTTGATTGCCAAAAAAAAAAAAGTCAATTAAATACATGAATAAAAGTTAAATTAGTTTATCAGCCCAGCTGAGCATACCCTTCTTGCCCTGAAATGGTATGTGAACAGCTGAAGGAAAAGGTCTCACTCTTACACATGTACAGGATGAAAAATAGACCAAGAAATATTTGTCTTATGGCCAACAAGCTGTGTGAAAAGAGCGTGCAAAGCCCAGAGCTACATACACTTAGTGGCAGACAGCTGAGCTCTAGGGAGCAATGGGGTCCTGTGGAGCTGGAGACACATACAGTGATGGATGGGGATCATGGCAGGGCTGGCTCACAACATATCAGGTGTGTTCAGACCGCCCCACCACCCCCAGCTTGTGGGGGTTTCTTTTCCTTTTTTTCTCTTGAATTTCATCCACGGGTTCAAACAACTCCCAACCCCTGGAGAGCTGAAGGTGTTAGGAAGTTTATGGTGGGGAGCCCCAAAGCTTCCAGAGAAACTCCGAAGTGTTAAAGGGCAGGTTTCTCCTTGGGATCTCCCAGCAGTGCTGAGAAGGAAGGCACCTTCTGGAGAACTCACCTAAGTGGAGTGCTACTGTATTTCTGTAAACAGTCAATAAAAAGATACCTCTGATATGTGATGCTGCCGGGTTAATTCCTTCCTTAGCAAGGCTGGTCTCCTAGTCTCTATGGGCTGGCAAGAGGAAATGCTAATGGCTAATGTCACCAGCAGCTGCTCGGGAGAGATTTAAAGCAGGAGTGAGGGATGCTGCTGCAGGTCGGGGCTGCATGCAGCCGTGAAGGAGAGTGCAGACCCAGATTTAAGAGCAGAGACCTCAGTGACTCCTTGATGGAAGATCAATGGCAAGCAGGCAAAGGCAGCCAAGCGGGCAGGGCCCTCCTCCCCTGCTAGGACCAACGTCGAAGAGAGAAATAAATCACCGCAGTCTGAACCTGCTGCTACTGCAGCACTTCCCAGGGTCATTACGAAGAGTCAGATTTCGGAGACGACATGCATTTGCCACTGAAACAGGCAGGAGCTCAGAGCCCTGACAATAGCTAACTGCAGCTGCCTGTCAATGCTGCAAATCAACACACCCTGACTTGAAACACCCATAAATGACTGACAAGACCAGGACTAAAATACAGCCTATCAGCCCCTCTGACCCTTCATCTCATCTCATATGCCACAGCTGCCTCATCTTTTTCCAGCTGTAAGATGACCTCATGCCAAGGGGCACCAATCACTGCAGACCAGCCATGGAGCTGGGAGAAGGCATCAGGATCCACCTTTGCACCCACCCTGAAAGCAGAGGTGAAGCAAGAGATAGGGAATGCAGACAGGTTGTCATGGGACACTTCATCATCTGCTGAGTGCATGGTTTAATCAGCAGGCTGTCTCTGGGCTGTGCTTAGTGAGGGATGTGCCACAGTGAGATGTGGCTGCAGATCATGAAGATGCTTTCCTGAAAGCATTATGAGATGTCACCTCCTTCCTGCTCAGGTCTCCACACCTTCATCCTGTCCCGGGCTTCATTTATCAGGAGAGCTATGAGCAGAAAGACCTGCAGTTCTCCCTGCTCCCCACTCACTGGAGAGCATTTCCACACCAGACCAGATCAGGGGTCTGTTTTGCAGCGAAGTTTCGGTTGGCAGTGCAGTGTATGATGGCCCGAAATTATCTCAGCCGTGAACAGCTCTATGATCACTCATTCAGAGGTCAATACTCAGAGGTCAGCCTCTCTTGGTTACTTCTTTCTCCCTCCCCTGAAGCAAGATCTGAGGGGTCATGGCTATCAGCTTTTCCATCCCAACATATGTAGGGGCTATAGCCAGTCCTCATTCCAGGCTGAGGAAGCAGGTGGCCTGTCACAATGGCAATGCCCCCAAAGAGGGTACAGCCAAAATGACTCACATTGCAGCCACCCTGAACTGGCAAATTATATCCACTGGGACAATGCTACCTTAGGCAAGACCCAGACCAGTCATCCCAGGATCCTCCGAGGTTAGGACAGGCACAGAGATGAAGTTGTATCGCCTTTTCCCTCCCCTGTACCTGCACCAAGCTCACGTTGGCTGTGTCTGAGGCCTTGGCTTGGTATCCTTCCCCATCACACCTCCCAATCTCTTCAGCTCAAACACAAGCACAGCTGGATGGGCTCGGGGGATAACTCAGACAGGGTCACCCTGTGTCTAGTGCCAGGGGTTCCAAACTCCAGGTATAGATCCCTGTGGGACCAATGGCATCTCTTGCAATAATGAGTGCATGCCATTCTATGAGCTGGGACTCATGTCAGCCACATTGCAAGTGCTTTTGCACTCAGAGATCACCCCCAGCTCCAGGAAATCTTGCAGGGACAATGCCAGAGTCCCCATTCTCCTGTGCTACACGGGAGAGTGTCGCCCTGCTTGGCATGCAGGCATGGGGCTGTTCAGATAAAGGCAGAGCTGACACAAAACTGGAAGTGACCCAAAGCCAGCCTTTTCTACATTTTAACAAGTGTGACAAATGAGTTATCACCATCCCTTCCCCTGACGGACCATCTTATCTGCAGGAAAATGGATGCTGGTTTAATGAACATGGGGGAATATTGAACTGACTCACCAGCATTTTTTGCATGTATAACCCACTGGGGATGGAGAGGGAGGGTTATTACTAGCAGCCATTATAGTTATTGCTTGTTACCCACGTTGTAGAAGGTGAAATAGCTGCAGCAGGTTGGAGGTCCACCCAGACCTGCCATGGACAAGAACAGGGTAGCAAGAAGGATGCAGTAACCGTGTGCCTGGTGGATGGGACGACCAACGCCAGCAAGTGCTCAGCTCCACCACAGCCCTTGCCTCAGCTCCACTGCAGCTCTGGGCTGTGGGGCAGCAGAACTCCTGTGCTCTCTGTTCCTCTCTCTTAGTGTCTCCCTTTTAATGGTGTCCCTCCAAACCCACAGGAGAAGGAAAGCACCTCCAAAAATAAGGGGGACCTGTAGATTTCCAATCTTTCTAGGGAGAAAAAAAAATTTATTCATGCATGGGTCTTCCAAGTGAAGCAGCATCAAGGTATTCAGCATTCATTTTTCATCTTTTCAGTGTCAGGGAACCCCAAATTGAGACAGCAAAACTGCATCCCCATAAAGTGTCAGGCAAGTACATCCCAGATTGCACCAACTGTGCTGTTAAGTGAAAGAAAGAACTTTTTTTGATTTTGAGGGAACAAGGGAAAGAAAAGCAGCAGCCAAATACGACAGGTCCTCTAATTGCTTTTTTTTTTAAATTTTGCGAGAAAATTCTGGAAGTTCAGTTTTGCCAAGGCTGACACCCGCCGCGGCAGAAGGCAGGCTTTCAAGAGTTGCATCTCTGCCTTTTCACTTCTGCCACTCACAACGTCGCGCTGCGCTCTCCAAATCTCACTTTTTTTGGCTGCGAAGCCGCAGCCTCTGTTGCACTCCGCGGCGGGAAGGAAAACTGTGAGGAGGGGGTGGAAGAGAGGAACAGCCGAACGCAGCTTGAGAAGCATCTTTCGAGATGGAGAGGAACTGCCGGTCACGTTGCCATTTAAAGATTTAATTGTATTCCTTCGGGAAACTGAGCCTGACAGCTTGATGAGGATTGCTTTTTGGGTTTTGTTTAGCTCGAGGGGAGCGATTGTTCCCTGTTAGGCGATATTGCGCAATTGTGCCTAAAACACCTGTGCTGATTTTGTGTCCCTGGTGGCTGAACGGCATTCGGGGTGAGCCTGGGGAAAGGCCACCGAGGCTGGTGAGGGTCACTCTCGTCCGGAGAGGAGACGCTTCGGGACGGGGCTTGTTCAGCCCCGCCATGAAATGGCTGCGGGGGGGCACCCTGAGGGCAGCGCCAGCACGCAGGAGGAGGTGGCGGAGGGGACCTCAGGGAGCGGGCTGTCCGAGCCGAGCTGGAGCTGCCAGGCTGCGGGAGGCAGGCAGAGGGCCCTCTCTCACCGCTGCACGCAGCCGGCAGCATTCCCGCAGCTCCCGTCTCCGCGGCCGCCGGGAGCTGCAGGCCTTCGCCCCGAGCAAGCAGCACGGGTCCATCCACGCTGCTGCGGGACCCGCCGCCACAAACCCCAGCACCGGGCAAGCGCTGGCTCGTTGTGGCAGTCGTGAAGCGAGGGCGGCTCCTAAAACCAGCCAGGAGCGGGTCCCCATCCCTCCGCAGGGATGTGCCCCTCCGTGCCAGCCGGCACATGTGCGCCAGGCGAGGGCCTGGGCACCGGTACACATTTACCCTCCACGCTGGCAGGGAGGGGTGGCTGGGAGCCAGGCAGTGCGTGAGCAAACCCTGCCGCGCTTACGCAAGTCTCGGGGCTCACCCCAGCCTCTGCCCCCACTGCCACGCGGGGTTCGGGAACGCCTCCTTTGCACAAACGCCACCAAGCCAGCTTGCAGACAGCAGCGAGTCCAGTCCTAGCTGGGGTGAACTGGTTTGGCCTTGACTGGTAAACACGACTCCACAATTCTCCCTTATCTATGGGCTGAGAGTAATAAACGTGAGACGGAGCTCATTCAGGTAGGGACCTCCTGGCCCGGTGCTGACATCCACCGGTTCCCCTGCCTGGGATGAGCTGCCAGGCGTGCAGGCAGAGCATGGTAGGTCAGGCCTGGAGCAGCCATCAGCTGGATACCCAAATTAAGAGTCAGGGAGAGATGCAAATGGCAATCTCTCTTCTGCTGTGGGGTGTGCAATCCTCCAGCAAAACACAGCTATGCTATAGCATCACAACCCTGCTTCCCAAGCACTCCATGGGCCAGGAGGCAGTCACGCTGCCAGCAAGTAGCAACTCTCACCTCCCTTCCCAGCCATGTGCTGATGTCCTGGGTGACCTTACCAAAGCCCTTTCATCCCTGTTTTCCCCTCCAACACTATCTCATAGGTTGATAGCTTCTCAGAGGCAGAACTGCAGCCTTGCTTAGAGCCACCAAGTTCTGGGCCCTTGGCGCTGTGGGTGTCCTGTGATGGGTACAATTGCAGCAGTGCACAGCTACGGTTGGCAAACACAGGGAGAGAGCTGGACACTGATGGAGCTGCCTCTTCCCTGCTCTCCATCCCCTCATCCGTGTGCAGGTCGGATACTGAAGAGCGCCTGGCTCTGCAGGCAGACCATGGCGGTGTGCAGCCCTGCCGGGGGGAGGAGGGGGGACACAGATGGCAGCAGATGCTCTCATCAGTGAAAATGATTGAAGCAAAACAAAAAAAAAACCCTAGCAACTGGTGAGCAGCCTAACAAAAGCCAGCACAAGGGTACAGAGAAAGGGTCTGGACCTGACAGACCCTTGCACGGAGCCTAGTTTCATGCTGTCTTCTGGCCCAGGGTAATGTTTTTCCCATCTCCAACTTACATACAAAGAGGAAAGACCATGCCTTATCCCAGAGCACTGGGCAGTGATTATATTTTAAGACTTGGATATATTAAAATGAAACCATTTGGTTTCTCTCCCATTCCTCTGTCCCTGTCTTCTCTCTTGTCCTTTCCCTTCTGCCTTCAGAGAAGTGAATATGACTCTGGGCAGCTTCTAGGCACATCTAAGGTCCTCGCCTACCCTCACTACCATGGAATGTGGGCGAACATGGCACTCCATTTCACCACTGGGGGCAAAGGAGCAGGAACGCCTCCTGCACCTGAGGGGTGTTACTGTAAAGCCTCTGTGCAGCTTGGCGGCTGCTGCCAGCCTCGGCTCCTCTGTCGTGATAGCCTCATGCCTGTGCAAAGGTCCTGCTCCTCTACCCCTCCCATCCCCTGACTTTGACCCATCGTGCCAGCACGCAGCAGTCATGCCCTGCGTTTGGCACATCTCCATGCTCCTGCCCAGCTCTCCTCCAGTGTGTCCAGGACAGAGGGAATCAGAGGGACTTTATTCAATGTATGATGATTTACTTTTCCTTTTCCCTTTTGGCAGGAGCGCCTCGCGGCACAGTCAGAGCTGCAGAATGAATGCTTCTGCAGCATGTGCTGAGCTGAACGGCACAGCACGCAGCCCTCCAGCCTGCTCCTTCTGTGATTAACTGCACAGGAGCTGCTCCTGCGACGTGCACACACAGCCCTGCACACTGCGAGGGCCGAGCCACGCTGCACACAGGCAGATGCTCCTATTGGGAAAACGGAGACAGATCCAGGGCAGCCCCTGTGTGAGAAACACACCTGCCTGGTGACACTGTAAGTGTCTTTTGCCTGCTCAAGCACATCAGCTCTCTTCACTGAGTGACACCATTTTGGGCTTTGCAGGAAGAATGTGGTGTGCACAGGGATCTGTGCATCCATCCCAGCCACGAGGTGGGAGAGCTGGGGAGAACACAGGGAGGTACCAAAGAAGGGAGTGATGCCCTTCTTAAAGCTGACGCTGAGCTCACCGCAGTCAATACATTTCTTTACAGAACAGAACAAAGCTGTACAAAGCCTGACAAGCCCCTTCCTCCAGCACCACATTGTGCCCCACTCCAGGACACCACAGCGAGGGTGACAGGCAAACATGTGGTGGAACCAACCAAGCCTGGAAGAAGCAGAGCCATGCCAGCCCAAGGGCTGACTCTGGCCTCAGCTATCAGCACAGTTTTGAGGTGCCAAAACCCCTTGCAATGGGAACACTGTGTCTTGTGCCACAGCCAGCCCTGCCGAGTGAGGGTGATGGCATGCTGGCTCAGCCAGTGGTGCAAGGAACTGCATCTAAATAACTAGAATAGGTTAAAAAAATATTATTTGGCCATTTAAAGAAATTGCAAGTTGACAAAAGTCTCTCCTTTTTGATGGATAAGAAAGTTGGTTTGGCAGCAATTCCTTTTTCCTAGTTTTAGTTTCCTTCATGATCAGGTTCCAATTTTAATCCCTGCAGGATGCATGCAGAAGGCTCTGCTGCACTCTTCTGCACTTGGCTTGCCATGGCAATTAGGGGGCCTGGAAAACGTTTTAGCAAGAGCTATTATGTGTACAAGCATAACTTGCATCTGAAACACGTAGCTGGGATGCAATCCATCTTTGGATGGGCCTGAAATCTGGGAAAGAGGAAAAACCTGAGTGGGGTGAATTATTTTTTAAGTGCTTTACCTGAAACCAAGTGCTTTCCTTTAGCCATAAGAAACTTGCTGTGATGGAGAGGGGAGTGTGATGGCCCTGGGGCTGAGACAATAGATTCACATCTGGTAGATGGAGCTTAGAGACGAGGCTGCTTTGTTCTGCCTGCCTGACCATTACAGCATTGCCCTGGCTCTCCCTGCTTAACTTCCCCTGGGGAAAATAGGGGTAATAGGGATGACCCGCGCCATCCAGAGCTGACCAGGTGTGCTCACAGCGCTGCCCTCGCTCAGGCTGGCTGCCCACTTCCATGTAGCTGTGGGTCCGCACCCAAACGCCAGAATATCAGGTTGAGCAGGATTGGGATCTAAATAGGGTTAGCTCCCAGCTTTGGGATGCAGGTGAGGTTTTGCAAGCCTCAGTTAACGCCTGCTCCTGGCCCCTGAGATCCCGGGAGCAGTTTAGCAGCAGTGAATCATGTGTTTTGGTTTCTCCCCACCAGGCGCTTGGCTGCAGCGCCTCGCGCAGAAGCAGGGGGCGTGGGAGAGATGCAGGGCTCCTGGGCTGGAGCCACTCCCATGGCCGTGAGAACCCGCATCCCACTGGTCCCCAACCCCGCTGGAGCTGCTCCTGCTCGCTGCCAGTGGGGATTTGGTGTGGGTCAAATCTCCTGTGTCCTCATCCTCCAGCGATGCAGCAGGGGCATCCATGGATTAGCTGAGGAGAGGTTGCCAGGGATGAAGGCTCAAGAGGGAGCTCAGCTTGGTCTCTTGCTGCACTGTACAGTTCAAAGATGTCCCTCAGGACACGCCATCCTCTGCCTCATACTCACCAGCTCCCCATCCCTTCCCTGCTGCAAACTCGACATACTTCTCGCGTCTGCTTCCCACTCTCCTCCCTTGTGCCATGCCGCTGGACAGCCAGGGAACAATCTTCCTGACAGCTCATCTGGGATGGGCCAGGTCCAGTATCGGAAATATTGATTTTTAACTGGGGTTTGGGGAAAAATTTGCTTAAATCCTCTTCCTTCAGCAGGTTTTGTGAGCTCATGGCTCTCTGCCTAGATAACAGCTTTTATGAGGAAGTTTTGGGATTTTCAGACTTATTCTTTTCCCCCTCATTTTCCCTATTTTGCTCCAGAAAATGGATGTTGGGTAGGGGAGGAAACAGTCTGAAGCTGAGGCAAGAGGTTTTCCCCAGGTTTTCTCAGGTTTTCCCCATCTCTGTGCTTTGCATGGCCACAAGGAGGGAGCTGGGCAGGAAAACCATCAGGAAAGGCTTCGTTCCAGCCATGCCGGTCATGCTGCTGCTCCAGCTCCCACCAGGACCAAGTGTTCCCACGACACTAAAGAAGCGAGTGCCCGTGCTACCCCAGCATCTTGCCACTGATTATGACAACTGGGCCAAACCCCATGAGTTCAGGTAGAATTTCCCTCATTTTGCAAAAGTTTCCCTGCTGACAGCTTTGGGCGAGCTGATTTTCTGCACTTAGGAGAAGGGAATGAACTCAGAATTGCTTATGCAATGGGGAGAGTGAGACTTTTTAGCATCCCAGGGTTTTATACCTCTGGTGCTTTATGAGAAATGACATTTCTGGGAAAGATTTTGCCGCCAGTTACTGTGGGAGCTCTGCTTGAGCAAGCTGCCGGCCGCGTGTCTGGAGACATGAGAGTTAATTTTAAAACATCCGGGATCCGTATTGGCAGGGAGGAAGGTTCCCCTCATTTCCTAAGCACCAGCAAAACCTAAGCTTCTAAACCCTAATCCCTCTCTAAGCTGGAGCTGCCAGGCCACGGCCAAGGGCAGAGAAAAAGACCCTGCAGTGTAACCAGGCCAGTTGCCCAGTTCTTTGGCGAACCCGCAGCAGGATGGGGAGCCCTAAGCTCCAGGATGGGGATGGAGCCCACTCCATCCATCCAGAAGCCGATCCGTGACTAAGGCTCCTCCTGCTTTTTGAGCCAGCTTTTTGGTTACACTTTGCCGTGCCACCCTCCGAGACCTCGCTGCCTCTATGCCTGTCCTTCTGCAGCTTGGGCACCCAGAGAGAATGAGTCCCGTGGGGCGCCCAGCACGTCCCGGCTGCTCCAGGCCCAGCAGGCAGGGGACTAACAGGCGGCAGGGGTGGCCGAGCTGCGGGAGAGCTCTCGGCTCAGCCTTGCAACGCCAGGCAGCCCGGGAACCATCCATGGCCCAAAAATACACGGCTGCGCGTTTTCTGCCAGGAGCAGCGCGGCTCCGGGGTGTCCCCGGCTGGAAGGTCACCCCGGGAAGTGCCTCGCCGCTCGGGCCGCTCTCCCCGCGGGCACCCCGGCACCCCGACCCCGCAGCTGCGCCGGCCCTGGCGCGCAGCGCCCGCTCCCTCCGCGCCGCTCCGCGCCCGCGGGGCTGACGTCACCCTACCCTGGGCAGCCTGCGCTGATTGGCTGCGGGTGACGTCAACGCTGTGTCTTTTTTT